>CM053791.1:69776148-70376148 GCA_028749045.1 Cupressus sempervirens
GGTTTTAATGATTTTATTCATGTTTTAAGCCCTATTTGGTGTATTGTGGATTTGCTATTTTTTATTATAGTTTTGAGATAGGGTTGGTTATGGACTTAGAAAAAATGACTGTTAAATACTTTGAATCAAGGATTAAGTTGATTGTATTTTAAAAGTTGTTGTATTTCTAATAAGAGTATAGATATGCTATATACTCTGATGTAATAATTTGAAAATGTTCATTGCTGATTATGAGTACATTACTGAACCTGTTGTGTAGGATTAAATTGTAATGGATATTGTTTTAAAAAAAAAAATTGTTCGGGTTCTAATCTAATTTGTATGTTTGGATTATTGTTTTTTGTTTATTCTTTAGTTTGAGATGGTTAGGGTATTACATTTGGTATCAAAACTCAGTTTAAACACTCGGGACTCGATTGGTTTAATTAAGGGTTTTTTCTATGCTTCCTATGAGATTAAAATGAAATCTCTTTTCTAGGAATTCTATTATGCCTCCTGTTACACGAGGAGCACGGGGACAAGGTATCCCTAATGTCGATGCCAAAGTAGGCAGAGGCGGAGGTGGACATAGAGGCCACGATAGAGACCTAGGTAGAGGTCATGGCTTAGGTAGAGGTCAAGTTCATCAAGTTATGCTTGATGACGAAATTCCTCATTATGAAGAGAAAGGGGGATTTCAAGCTAAAATTCTTCAGCAAATTCTTGGACAGTTGGATGGGATTGAAGCTAGGAATAACATTCTTGGTGGGGGAGAAAATGTTCAAAATAAGCAAATTCCTAATGCCAATCAGGATGTGGTTATAGATCCTATTATCAGGACTTAGCTGAAGGACATATCCAAGCTTAAAGGTCCATATTTTAATGGAACTGAAGCTGGTAATGAAGTTGAAGCTTGGCTTCTAAACATCAAAAGATGTTTTATTTTGCATGGTTATCACACTAATGTGAAAGTATGCTAGACTGCAATGTAGGTAAGGTCTTTTGCATCTATTTGGTGGGAGATGGAACTAGAACACCTTGGTTCTGAGAAAGGTTCATGTATGAGTATTGATAGCAAACCAGATCTGAGGAATTCTTTAACATTTCTCAATGAAATTCAACTGTGGAAATGTATGAAAGAAAATTTTTTCAACTTAAGAATTATTCTGGTTGGAATGAAGGTGATAAACCTTTAGTGCAACACTTTATCCGGGGTTTAAATCCTAGGATTGGCGAGGAAGTGAGAACTTTCAAACCAAAAACTGTTAAGGAAGTTGTTGATCAGGCTAAGCTTGCTAAAATGAAATCTGGTTTGTCAACCAAGAGTGCTGTTAACCCACTTGTTCCTAGCAGCAGTAAAAGTCAAAAAAATTTAAGGATGATTCTAAGGCAGCACCTAGTGGCTATGGTAGTAAATCCCTAAAGATGAATTTCAATAAGTTTACCAAATTAGACAAGGGGTTTAAGGTTCCTAAACTACCTAAATCCATTAAGCCTATTGAAAGTGTGAAACAGAGTTTTGCACCACCACAAGCAAACTCCTCACAGGATAAGAGTACCAAAAGAGGAGCAGAATGTTAGCATTGTGGGCAGTTGGGTCATTTATAGTGGAATTATCCTCTTAAAGCAAATAATCAAGGTAAACCAAGAGCATCGAGTTCTGAAGCTACTATTGGTGATTTTGGAAGGAACCACCATATTTTTGGTACTGTGGATCATAATCAAGCAAAACATCAGGACACAGTGATTGAGGCTAATGGTACTTTTCAAGGTACAAAAATTTCCATTTTATTTGACTCAGGTGCCACTGATTCTTTCATTTCTGCCAATTTGGTTAAACATTGTAATATTCCTATGAGAAAGGCTGAGATGGCATGGCAAGTTGAGTTAGCTTTGGGTTCTAAGGTAGAATCTGGGCTGATTACGGTAGATTGTGTAATTCACCTTAAGGCATTTACCACTTTAGTAAACCTGAGAGTCATTCCTCTAGGTACCTATGATATAATTCTAGGAATGGACTAGTTGGATTAACACCATGCTATAATTGATTGCAGCGAAAAGACTATTGAATGCAATGATGATTTTGGGGCAAGTAAATTCATATCTGGTATTAAGAGGCCTTTTTCTATTAGAACTATATCTGCTAAACAACTTCAAAGGTGTTTACGAAAAGGTTGCAAGCTATTTGCTATTTTTGTTAATGATTTTTCTGAACCTTTGGAAAATCAAACCAATTTAGATCATTCTTTGTTAAAGGAATTTTGAGATGTGTTTGTAATAGAAATTCTGGTTATTCCACCCAAGAGAGAAATTGATTTTAGGATTGATCCTGTGCCTGGTACTAAACCTATTTCTAAAACTTCTTATCGCATGAAAGCACAAGAATTGGTAGAACTCAAGGTTCAACTTGAGGAACTTCTTGAGAAGGGACTGATTAGACCAAGTGTCTCTCCTTGGGGTGCACTTGTAATCTTCGTTAAGAAGAAAGATGGATCTTTTAGACTATGTATCGATTACAGACAATTGAATAAAGTTACTATCAAAAATAGGTATCCATTGCCTAGGATTGATGACTTATTTGATCAAGTGAAGGGTGCTAAAATATTTTCTAAAATTGATCTTAAATTTGGGTACCATCAACTTAGAATTCAAGAGGCTGATCTCCATAAAACAACGTTTCAAACTAGATATGGGCATTACAAATTCACTGTTGTACCTTTTGGTTTAATGAATGTGCCATTAGTATTTATGAGTCTGATGAAAGGAGTGTTTAGAACCTTTCTCAATAAGTTTGTAGTTGTCTTTCTGGATGACATTATGATTTATTCTAACTCCTTGGAGGAGCATGAACAACAATTAAAACAAGTTTTTGAGTGTCTCCAAAGGAATAAGCTGTATGCTAATCTTGAAAAATGTGACTTTTTCAAATGAAAAATTAGATACCTTGGACACATTATTATGGGAGATGGTATAGCTATGGATCTAGCTAAGATTAGAGCTATTGGAGAGTGGCCAACACCTACAAATGTGTTTGAAGTGAGAAGTTTTATGAGTTTAGCTAGTTATTACCGAAGGTTTGTGGCTAATTTCTCAAAAATAGCACATCCTATCACTTCTCTTTAGAAAAAAGGTAATAAATTTATTTGGTCAGATAAGTGTGAAGAAGCTTTTCAGCATCTTAAAGGACACTTGACTAGCACACCTGGATTGGTTGTACGTGATCCTTGTAAAGAATTTTTGGTTTGCACTGATGCTTCTTTAGATGGATTAGGAGCAATTTTAATGCAATAGGGCAGGGTGATTGTGTATGAATCTAGGAAACTCAAGGATAATGAGATAAACTATCCTACTCATGATTTGGAACTTGCTGCAGTAATGCATGCATTGACCAAATGGCAACATTTTCTCCTTGGATAGTATTTTGAGTTGCGTACTGATCATAGAAGTCTTCAATATATTTTCACACAACCAAATTTGAATGCACAGCAATGCAGATGGATGGAATTTTTTTGTGAATATAATTTTGAAGTTAAATATGTGCAAGGTAAAGAGAATAAGGTGGCTAATGCTCTTAGCAGAAGATGTCACGAGCTCTCTTCTTTAACTCTCACAGTGGACTTGAAGGAGAAAATATTGCGAAACCTGATTGTTGATCCTTGGTTTTTAGATTTCAAGGTTGTTATAGATAGTGGCAGCACGTTAGAAGGCAGATTTGAGGGTTACTCCATCAGCATAGAGGGATTGTTGATCTACAAAGGTAGTATTTATGTTCCTAAAGTTGGAGAGTTGCAAAATTTGGTTATGTCTAAAGCTCATAAAGCGCCCTACTCAGCAAATCTTGGTGTTAGGAAAATGTATGCTGATCTTAGACAACATTATTATTGGCTAGGTATGAAGAGGGATGTTGCAAATTTTGTGGCTAGATGTCTTGAATGTCAAAGGGTGAAAGCTGAACATCAGCATCCTGCTAGTTTACTTCAATCTCATAGTGTACCTGGATGGAAATGGGATACCATCTCCATTGATTTCATAGTGGGATTACCATTATCAGCTAGGCGACATGATTCAATCATGGTTGTAGTTGACAAGCTTACCAAAGTTGCTCATTTTATTCCAGTGAGATCTTCATATAATGCAACATCTGTAGCACATATTTATATGGAACAGATAGTAAGACTGCATGGGATTCTAAAGAAGATCATATCAGATAGGGACCTAGTTTTCACATCTTCACTTTGGAAATCTATGCAATGTCAACTTGGTATGAAACTAAATTTCAGTTCTACATATCATCCTGACACTGATGGGCAAACTAAGCATGTAAATTAGATTCTAGAATACATTCTCAGGATGTACGTCATGGATAGGCAGAAAAAATGGGAAGAATTCTTGCATTTAGTTGAATTTGCATATAATAACAGTTATCACAGCTCTATAGGTATGTCTCCTTTTCGAGCTTTGTATGGATGACTCTATAGAACACCTTTGAGCTGGGATAATTTAGAAGATAGAATTGTCCTAGGTCCTGAAATGCTCCAAGATATGGAACAACAAGTGAAACAAATCAGGGAACACCTTGTTACAGAACAAGATAGATAGAAAAAGTATGTAGATTTGCATAGGATTGAGCATTAGTTTGTGGTTGGGGACAAAGTATTTCTATGAGTTAGACCTAGAAAAAGTCTGATTAGATATGGTAAGGTTCCAAATTATCTCCACGTTTTGTGGGACTGTTTGAAATTCTGGAACATGTTGGTCCATTTGCCTACAGACTTTCTTTGCCTCCCAGTCTATCTTGAATCCATGATGTCTTTTATGTGTCTTTTTTGAGGAAATACATTCCTAATATCACTCATGTTCTAAATTGGAATGCATTACAGGTAGTGGATGGCCAATTGATGCTAGAACTAGTGCAGATCATTCAGCAAAGAGAGCTAAATCTTAGAGGTCGCAAGGTGGAATAGGTAAAGATATTATGGGATCATAATGATGATACCTTTGCAACCTAGGAAGATACAAGGGAAATGAAAGCTTCTAATCCTCATTTGTTTTCAAGCTTCCAGGAGTAAGCCTAAGCTAATGGGGGAGGGTGTCATGGCCCTAACAGTTCTATATCTAACACTTTGGAATTTGTGATTAGTTTACTTTTCTGGATGGTTTGGTACTTGTTAAGTTACTTTAATTCTAGTATTATTATGTCAACTCTTCGAGAATTCAGAGGTTATTCAAAATCTGATTCTCAGAAATAGATGTTTTTATGCTTTCAGTTTTATATTAAGAATCTTATTATCTGAAATAATTTGGATTTAGGAATCAAATTTTATAAAATCTATGTTAGTATGGTTTTAGTTTTACTTTTGTCTGATTCATATTTTCAGATTTCTGTATAAGGTGGTTTTAAAATATTATCAGTACCATGTATTTGTTGTTGCTAGTTTTAAGTATATTTAGATATATATGTATATTTATAACATTGTTGTAATCTATACATATGTATATAAATATAAGTGCATTAGTAATAAATAATTATATATATATATATATATATATATATATATATATATATATATATATATATATATATATATATATATATATATATATATATATATATATATATATATATATATATTGAGTATATATATATATATATATATGTATATATATATATATGTATATATGTATATGTACATATATATATATATGTATATATGTATATATATACATATATATGTATATATGTATATATATATATATATGTATATATGTATATATATACATATATACATATATATATATATATATATACATATATACATATATATATATATGTACATATATATATATACATATATATATATATACATATATATATATATATATATATATATATATATATATGTATGTATATGTAACTATTGTATATTAGTGTACTTGTATTTATATTGATACAAGTTATAAATATATGTATACATGTAAGTATACTTAATGGTCAACAACGATGTTAATATTAAATTAGGATTAATTTAATATTAATATCAACATTAATATTAATATAAATATTGATATTAATGTTATACCTAATACTATGTTAGTAAGGGTTAGTACCTAGACTAACCTATCAAATGATACTTAACTATGTCTTAACCTATACTTAAGAAAAGCTTAAGCTATCGATGCCTAACTTCAAAGGACTTTGCAAAGGTTTTGGGTTTTGGTGAAAGGTGGCAATGCAAATGCAGTTAATGTATTGCAGGTCGTATTTGGTACTATGGTTGCCAAGTGTTGCAAAAGCTAAGGAATGATATTTTTATGGTTATGCTCACTGTTATGAGCATTGATTTTTTTTCTTCTTCACGATGCTTGAGCTTAGAGAGCCATTGTGGGTTTTTCAGTTAGGAAATTTGGATGCTCTGTTGAGCAGTTTCTCTACATTTTTCATGGGGATTTTAATGACCATGATGGAGAATGTCATTTCTTATAAGCTTTTTAGAGGTTCATGTTTTCATTTTATTGATGGTTCTATTATCGTTTCATGGGTTTTCTTAGTTGCCATTATTAAGAAGGTTTCCCTGGTAATTCTACATTTAGTTTTGTGGATTTGGAAGCGTGGGGTTTTGAGTTTGAGAAGAGGACTCTCCAGACAACTTTGCTTGTGTTTCTTATTGCATATAAAAATGCAAGGGGCTTTTTCTCTAACTCTACTCTCTTATCTATATTATATTCAGTGAGTAATGTTGAACATCAATTAATTAATAGATGCAGTGTTTGAAATTCGTTACCCAACTCTAGGTGTATGCAGGATTTGGGGTTTTCATAGCTAAATTTAGTATAAACCCATCATCAGGTGTAAGATTATATATGCTTTGTAATTTCTCCTTATATTGCATTCAAAAATTTGAAATGTGTAAGTGAATATAATTCTTTTTAGTTTTAAATGGTAAGTAATTACTTTCTAGCATGGATAAATGCAGAGTATGGTTTTGTATGTGATGTTTAGCTCTGCACATAAACCATATTTGAATGTGGGTATGGAGATATTACTTTGGTAACATTGATGTATATGGGTATTGCAATTTTATGTGTATGTTGTGGTTGTAGTTTATGTGTGTGATTGTGAGATAGCATAAGGTATCGGTTGTTATATGAGCCGAGCTCTGTGGATACCTTGTTTCATGTTTAATATTTTGTTTACTATTGTGACTTGGCCATGAATATGAGAGTGTGGTGACATTAGATCTCGGTCATGAATTTGCATTTTTTTACGGGTCATGACTGTGAACCAAGGGTATAAACTTGAAACAGAGGTTATTTTTTTCTATGTCAACAGTTGTCGTTTAACGTTTTGTAATGTTTTAAATTTTGTTTAGGTTTTGAATTTAGAAAAAAAGTTAGGAAACAAAATGATTGCATGAATTGTTATTTGACTGGTGTCTTTCATCAATAATAATGTGTACTTAGGGCTTAAAGATATAGGCTCATAATTGTTACATTGTATGCGATTGTGGGTTTCAAAATTCTGTGTGATATATATATACATACATATAATTTCTAGGTTAACATTTCGAAAAGGGTTTTGGTTCCTATTTATTGCAATATTATTTTTTATGAATTCAGGGTTTTCATTATAAGAAAACAATTGAGTTATACTATGATTTTATGAGAGTTACTGTTGTGAAGATTAAACTATAGCATAGAGATATTCATTGCGATTGTTAACTTATGTTTAGTCTGAATCATCGATAGGCAAACAAGATTATTTTATAGGCTGTATCAGATTTAGGAAATTTCGAAATTATGTTTTATTGATTTTGGAACAAGAATTTTGAAACCAAACAAACACTTTGATACTGATACATTGTCAAACAATTACTAATTAAAGTAGAGAGAATTGTATTATCTAGTAGCAACTAGTTATTAGATGTATAGTGGAAAAGGTTATTATCTATTTCAAAACTGACTTTAAATTAATAAGGTTCTACATATATTTTGGTATATGTAAGTGAGTGTGTGTATGTATATGTATAAATGTTGTGCATATATATATGTACAAGTATTTATTTACAAGTATCAATGTGTAAGTATATCCTTATGAATTGTACTGTTAGTTTTACCATAGATATACAATATGGAAATTATTGTGATTACTAGTTTTGGAAATGGAAATTGATTAATTTTATAATCTGATGAAATTATATGTGTGGATCATTTTATAATTACTTTTTTTTATAAATGAAATGTAAATATGGTGAATCTTAGTAAAGTCAATTTCTTATTATTTAATTTGAATATAGCTGTTATGTAGTGGAAAATTAAAGCATGGAAATAATTATGGTTTCATTTGGTACTTTGAAAGATTGAAAATGGTTTCAAGTGATATTTCTGTCTGTTGGTGCAATTGTTATATTGAAGCAAATGAAGTAGGTGTATTAGTTGGAATTGGAAAATTAATCTAAGATTTTCTTCCAGTTAGTATATCTAGAATTTTGTGTATGTTAGATTATGCAAGTGTGATCTTTTAGATTGGGTGGCTATCATAAAGCGAGTAACTTGTGGTGATAGAATTATGTTGCCAAATGCCCTTCGACACTAGTCTAGATCCTTATGGGAAAGTTTATGATAGTTATTTAATCAAGTGGTAATATTTAAAATTTTATGGGTTGGGAAATCATATAATAAGATAAGAATATTATGGTTTCACCTGGCATATTGAGTTCTACTAGTGGCTAAACGTAGATTCTTATGTTGACACCCATGGACTACTAGATCATTACCTTGTCATATTCTGTACGAATTTATTTCTACATATCTGCATGAAGATACTATGTATTTTCTTTATAATTGAATGTGGAAAGAAAATAATATTTTTAGTGTTTTTGTTAAAAGGATTATTATGATTATAGTTTTTTCATAAAATCTAACGTGCAGGATTACTGGAGGTTTTAATGATTTTATTCGTGTTTTAAGCCCTGTTTGGTGTATTGTGGATTTGTTTTTTGTGATTACAGGTTCGAGATAGGGTTGGTTATGGACTTAGAAGAAATGACTATTAAATACTTTGAATCAAGGATTAAGTTGATTGTATTTTAAAAGTTGTTGTATTTCTAATAAGGGTATAGATATGCTATATACTCTAATGTAATAATTTGAAAATGTTCATTGCTAATTATGAGTACATTATTGAACCTATTGTGTAGGATTAAATTGTAATGGATATATTTTTTTTTTAAATAAAAAATGTTTGGGTTCTAATCTAATTTGTATGTTTTGATTATTTTTTTCTAGTTATTCTTTAGTTTGAGATGGTTAGGGTATTACAGGGGTTGAATCTACTCATGTTTGATAAATAATAATAGCTAATTACAACACATAATTATTAATCTTGACTTTGGCCTCTTACCAATCTAATATATTTTATATATTATTAAATATAATATATTATTAATATAATAATATTTTAAAAAAATAAATAAGTAAATAATAATATCAAACTAGTAATCAATTGATAATAATATACAAATAACATTTATATTGAATTAACTTAATCATTTACAATTTATAATTCTAATAATAAAATGGTAAATAGGAAAATGGATTTCAAAACACTATCTAGATGCCACTTTGAGAGAATTATGATGAATAAGTTACATGTGTTCTCCTCTATTATGCCTACATAATAATGTTTTACAATGAATAACTATAATATGTTCACATACTTTTTTATTAAAAAAATAGTGAAAAAGTCACTTAATATATTTATATATAATTTTATTTTTTTACATAATCTATTCACATAATTATCCAATAAAATAATACTATTATAGTATTTTAGGATTAGTATAATCTATTCAAATAATTATGTTATATAATAGTACTGTTAGAGCATTGTAGGATAAGTATAGTCCATGAACATTGAATTATTTTCTCAACTTTCATAACATAAATTATTAACAACTAACTTATATCATTGACAAGGAAGTACTACATAATCCATACTTCTAGATTTTCTAATACATAAATGTAACATTTATACAATGTCATGTGTTAAATAATAATATAATTAGCAATTAATATTGTAACTTAAATAAAATATAAAATGTAAAATAATATTATATAGTAATATATTAAGTATAATATATTATTAATACAATAAATATATAATATAATTATAACTATAATAAATAATAATTACATTGGTATTCAATTAATAATATTTATATAATCATTTATGGGAGTCTCTTCACTTATTGAAGTTTATCAGTTTCATTAGACTCGGTCTTTTTATCATCTTCCTCCTCCTCTTGTGCTATGATCAATTTTCTCTTCGACTTTTCTTGTACTTCAACCAATTTTCTCTACTTTGATGGACTTCCTATTGACTGCTCGGTAGGGGATTGTTCTATCCTTTTCTTGAAAATGATCATCTTGCTCTTTGGCCTTTGAGATGTCACTATTTCTTGCATGTCATTCTTTAGGTTTTCCTTTACTTTAGGCTCGATCACAAAAACCTTTTTCTTCTTGGTGGCCTTTGGCTTCACAACATACAATTCTTTTCCTTTGCCTCCCCTAGTTTCTTTAGCTTGTCTAGACCCTTCTCCTTGTTCCTCATTTCAACCCTTGACAACCTTTCTCTTTATTTTCTTCCCTTCTTTGGGGGTTGTGAATTCAACATTCATCTCAACAATTACAATTTCATATGTACCAAATTGCTTAGCACTCGCATCTACATCTTCTACCAAAAGTGTGCAGTAATTGCTGAAGTTACCTCATCTACATTTACTTCATAGGGCATTGGCCTTATCCATGCTACCTTTGACAAAACTATTTGTTCCTACACAAATATTGTATCTACAATGAAACATACTTCATCATAGTATTTATCAACAAGTAATTTACGAATTCTCATTTTGTTCCTCATCTTTACCTTGAATTCTTCAAAGTAGTTGTCCATTATTACTTCAAAATTATCTCTTAATCTTCTTATTAAATCACTAATCTACTAGTTGTTCTATTCCTATCCCATGCCATTGTTCCAATGGTAGGAAAAGAGTTTTGTACATAGAAAAATATAGAAACTAATAAGGATCCAAATTTACAAGAGGTATTCTTCACTTTCCTCACTATCTCTAAGTTCTTTGTAAGTTGGGTAAGTTGAATCTTAGAAAGGTCATATGAATTATCCTTCTTCATAGTTTTGTAGCTCAAATCCATTGCTACATAGGGCACCTTGTTTAGTTTTCTAGATTGATAAAATTTGTGTACTATCACATGAATAAAAATTTCAATTAATGGGTCCTCAATTCCATCAATTGACATACAATGACCATTTCACTTTTCCTTGGTCAAAATTTCAATTTCATTCTTCATTCCTCTTCTAATGTTCTCTAGTCGATCCAAGGTAGGGTACCTAGTTACCCTACAAATGATAGCCTTTTTTATCTTGGTCAACCCACCTTCCAACCATATTTTTATATCATGAATACATCTGAGTATAATACTTATCCATTCAACTTTTAAAACCTTCAAAAATCCTACGGTACAGGTAAACCCTTTCTCGATATTGATCTTGTACTTATCCTTCAGGATTCCATCAACACATAGCTTGTCATAAGCTACTCTTATATCAAAATCTCTGATCTCTCCAACTTTGCGTAAATAACATGATCTTAAATCTTGAATAGTCTAGGCTCTAGACTGAATTGATGATAAAGCTCCAATATAATCAACAATATTTTTGAGGTTTAATAAATTTTTGAAGTTTGGTGGAGGACTTTGATCATTTCTTATGATTTTTAAACTACTATCCTTCATCATTTCACTTCCATGTGCTATTTAGAACTAGGGTTTGAAACAAAATCTTTTATAAATATCTTCATTGAATATTTAACTCGGCACTAAGAATAATACTTACTTTGTTTCACAAATTTATCAATAAATTGTTGTGATTCAGTTTCTCTAGTTGCTAACATCACTTTGATCACCTTGAAATCTTATCATAAGCTCTTTGATCACTTGGTGAATAAAATTGAATGTCTAAATTTGATAAATACCTTTAAGCTTTCATTTTAGGTCTACAAGTAATGTCTTTGTACTTGGTGTTTGATAGCTATCTCAATCTCCACTTTAGCTCAGTCAAGGTTACTCACTTTGCCATAACTAATTTATTTGGTAAATGTATCACCTTGATGAATTGGTCTATACTACAAAGCTCAGTGAATATAGACTATATCACTCATGCTCAATACTTTATGATTTTCTTTTTCTAACAATTTTTAATGCATCTTTATTATGTAGATATGAAGTTTTATCACTTCTATACTAGGAACTAATGCAAAATATAACATTGAGCATACAATTCCTATATACCTTATTTCTTTAATGAGTTGTGGTGTGATCACCTGATCCATAAGACTGTGTGATCACAGTTTCATTTTCTCTAATGCTTCTTGCTCTTACTATCTCTATCCATGTTTTCTTTCCTTTAGGTTTGTCACTTCCATTACTTGGTGTTGGTGATGGCATTTTGGTTTTATAATTTCTACTAATGTATCCAACTTTGAGACAATTGAAACATACTATCTCTCCATTTAGCCATTTCTTGTAATTTCCTCTAATGCAATTCTCTACAATGTGTCCATATTATCCACAATAGTGACAACTATACCATGTATTATAATCCCAATTGTAGGAATTACCATTTCTTGATGTATGAGTCTACTTTTTAGATATCCAGTTTGAATTTTTCTTAAATATAGACTCACAAGCTCTATGTCCATACTTTTTATAATTGTATCAATGAACTTGGAATTTAGATCACTATGGTTGATCATTGTTTTTTGATCAACATTCATGTGTTTCATGTCCTACTTTCTTGCAATTATAACAATTACCTTTTGGTTTAAGTTTAGGAGTTTGCTTATCATTTCCACTCCTACAAATGTTGGTTGTGTGACTAATTTTCCCATAGTGATGACATGTAGGTTTATCTTTGGATTTTGTATTTCTTTGCTACCCATTTTGGATGATTCTCCTTCTTTAGTAGATGAGGAGTGCTTGTTGTATCCAAGTCCAAAGGTGTATTTTGTTCTAGATGACCTCAACATTTATTTGAAGTGATTGATTGCTTCATTTGGTTTATTCATTCTCTCCACGAGTTCCTTTTCATGCCTTAACTCACTTTTCAATTTCTCATTTTGTAGCCTTAGATTTGTGATTTCCAACTCCTTTTTGTTTGCTTCCTGGTCTATAATTACTAATTTATTTATCATATCCAACTAATTATTGCTAATCTTTTGTACCTCAAATGATCTCTCTCCAAGTCTACTAGCCATCTATCTTTTGTCTTCTTTAGCCATGAGCTTTTCTTCCAATGTTTTCTTCTTTTGATTGATTTCTTCACATAGTATAATTGATTGAATTTCTTGGTTTTTCTTGACAACTTTTTCTTCTTTTGTTAGGGCATTATTCTACTCTAAAATTTTTTTCAACACTTCATCATTGTTAACAGTCTTTCCACTGTCAAGTAGTCCTTCTATGTCAACTTCTTTATATTGAGTCTCATTTGTTGAGGTAATGGGTGTTGAAAACATTACATAATATTTTTATATTGTATTATTTTATTTTATTATGTAATGTTGTATCTAGGAGTACCTAGATAGACGTGCAACATGTAAAGATTCTTCTGGGATATACTTGATGAGTTGTATTCTAATATTATGATAATATTTGATGTAATTATTTAATATTGGGGAAAAGAATTAAATGCCCAATATTAAATGTGAGGTCAAGGGGTTAGGTAGCACATGGTTTATGTAATACCACTTCATGGTTTTGTGGGACTTGCTACTATATAAGCAGCCACAAGGGCAATTGTTGTGTGACAAGGGGAAGCCAAAAGGCAAGAGTCAAGCAGGACAAGGCTTGATAGGTTAGCCAAGGGAGCATTTGTGAAGGTTGTAAGCATGGCATGGGATGTGTGGATTCATGCCTTTTCACATGGATTGCTCGGTGGTGGCTATGGATTTGAAGGCTTCCATGGTTGTACTGCAATGGTTTTTTGTTGAACAGTACATGCTGATGGATGCTTTTGGAGGCTAGGTTTTTCCCTTAATGAGGGTTTCCTAGGGTATATCTTGTGTCACATTTTTTTGGGTATGTTTTCTATTCTCTTGCATGTGGATTTTAATTCTGTGTTTCTTTCAAATCAATTATGGATTATGTCGAAATAGTTTTATTTCTTGTTACCGAGTTTCCTTACAAGTGGTATTAGAGCTATGGTTTTATTTTTGCTAACCCTAGATTGAATTCATGGGAATGCATGAGAGGATAAAAGAAAGGGTTAGATATATGACTGATTTATTGTAGATTTGAGGACTTTGGGTTTGTTGTTATTATGGGATGTTCGTAGATTTTGGGCATGTGAAATTTTTTGGAAAAAAGAATTTTTTTTTGGATGTTTCTTTTAAATGAGGGTTTTAGGAGGTAGCTTGCAAAAAAGACTTCCTACATAAAAATAGACCTCACCATTGGAGCTGAGTCGACATTTCCATAAATTTTGATATATAATATGCCCTAGTTTGAACATATTCAGAGAAAATGAAAAAAATTTTAGTTTTAGCAAATGATGGCTATCAAATTTAATCGCGTCAAAATTTTGTCACAAAAGAAATCCAGTAAAATAGTAAAAATAGTCTTAGTAAAATGGCCATAACTTTCTCTTAGGATATTAGATTTTAGAGTTCTTATAGGTGTTGGAAAGCTAATTTAGAGCACTACAACATGGTGTAGGTTTGGTTCTATTATTTTGACATTTTGTTAGGTTTTAAGAGCCCAAAAGTTAGATGTTATTTATTTTAAGCATAGATTAGGGCATTACTTAGGCATACAGAGTCAAATTTTGGACTTCAAGTAGTCAACAAAAAGCTCTTGGAGAGCTCTACATATTGGTTTAGATTTGGTGCAGGTTTAGTATGTTCATTTGGTGATATATTGATCTAAACAATTTATGGTATATATTGACTATGGTAGCATTGTGAGTTTATGATATTTTATGTTTGGAGATTTAGATTAGACGTCATTGTATACTCAATTTATATTTTAGATTGGTCTCATAATGATATATTTACTAATGTTTGGTTTAGATATGTATGATGACTTGTTTGATGATTACCCAAATTTGGAGAACTAGCATTTTTGGTGGTCTTCGTATTAATATGATGGTTAAGATCATCTTAAATATGAAAAGACATTTAGTAAGGATCGATTATGTGGATTTCAGCACATAAGGGAATAGAAAAAGGAAAGAAATTAATAACCCCAACTTTAAGAAAAGAGCTATCATTTTTTTGTAGTATGGGATGATTACAAAAAAATCCATCATTGTTATTACTATCAGATCATTATGGTATTGCAATCAGATCATTTGCACTCCACATAATTATGTTTTAAGATGGCCAAAACATTTTGGATATTACATCCCTATGAATTATAAGGAAGAATCCATTTTAACCATTGAACACACCAATTTGAGCTCTACTTCTATAATTTCTTGGGTGATGTTTTTATTGCAAATGAAAATTACCAAGCTTATGGAAAGTGATATTATTGAGGAGCTAGACTCTATGGGTGGGGACCTTAATAGACTAGAGCACATGAAGATGGAGGATTTCTCCAAAAGGAAAGAAACTTCGATAACATTGAAGGAAGGGGGGTTTGTCCAATACATGTAGACCATGGCTAGCTATGATGAGAATTGTTTTCAATAATTCATCAATAGTTGGAAGAATAGAAGTGTTACAATCAATGATATCACCTTCTAGGTGAATGAGGAGACCATAGCTATGGAGGAGGGCCTTGACATAATTGGCAAGAAGTGGTAGAAGATCATGAAGGTGACAAATGAAGCTAATTTGTCTAGATTTTTCAAAGGCAATGAAGCCCCAAATATGTATCATAGTAGTTTTCAAAGGGATAAGTTACTAGAGCCCTGGGATGATGTGTGCCCAATCATAATGAAGTATCTCACCTAGAAGGAAGATATGGTGTGTATTATTTTTACCATTTACCTTTTCTTAATCACATTTGTAATATGGAGTTAGTCTACATTCCCCTTTTTTGGTTGCACAACCTATAAGAGATAGTTACGGATGTCAGGGAGAAAAAAAGAAGAAAGTGGCTAATTTCATTATTTTGTAACAAGGGCTCATGTTTCATTTATTCTAGTTCCATTGAACCCTTTTACCTCATAGAGTGGTAGTCATTGATAATTTCCTCCCAACTAGTGCCCCCTTTGTATAGAGCATGTGGATGGTAGCTATGCCCTACTCTGCAACCCTCATAATGATAAACCCCAGTCAAGAGTAAGAAAAATAAAATCCTAGTTTTGGAGCTGACTACCAATAAAAAGGTTAAAACTGAAAAGAGAGTGGAGGTGGAGATTGGGGACTCAGATGATGAGTGCTATGGGAATAGAAGAAGAATTGGTACGCTTGCTAAGACCAAGGGTAGATTTAAACAAATGGCCAAATGCTCTTAGGAGGATGAGAAGGAAGATACTAATTGGAGGAGAGTGCTAAGACTTAAATGGATGATAAGAAGAAGTTGAAGGAAGATTCAAACAATAAAGAGGAGGAGAAGTGGGAAAACATTGTTGAGGGAACCTAGGATTTTAGGGTAGAAAACATGTTGGCCTAGTTTTCACCTATAAGAATTTATGCAAATCATTGTGAAAAGTCTAGCTTTCCTTTAAAAATTAGGGCCATGTGCTTTTGAATCATTGTTTACCATAGAAAAATCCCTAATTTTTTGTCAATTGTTCCAATGAATAATTTTTTCCCTAAATCCATGAGCTATAATTACATGGTTTTCATTTTAAAGAAAATGCATGGGAATATCTTGAAAATATTTTTAAAATCCTCTTTTATAGTTTCTCACATGCCTTTAAATTTTTCTATGTTACCTTACCTTACCCTAAGCCTCAATTTGCAATATAACCCAAGATTTTATTTTAATCTTACATAGGTACATTTAATGCTTAAGTAATGACTAGATCACAATATCCCTTGGTCTTCCTAAAGATCACTTAGTGCCATGATTATGTCACTTTGAAAAGGTGAGCATGTTTAAATCATAGGGAGATAGAGACAAGGTGACACCTATCATGTGGACTTGGCTAAGGTAAAGTTTCAAAGAAAAAGTGTCTACTATAGATCAAGATTTAAACCTAAGGTCATCATTATGTCACTAAGAGGACTTGCTCATTCTTTTTCATAGTGACATAATGACACAAGGACATTGGTAATGTGGGCCATTCTTCTATGTGGTTGGTGGGTTTGTTTGAATAGGTTGACATTTGTCTGAGTTCTTTTGTTCTTTACAAAGTTGGGCTAGTTTATTAATTTGCTTTTATCTACCATTAATTTTGAGATGATCAAAGGTTGTTGCTATATCATTATGTAAAATTGCTTGATGAATACCCATAGTGAGATAATGATGACTTTCCATGTGGAAGGTGGTAGGACTGGCCCTTACAAAGGTTGCCAAAGGTTTCTATCATGAAGAAGGTTCTAGCTATCAAATTTTCATTTTCCATGGAGGTAAACATTATGAAGACAAGGTGTTTTATCAAAGCTACTAGATCTTTTCAAGATCAATGGATGTTGCTTTATTTATAAAAAAATTTTCATGATGAATATTCATAGTGAGATAGTGACAATAAGACGTGTCCAATGGGTCTAGTGTGGTTTATAACATGATTCTCATTGTTTGTCATTTGATTGAAGATTCATCGAGTGGTTGTCTCTATGTCCCTAGCTAGAGTTGCATGATCTTTATTCATAACAATATAGTGAGGAGTTGACATGTGGTATGGGTGACACATTTTTAATAAAGATTATAGTATTATCCTTGATCATTAGATGCATGAAAGATCAAAGGCTGTCATTATGTCACTACCTAGAACTACTCAATCTTTAGCTATAGTGACATAATGATGAGCTCACACGTAAGAGTTGTTTAAGTCTATTTTGGGTCACTTATTTCTCATCTTTCTTGAAGTACTCTATTTACATTTTTTTTTTGGGTCTCCCTTTGCAATATATTTACCTAATCTTTCTAAGTAAATTTCCTATCTTTTTAGTGTGCTCAGGGTTTAGGTGATTTGGACATGGTTAGGGTGTGCTATCACATCCTCCTAATGAGAAGTAGGTTTTTTGCATATTATTCCTTCCTATCTTTCCCTAACATTTCATATCTCATAGATTTTGAGCTATTGAGCTAATTTTCCCATCAAGTGAACTACACCAAGTGTAAATCTAGAGGTTAAAGCTATAGAAAGTGATTAAAAGAGCTGTGAATATGATTTTGCTAATGCCAAAATATTTATGAAGCTGTATGATTAATTCTAAAGTAATTCTCACTTAGATCTATTTAGATGAGATCAAGTGCTACCGGGGAATGCAAACTTTTAGTTTTACTATGGTGTATTAATGAAAATGAAGTTATTTTTCTCTATTTTTGCAGATGTATGATCTTGAGCCAAATCTCAGATTGAATGATAAATTGATGTTAGTATAGTGTTGAAAGAACTATTAAAGAATAATAATAAGTGAGGCATACCCAAGATTTAGCTTCAAGACCATCAGATTGAAATTAAAGGTTGAATATCATTTGTTATGCCTCAGTCCAAAAAATGTTGCTAAAAAAGGAGTTTTCTACCCAAAGATTACAAAACAAGATATTTTCCTATAGGATTTGAGGATACAAAGTTAGGTTACCCTAAAAATTGAATATTCTTTAGAGATTCTCAAAGGATACTTCCAGAGAGGTTAGTGTTGGAGATGCAAACCCATTATGAAGGGAAAACAATGTTGAAAGCCTTTTGCAAAAGGTGGAAGAATGGAGTGCATAAGGTAGCAAAAGATTACTTCCTATGTTATAATTCTAAATAAAAGGAAAATAACTTTGTAGAAAAGCTAAGTGTTTGTTTCTCTCCCACATATGTTAGTATTGTTAAGAATATCTACATGCTAGATTCTAAAGCTAAGTGAGGTGCTTCCCACAAAGCTAAGTATTTGTGTTGTCTAATGACTTAGTTAAATCACTATAAGTAAAGTAAGAGTTATTTTATGAACTTAGTATGTTGTGTGAAAATAAATAGAAAGTTTAAATAGCCATTACTCACAAAATTAGATGTAGTTTTTGCCATTATAACCATTGATTGAACTTAATTTTGTTCATGTGGCACCAACATTCTAATACCTAAAGCTTTTTCATTGAATTTGAAAGAATTTGGTTTCTACAAGTCTATTTAATGGCTATTTATCAAGAACTACATCCTATACAATCATAGAAAATGGAAATTAGGGTTGCTAGTTATGAAAGATTAATTGTCTTGGAGAGTGAGTTGAAAGACTTTACAAATACATCCTTCAAATTCTACGATCTAGGTGATCTAGGTAGCAGGTTAAGTTCCCAACCCATTCACCCTATCAATTTGAAACTGAAAGAGAGTGGATTGATAGAAGTAGTAGGCTTTCCAATGATAGTTCATGCACCAAAATTAGTGAAAGGGTGCATAGAGAGATACAATCCAGAAATGATGTAGATTTTTTTTCCAAATCAATCCATTCTCTTATCAATTAACAAGGTGATGATACAATCAACATTTCCAATCCTCATGCAATAAAAATATTGTGATATTTATTTTGGGTCCTCTGTGTCCATGTTTAATGAAAAGAGGACCCTCAGATGGGAAGACATGGAGAGGACCTGGTTTCAAACTACTCTCTCTAAGAAGAGAAATATGGCAAAGACTCTATTTGGTATAAATATCAATTGAAAGATTATTGATATCCTTGCACTTCTCCTCATCTTGAAAGGAATAGAGGAGATTTTGGATTTCATTGAGCATCACTTTTTCCTAGTGCAAGAAATTTTTTTTGAGGATATGAAGATCGATTAGGAAAATAATCTATGATGAGATTGCCTTGTGGTTAAAGTTGGACAAAGGATTCAATTAGTTCTACATATCTGCTTACTTCATCTATGCTTTGGCAACCCACCACTTGTGGCCTAGGCTTTCTAGAATCCCAAATTATGATGAGCACACCAAAGTTTATGAATTTTACCCACATCCATAATTTCAAAGAAGGTATGAGGAGTATGTAGCTATCAATGATGCCTTTACAATGAGGCAATGCTAAGAAATACAAGGGTTCCCTAAAAGGAAATTCTCACCAAAGGAAATTATGGTCATAAGCTAGTTTGGTTGCTCATTAATTTAGTTCCCAAGCTTCTCCTATTTTTGAATAGGAGCCTATGGTTGATCTCCCAAGAGATTTCCCAAATATCTAGAGGACAAGGTAATTCTATTCAAGCTATGTTATCAAATCCTAGAGGTGAACACCCTATGTTTAAATGTTAAGAAGATTGTTTTCATTAAATTCCCTATAGTGTTAGGCCTATATTTATGTGCTTCTAGATTAGATGCCCAAAATTTGGTTGAGAGTTTTGATGGAAAGATCAAATTGTTAAATTATGAGGTGCTCAGGTGCCAATATGATCTAGTCAATTTTCTTAGGAATCATCTAAAGTTGGGATATGCCCATAGGAATGTCTTGGGTATTGCAGAGCTTTGGTTTGAATGTCATGATGAGTCCCAAATTTGAGAGAGATTATGATTATGATTAACTATTAAGGAAATAAAGTTATATAATTATTTTGTTGATGTTCCTAAGCTTGCAAATGATGGAGCTTGCATGCATCCCACATCTTATAAGAAGATCAAAGGCACACCTATCCTATCTACCCCACCTATAGACCCAATAATTGACATAATGGAGGTCCTCATGTGAGGGATAATAAAGAGAATAGAAAAATGGATGGAGTGGACCCAAGTGAGGAAGAAGAGGATAGGGAGCACTAGTTCTATAGGTGGAGTATCAGCAAGAGCCAACCAATTAGATGTAGCTATGACCACAATGGGCACTACAAAAATATCTGGTGGACCATTACAATCCATTGGCAAAGGAGAAGACTAGTCTCGAGAAAATAATGTACCACTTACTCCTACCTATGGAGCCAACCCTCTTCTAAACATTGGGAAGACTAGAGAGAAGGAAGATGACAAGGATAAGAGGAAGGAACAAGAAAAATTAGTGGCTACAACTACAAAAAAACAACAACAACATCTTTTGTGCCATCACAATCCATTGACCATCCTCCCTTGTTCAAGTTGTTAATTTGGAGGATGATACTAATCCCATGGATGGCCAAGAATAGAAAGCATGTTAGTAAGGGGATAAATTATCCCTTTTAGTAACCAAGGTAACTGCCTTCCCTATTGCTTCCCAAAGAAAGCCAACTTTTTTGATTCCATGAAAGTTGTTTGATCCATCTACATTAAAATCTACTATCAATATGCTCTCTACAAAGTCTTGGCTCAAGGGGAATATTGATAGGAAGAAGAGGAGATGCTAGGATGGGTCCCCATTAAATAACTTGATCACACAAGTCACCTCCTCCTAGCCATCAAAGAAAGAAAAAATGAAGAAGACCATTGCAATGGTCACCACAGATTCAACAACTAGCCATATGCTAGTTGAGATTGTAGAGCATCATAAAGAAAGAAGATTTCATGAGATCTCAAACGATGACTTCAAAATCAAAACATTGGATCTTTGAAGTTGATTTCATGACTCAATGGTGAATATGTGGAAGTCAACCAAGAGAAGATTGAAAGCAAGCTAAAAGAGCTAAGAGAAGAAAAGGAGACATTGAGGGCCTCCAATAGAGAGCTAGTACAATACATAAAGTTCACACTTAGGAGTACTTCTTCTAGAAAATTTGACCCAAATACAAAAGAGAATAAGAACTTACTACTTAAGATATAGAAAGAAAGACAATTCAGGCAAGTAGGCTAAGCATGTGTAGATCAGATAAAGGCCCAAGGTTCCCCAATGGTTGAGAATCTAGGAAGCTTGGTACTAGAGGCTCACAAGCTTAGATAGCTTTCCTTAGCTCATTAGAAAACCATATAGAAGGCAAAAAAAAAGTTGATAAAGAAATTGACCCTTCTATATGAAGTGATAGACATGAAGACCAATGCGGTCATGTCTCATGGGATTCTAAAGACTTGCCAAAAGTCACTATTCCATTAGAAGTAATCCTTGGAGCTTTCCTGTCATGCCCTAAATAATAAGGCAAAAGAACAATTAACTTTTTTTAGTTTTCTTATTAGTGATTCTCACATGAAGGAGTCAAGCATTGCCAACTAGGTTATTGAGTGGTCAAGAGTTTGAGATACCTAATGATTATGTTTATATAGTTGTGACATAGCCTTTAAACAAAAAGATCTTTACTAGTTTGAGGAAAGGGTCTATCGACATCTAGGATTAGTGAATGCAAAAACATGATTCTAGAAAAGAAGAAATCAACATTAATATCCTCAATGATGGGTTTCATTAAGGAAAGCTAAACATCATGTTAGTGCATTCAACTAGGTATGAACTAGAATTCTACAACAAGAGCATGGTTACTGCATAAGATATCTTTATTGTAAAAGTAAAAGTATCAATTTTACTCACCATGTATGAGTGAGATGGTTAATTCAACAAATTAGGATATTTAATTTGAGTATTAGTGCACATCTATTAGATAAATTATTAGCACCTCATTGCCACATTACAAAATTTATTGGTCTAACTCAAGTAGCTTTCCTTCCCTCAAGATGTAATATAGTTGATCTAATTACCAATAATTCCAACTCCTAAGATTTTTCATTTAGTTAATTCTAAGGTCAAAACCTTCATAGTATCACTTACTCTTACTAAGAGTAGTATGTTGAGTAATATCTTGCTAACCTACATAATATTATTTATAGTTAATAATCACCAATAACAACTCAAATGCCAATGTGTGTGCCTATATTTATATGATATAGGATCTTTTATTTATTACATACTACCAATACCAACAACAATCACTTATTACTAATGTTGGGACTAAAAATTGCATGGTCAATTTTTAGTCAAAGATAGAAAATTTTGAAGAATCAAATGCCCTAAAGTGCTTTTTATTCATATGTAGTCAGTTGTTAGTTTGAGGCCTAGATGGTGGTTGAGTGGCTTAACACCTTTCATTTGACATATGCATGTGATCCAAAATTTTATTTTTCCATTTTGAATCATTTGGTGAAGTCCCATTTTGAGCTAGTGTCAAAACTGGCAATTCTACCTAAGTATCAAATAGCAACAGGAGGCCTTGTTTACAATTGAATATTTTGCACCTAGTAATGTTTCATGACTCACCACTTTGGAAATATTTAGTGTCCATACCAAATAACCTATGTTTCAAGTTTCAAGTCATTTTGAATCCATTTGAATAGGTTTTGAACCCCTCAAAGTTGGTCATATACTATTTCGTGTATTTGTGTAGTTATTCACAATTCTAGGAAGCCCTGTTCAACCAATGATATCTTTGACCCAGTTAACCCAAATGAAGAAATTATTTTTTATTTGTGTTCCACATATTAGACACTTCATATTTTCCAATTTTGAGTTTATGAAGAATCCATTTGGTCAATTTCCTAACATGATTAAAAACCCAGTTTACATTGTTTTGTTACAGCTAAGGTATCCTGATTGATCTATACCCTTGTTTGGAAGAATTATAACTTTGATCCTATGATTGGTTAGCCCAAATAGATTATACCATTCTGTTGTGTCTTGGAAATCCTTCAACTTTTTCAATTCTCAAGTCATGACGAATCCATTTGCATACTTTCTTATGTCCGTCCGTTTGCCAAAAATTACTTTTGACACATTTTCTAGTTTAAAATTTCCAAGTGCTTGTTTTCAAAAAATTTCCAAATTCGTCCAGTTATTTTTCATAACCTCTAATTATGGATTCTTATACTTTGAATGGAAAAGAACCTATATTCTAGTTTCCATAACCTCAAGTGATCAATAACTCAATTTATAATGCCGAACCCTAGCCTAGTTTATGTTTTTTAACATTGTTTGCTTGCAAGATAATTGAAGTATGGATGTTCGATAATTAAAATATTTTGACTGGGAATTCATCATGGGTTGAGAATTTTTTTATGGTAGAGTGTGTAGGATTGAATGTTCATGCCAGTTTTTGTGGCCTAATTGCTTGATTGAAGCAGTTGTTAAGGCTAGCTGGTAGGCCTCCAAACACAAATTCATAGTTTGCAGACACAAAGTGATAAAATGAGTTTTAATGATCAAATAGTGTTTGAAATTGATTCTAGTCAATATTAGATGATGAATAGATCAATTTTCCAGTTCAAGTTATTTGAAAATGAAATTTTCTTTAGCCAGACCCACTTTTAGGCCCAACTAATATCTTCCAATTGATGAGGTATGGATTTGGGAACTAGTGGATTTTTATAAAAAGATGAAGATTTTATTGTTTTAAAATCAAGTGCATATTTGAAAAAGTATTTGAAGTGTGATAAATATGGTTATTGAAGACTTGTTTCCAACCATTTCAAAACTAATCACATAATTTCTCTTTGGCTATATGAGGGCATTAGTTTAATTCATGATTTCTCCAAGCAATGCGGATTGACATTTTATAAAAGAGGAGAGCATTGTGAGAGATAAATTAATTTATAAATGCAATAGCCAAGTCAGCAAAGGAAGACCAAAAGGAAACAATTCACAAGAAGATAAAATGGAAGTTGTATCCAATTACAAACTGGCAACTCGCAGGGAAAAACATAAATAAACTAAAGAGGACCTATTAATTAAAAGGAGCAGCATAATCGAAGGCTGGCTACTAACATTGCAAAATATGTTAGGAAGTTTTGAATGAAGATTGAAAAATTGATTCTTTACACGCATCAACTAGAGCTTGAAGAAAGAGTAAACTTTTAGAGAAGATTAAACAAACAGCTGAATAAAACATACATTATGGAACTCATGCCTTTCATTTGCATGATTGTGAGATGTTTGTGTGTTTAATGTGAGTAGCTAGGAGATGTTTTAGAAACAAAAAATAGGGAGCCAACTAGGAGAAGCTGTAGCCAAGTCAAACGGTAGACATACAAACATAAAAATTATGGTGAACCTTTATTGAAGCAAAGAGGTAATAAATTTTTCATGGGATGCAAGAAGAGAGGTGATGAATAGCAATTTTATTGGTATTGAGGCACAAGCTTATTTACAGTAGTAGAGATTTTAAAAAGTTGCATGATAGGGTATCTTTCATGCTTTTTTCGTATCCTCACATCAATGTTTTTTGAGTTTTGAGTGCAAAAGGGATGAAGACTACCCATGACATAACTACGACATCCATTTTTTCCCAACATTAAAGAAAACACCTGCACTTTTAAAATATAGAAAAGGCATGGAAAGTAGTAAAAGGAACTAATCCCACATTTTCCATGTGAAGGGCATTTCATCTTTTTAAATATGAAAACACACACCAAGTGTAATGTCTTAGAGACTCAAGGCTTTTGAAGCCTTAGCCATGTACATGGGTCCCATTCAACCAAAGAAATAGGTAATAAATTTTTAATCAGCAGGCAAGTTAAGGTCGCCAAAAAAGTGAATGAAAAGTCACCAAAAATGGAGTGCTAGAAAATTTGAAAAGTCACCAGAATAATAGAGATTTTTAGTGGTCACTATGTTTCCATTAGAAAATGGCAAGATTTTCCAGCAAGTGACATGGAGACTTGCTAGAAAATCTCAAAATATGGCCCAAAAAATCAAAAATCTAGCAAGGTAAGTTATGGATGATTTGGATGATGTATCGACATCAGCAAACAATGTGATTGCAAGTGGTAGCTAAGTGTACTAGTAACATGGCAGCTAGGTGAGGTGGATATATCAAAAACTAACATGTGGAAAAGGTTTCTAATGTGGCACAATTCCCAAGGTGGTGAGGTGGCAAAGATGACACATGTCACAAGGTTGTTATGTCATTGATGATGTGTCAATTGATGATTAGGATAGCAACATAGTGACCATGATCTGGCATGATGACATGGCACAATGACATGGAAAAACTGAAAGACCAATGAAATGTTGACACGTGGTGCCTAGTTGGTGGTTTGATGATTATACAAAAAGGGAACCAATCAAAGCGAAACACATGTCAAGGATGGTCAAACCAAGTTTGACCTAGGTGAAAAAGTGGAAGAAAAATTAAAAGTTTTCAAATTTTTATTTTTAAATGCTCAAAAATACATGCAAGTTTCCTTTTAAAATAAATTTTTCATTATTATCTAGTTCAAACTATAGGAAAAGTTTAAATTTTTGCAAAATTCTTTGAAAGCCATGAGAAAAGACTTAAACTTCAGAAGGCATAATAGGGGCTATTTTTATCAAAAATGGGCACTTTAATATACCACTAAAACCAGGAAGATGTAAATTTTCCATTCTGAGGTCAGACTATGCCTAGGTATTCACCGGTTTGAGCTATAAGTCAATTTGTAAATTTTAGGGCATTCTTAGTAGAACAGGTAGATTATTGATCATCAAAATTGGTTAAAGGACAAATGTAAAGGCTTGTTGCAGTTTGAAAGTGAACAAAATCAACTTTAAGTTGTTTTCTTGTCTTCTAAAGCTTATGTTCAACTAATTTTTACTTTTACAGGGAGTTCACTTTAGCATCAAAAATCAGTTATGATGTTGAATCAAACTATCTGAGATTCTTTGTGCCTTGTAGAGGTCAAATAATGGGGATTTGATATGCAGTTATAGAGAAAAGGTAGAGAGATGCTTTTTCAACTTTTTGGGAAGGAATTTTGAGGGGACACATGTCAGTTGCAAATTCAATCTTGGAATTGCCCTCTTGATATTTATATTTTCTTCTTCTCTTTTGTAAGGGTTGTAAAATATTGGAAAGTTTCTTTAGAATGAAGACAGTTAGTATAATTGGTCCTGGAATTGATGAATTCTAAGTGGAAGATCCAGGATGTGCTAGTTCTAGACCATGAAGCTTTTTCTTTGGTTGTGATACCCACTTCCCATCCCATCAATTTATCATTCCCACCATTTTTGCTCTTGTATGGTAGCATTTGTTCATTGTATAGTCTACTTTATCAGGTTCTTTATGAGTTAATTTCATATATTTTTTTGTATTATTTCAAGGAAATCAATACAAGGAACAAAAAATATTTAGTTTTAGTTTGAATCTTGTATCTTTTCTCAGTTGAGCTGTGATGTTTTATGGTCTTTAAACAAAGAGCCTAGATCATAATTGTAATCCCTTAAGGCTGTATGTTGCTTCATTGTTTCTTGTAACTCAAGGAATTATGTAAATGTTTCAAAGATTCAATAGGGTTACAATTTTATTGAGGAGGATATCAGGTAAGAATGAGGTTTAGATTGAACATGGATATCCAATTTACAAGGTAAATAGATAGATCTAGAGTCTTGGCATATGATATGTGTCTAAGATATCCAAAATGCATGAGGGAGATTTGTTAATTACCCAATGGATGGGGCATTGATTTGTTACAGGATCATAATGTTTTTTTTCATACATAGTTTTCATCCACTTTCTCCATTTACATAAAATCAAATCAAATTCAAAATCATCTTTACATTTTATGTTGAAGAGATATAATAGTTTAACCCTCACTCAGCTTGTGCATTTCATAGAGTTGTAATTTTCTACTACACTTCTTTGTTACTACATAAGTCATTAGGAGAAATAAGGAGTTTTCATCTACTAAATAGGTTCAGATTTATGTTTAATTTGCACTGGTACCATTCTTCAGAACCTCAAGGTTAACCCACCTAGGTTTTGCAGAGCCTGAAGTGAAGAAGGGTCAAGCCTTATAGTTGCCCCAATGTCTAAAATGATGTGCTAAAGATGGGAGTTAGCTGCCCCTAGATGTGTCATATTCTCATCGAGGTAATTGAAAACTAGTAACATTGGATAATTCTTAACTGCTAATTTTTGTAGGTCAGTATATGTAAGAAATGATAATATTGAGCAAGGAACGAGAAGCAATCCAAGTAAGTTAAGTGTGAAACAATATTACCATAAGATTATGAATGAAGGCAAATGCCTAGAGAAGAGAGAGAGAGAGTGTTGGAGAAAAAGTAGCTCAATACAATAACATCAAGTGCTAAGAGTGTGTTGAAGAAAGAAGGAGGAGCATCTCTTATATAGAGATGAGAGAGGAGTTGCATTTGTAACTCCCATTTCTATGAATGCCACATTCATAATAGGTGTGTGGAAAGTGTCACAATCCTCTTAAAGAGGATAAACTAAATAAAGAAATAAACAAGAGTTGTCCTTACATGTGGAATAAAGGACAAACAATGACATGTCCCCCACATGTGTACAGGAGGACAAACTACATTTAGGGACCCTTGGAATATCCCAATTAATATATCCAAGGAAAGATTAACCTTTCTAACACCCCCCCTTAATCTTTACTTGAGGAGTTTACATCAACGGGTTGTAAACCCAAATTTTTACAATGGAACTGAAATCTCTCTTTAGAAAGTGGTTTGGTTAAAATATCAGCCACTTGATCTTCTCCTTTACAATAAAGAATAATAATTTGCTTGTCTTCAACTTGTTCTCGAATGAAGTGATGTTGAAGTGAAATATGTTTGGTTCGTGCATGATAAGTTGGATTCTTTACCAAGGCAATAGCACTTTGATTGTCACAATGTATAGGTGTAGGTGATTGTTTAGGTAGACCCAAATCATCAAGAAGTCTTCTAATCCACAAAGCTTCCTTAGCTGCATTGGTACAACCTTTGTATTCAGCTTCAGTTGAGTAGAGGTAAATAGAGTGTTCTTTTTTTTCTTTTCATAGAAATTGGACCTGAACCAACAAAGAAAAAATAATCACAAGTGGATTTACCATCATTGGGATCTCCACCTAGATCGGAATCAGTATAGCCATGTAAAATAAATTCAAAATTTTCATCATAAAATAATACCATATTAAGAGTTCCTTTAATGTACCTTAAGATGCGTTTAGCAACTTTAAAATGAGTTTGTTGAGGTTTAGACATAAATCGAGAAACTAAACCAACACTATAAGCAATATCAGGTCTAGTAAGAGTTAAATAATTTAAACTTCCTACCAATTGCCTATACAAAGTTTCATCAACAAAAGGAGTATTCATATCAGTCATTAATTTAGTACCTAATTCACATGGAATTGAAACATGGTTAGAGTTATTCATCTTAAATTTTTCTAAAAGATCATAAGCATACTTTCTTTGAGAAAGAAAGATAACTTTAGGAGTTTGAAAATTTTGCATACCTAAGAAGTAATGTAAGATACCTAAGTCAGTCATCTGAAATTGCTGTTTAAGTTGAAATTTGATATCAGAAATCAAAGCGTCTGAACTAGAAGTGAGTATTAGATCATCTACATAAACAATAACAATGATAATATCATCGTTAGTATGTTTAATATACAAATTAGGATCATTCTTACTTCTAGTAAAACCTTGATAAATAAAGAAAGAATTAATTTTAGAATACCATTCTCTAGGTGATTGTTGAAGACCATAAATAGATTTGTTCAATTTGCAAACCATATTTTCACTACCTTTGTTAACAAATCCAGGAGGTTGAGCCATATAGATTTCTTCATGTAACTCACCATTTAAGAAGGCACTTTTAACATCCATTTGATGAATGGGCCAATTCATTTTAGATGCTAAAGCAAGAACTAATTTGATAGTAGGCATCTTAGCAACAGGAGCAAAAGTTTCATTATAGTCTAATCCTTCAATTTGTGAAAAACCTCTAGCTACTAGTCTAGCCTTGAATTTACTAATTTCATTATTAGTATTCAATTTTGTTTTGTATAACCATTTACATGAAACTATATTATTTCCATGAGGTAACTTGACTAAGTCCCAAGTTTGATTAGCGATTAAAGAATCATATTCCTCTTGCATGGCTTTCTACCAATGAGGTTGAGAGTTAGCTTGATCAAAAGACTTAGGATCGTTAGAATTCATAATATTAGTCATCAAAGCATAATTACAATAATTAATCCTTCTATGTTTAATTCCACCAAGTCTAGAATTGTAATCGTCACCTTCATTGATTAAGTTTTGAGCCCATTTAGGTTTATGTTTAGTTGTAATGGAATTATCACTAGAGGAAGAATCATTAGTAATAAAAGTATCATTAGTATCTACTTGAGTATCATGAGTTGTAGGAGCAGAAATAATCGGTGGTACTTTATTTGAAGGATTAAGAGAAAGAGTAGGGTTAAGAGAAGGAGGTTGGTCCTCCACCAGCACAATTTTAGTGCCACTGAATTCTTCATCATGTGTAGTAGAGCAATCATGAACTCCATTTTTTGCAATACAAACATCTCTAGCAACTTGAACTTTGTTAGTAGTGGAATCATAAACACGATAACCCTTAGTGTTTTCATCATACCCAACAAACATATAAGGAGATGACTTAGCATCTAATTTATGCCTTTTTTGTTTAGGCGTATGAACATAAGCAATAGAACCAAATATTCGTAAATGATGTAAATTCGGTTTCCTACTAGACCAAGCCTCTTCTGGAGTGATAGCCTTGAGAGCTTTGGTAGGAGTCCGATTAAGAATATAAGTTGCACAAAACATGGCTTCAGCCCAAAATTTATAATGCAGATTCTTAGCATGCAACATGCTTCTAGCCATTTCAACAATGGTTGGATGCTTTCTTTCTACCACACCATTTTGTTGTGGTGTATAAGGAATAGTAAGCTCATGTTTAATTCCACATGATTTCAAATAAGAATGAAAAGCATTATTCACATATTCCTTCCCATTATCAGTTCTAAGAATTTTAAGTTTAAAACCAGATTTTCTTTCAACATATAATTGAAATTCAATAAATATATCAAGAACTTGATCCTTTCTATGCAAAAAATAGATCCAAGTTCATCTAGAAAAATCATCAACAAATGTAAGTGCATATCGAGAACCTTGGATGGAGGTATTCTCCATGGGGCCCAAAAGATCACTATGGACAAGATGCAACTTATGAGTTGCCCGCCATTATTTTCCACTTGGAAAGGGCTCCCTATGCATCTTACCACTCATAAAACCTGTACATGCAATCTTGGAAGGAATAATGTGAGGCAAGCCATCAACCATATTATACTTTTGCATGAAAGTAATATAATCAAAATTTAAATGGCCAAGTCTTTCATGCCATATATTGAAATCAATAGAAGTATGTAAAGAATATCGTGAACTAGTAAATTCATGGAATTTAAACAAATTGTCATTATCCATTTTAGCATGAGCAATCACTTTGAGAGTTTGAGGATCTATGATATAACATGTATCTTTGTAGAATTCAACTTTATAGTCCTGACATAACTGTGAAACAGAAAGGAGATTAGTTTTCAAGTCAGGTACATATAATACATTATGCAATTTACCATTGGGAATAGTAACATCACCTAATCCTTCAACTTTACAAGTCTGATTATTAGCTAACTATATAGGAATGTTAGCAATATCAGGTTGTAAAGAATCAAAAATTTCTTTATGAGAAGTGACATGTTGTGATGCACCACTGTCAACAATCCATTCTAAAGGTCTACAAAGATTAAAGCTACAAGTAAAAGCATGACGAGAATTAAAACTAGTAGAGTTATCTTTTTTATGATTTGAGTTTTGATGATTGTTACTATTATTCATAGGTTTTTTATCATTTTGCTTTTTAAAACAGTTATTGACAATGTGACCATCTTTGCCACAATAAGAACAATGAGGTTTGGAATTGGAATGATTCCTTTGATTATTAGTATTATGAGTATTATTAGGATGATTGGTATTATTATTATATTTGGCATGAAATTTATTGTTGGAATTATTTGAATTAGTATTATATTGTTTGTGATTATGATTATTATTATTGGAATGAAAATTATTAGTTGAATTTCTAGACACAAATGCATGTTCAGTTGATTTAAGGGTACCAAACTAAATTAGCTTAGCTTCTTCCTGTCTTAATAAAGTTTGAAAAATAACATAAGTTAACTGAGAAGTTAAAGTAGGAATAGCAAGCTGTGCATGAATATTAGTTATAAACTGTTGAAACTATCTAGGAAGACATTTTTTAAGAATAAGATGAATTAAACGAATGTTTTCTAATTGAACACCTAAAGCCATAATTTGACTTTTAAGAGAATCAAATTTTAAGAGAAATTCATCCATACTTTTAAAATCTGCATACCTAAGATCTTCAAGTTGATCTTGCAACTGTATTTTGCGGTATTCATCGCCACTATCATACTTGGTTTGCAAGATGGACCATGCATCATGAGCTTTAGAACAGTGAGAAATTAACACATATAAATCTGAAATAATGGAAATACCAATTAACCCTAAAGCTTCTTCATTTTTAGCTTTCCAAGTATCTTTCTCGTCTTGGGTAGCCGCTGAACCGGGTTCAAGAGAAGGGTCAGTGGCTATTTCAAAGAGGTGTTTAAAACAAAAAATAAATGAGATATGAGTTTTCCAAGAATGATAATTAGAATAATTAAGTTTTATTTTTGGAATTAAGGTTGACATGATTAGAAGAAAAAACAATTTCCTTTTTAAAAAAAAAAAAAATAAAATTCCTTAATTTGAAAATCAATTGAGAAAAAAAAATTTTGTTAATGAGAAGAAAAAAAATTTTGTTTTTTTTCTTCTAATATATAAAATTAAGAATATATCTTTTTAATTTTTTTTTGAATTATGGATTTAAAAGAAAACAAAAAATTAATTAAATTTTTATTTTATTTGTTTAAAAAAAATGAAGAAAAAAAAATGTGATATATAAAAAAAAACGTTATAAAATTTTTGTTTTAATAAATAAAACAAGTTTTTTTTTTTTAAAAAAGAAAAAGGTTGGGCGGAGATATATTTAAGGAGTGGAGCGTTGGCGGTGGCTGTCGCGTGGCTAGAGGGAAGAGGTGGTTGGTCGGCCGTGGTCGGTGGAAAAAAAAGCGGGATTTCAAATGTTTAAAAATCGGATGAGAGTGGATAATGATGCCGGCGTGGCTGCGCAGGCGGCGGTTGCCGCGTGGCCTGGACGCAGGCCGCAGCGTAGGGTTTACACCGAGTGTGAAGGGGGCGACGGAAGCGGTCGAAAAACGACGTTAATAACCCAGGGTTTAATGGCTTTTGCATGGGGCATCGCTGATAGCGCGGGGTTTCAATGTAATCTCAGCAAGAAACTCAGAAAAGAGGGCTTTCTCGCTCGAGCCTATGATATATGTGTGCGCAGCAGTGGTGAATGCAGGCGGCGATGCGCAGCGGCGCTGACGACTCACGGCGGCGCGCTGGTGTCGTGTGGCGGTGCGCGGCGGTGCACGGGTGGCGCATGGGTGGTGCATCCGCCCAAACAAAATTTGAATGCGGGTTTAAAAAAAATGCAATGTAAAAATGAATGTAGGTTTTAAAAAAAGTTAATAGATTTATAAGGATTAAAATCCTATAAAAAACATCTATGTTGTATGGTTGAAATTTTCAAGAGCATACAACAAATAAATATAGAAGAATATATTAAAATTTTTTAAAGAGTAGGAAAAATTTTAAAAGGAGTATAAAAATTAGAGAGTTATTGAAAACTTTACTCATGTAATACTTCTTGTTTTGGTGGCATGCCTTCCAAAACAAGAAAATAATTGAAATTTAACAAGAAAACCCTTTGGTGGCAAGCCTTCCAAAGAGGGTTAGTAAAAAAAATATGAAACTTTACAAGAAAACCCTTTGGCGGCAAGCCTTCCAAAGAGGGTTAGTAAAAAAATGAAACCTGTATACACAAGATTTGTTAAAAAGAGCTAAAATCACAACACAAACTTTTTCTCTCAATAATGTCTTCAAATAAGGTGTGCTCCAATGAATGGCAACCTTCAACAAAAAACTTAAAACAAGGATTAAATAGCCAAGCTCTGATACCATGTAAGAAATGATAATATTGAGCAAGGAACGAGAAACAATCCAAGTAAGTTAACTGTGAAACAATATTACCATAAGATAAGCAAACTCCAAGAGCATACACCAAGATGGTTCAACAATGGAGACAAGGATTTATAAGGGGAAAGAAAAGAAAACCCCTTGTGAGTATTATGAATGAAGGCAAATGCCTAGAGAAGAGAGAGAGAGAGTGTTGGAGCAAAAGTAGCTCAATACAATAACATCAAGTGCTAAGAGTGTGTTGAAGAAAGAAGGAGGAGCATCTCTTATATAGAGATGAGAGAGGAGTTGCATTTGTAACTCCCATTTCTATGAATGCCACATTCATAATAGGTGTGTGCAAAGTGTCACAATCCTCTTAAGGAGGATAAACTAAATAAAGAAATAAACAAGAGTTGTCCTTACATGTGGAATAAAGGACAAACAATGACATGTCCTCCACATGTGTACAAGAGGACAAACTACATTTAGGGACCCTTGGAATATCCCAATTAATATATCCAAGGAAAGATTAACCTTTCTAACAGTATACCTATCAACTAGTTGACAATTATTTATATGTCACTTACAATATTCATGACTTACATTATTTAATATATATTTATATACTAATAACAAGATGATAGAAATATATCTGCATATATATCACCTTGTGTAATATTACTCGGTAGCTATGTACCTAATAAGCTGAATAGCTTGTTAATATTAAGCTAACCTCATTTGATATTCAAACTTTACACCAATATCCTTCTTCCTCTCTCAATAATAAATAAATTTACATGTTCTATACTCTAAGCATATATTGTCTTATTTTATTCATCCACTCATTATTCTTAATTATATTATTTGTTATTTTCCAAATCATATTTATGCATATTCCTTATATTAATCACTTCCACGACTACCTACATTAATTTTCCTAACACTAACTACATGCTAATTCTACCCCTTTCACCCTTACTAAATTTCCTACTTTCCAAACACATGCTAATAATTCTTTAATGTCTAAATTCTCCTCTTAAATGAATCCTATCACCCTTATGTGACTAGTCAATTCTCGCATATACCTCATTTTCAAAACTACTCCACACACTTCCCACCCATCTACCTATTCCCAACTTTTGATCAGGTGTGGCCCACAAAAGGGCATGTCTAGCATATATGGAGTGAATGACCATTCCTAGGTCCTTCCTATGGTGGATAGAACTTGATTTGCATAAGGGTGTATGGGTATCTATTGTTTTTATGATCCCTAATCCTTTTTGTAACTTTCCCCAACACCATGCAATTTGGGAGTAGATCATGTGTTACTAGGTGGGGAAAGCCTCCAATGCATGAGAGAAAAAAAACTGGTGTACGAGTTAAGTAGGAGGGAGTTAATGTCAAGAAATTTTTAAGTGTAGGCATGTATATCACTGTCTACCTTATTATAAAATTTTTATTATAATTGTTTTCTTTTCCTTGAGTTGATGTTAGAAGATGGGTTGATTTAGTAGGAGGATGGAGTTGACATAGTACAACCATGCTATTGGTTCATTTTCATAATCTAAGATATATGTGGTTTCAGATTAATTTATTATTTATTTGGAGAGGTGTTGATGCGATCTCTAATTGAAGTGGCTTTATATTCATACATTTAATATCATATATAGACTTTTTATTTATTTATTTATTTTTCTTTCACTCAACATCAAATCACATGATCTGCTTGGGTTGTAAGATAGTTAAGCTTTAATATAGTATGAAGCCTATTCTATGAGGTTTAGATAGGGGATCTTCAATGAGTAGCCTATCTGATTATTTTAATTCTTTAAATCCTAGGTAGAGATTATTATATTGGACTATATTTTGGAAGGGGATTATTTTCCTCTCCCATACAAAATCTAGAGATCAAAAGTGCATGTAAAGAAATGTTTTCTTAATGTGTTTTTTTTTCTCCCCTCCCTCACTTTAGGAGACTTAGATTATGGGTTGATGATAGCTTGAAATGACTTCTCTGTGTCTTATAACTTTGATGTTATTCCTTTGCATTTATATATTCCATAGGATTACTAGAATTACAACAATCAAAAGTTTAACAAACAAGATGCCATTGCATAAGATAAAATATACGTTTACTAATGATGAATAAACTCTATATAGAATTGCTCATTATTTTGATCATAGGGGAATATCTTTCTTAAAAAAATATATGACCATTTCAGCACAATGAATTTTCTTGCCATTGCATCAAAATAGATAACATGTAACCTTACAATACAATCACTAAAGTTTTGAATTGGGTTAGCTATTACAACAAATCTCTTCCACACAAGCAATCTAGGAAATATATCTATTGTTTGATTCATAATCTACATGAGAAAGACTATCCCATTTACATAACTTCTACATATATTTCACAATAATGGTTATTCCATTTTTATGAAATTATATCTTTCCTTGCTATACAACTATGAAGATGACGCTGTTGGATACAATTGTTAATTGTGTATTATCTTTGATGTTACACAAATGTGATATCAGCAATCAGATAGAGTCTACCGAACTCAGACAATATGCAAAGCAATTTACAGTGTCTACCAAGCATTCCTAAACATTACATAGAAAGTTAGCACTACCAAGTTCACTCGGTAAGAAAAGGAAGGCTAGCTTTTACCGAGCTCACTCAGTAAGCAAAGGAAGGTTAGCTTTTACTGAGCTCACTTGGTAATCGAAGGAAGGTTAGCTTTTACTGAGCTCACTCGATAAGCGAAGGAAGGTTAGCTTTTACCGAGCTCACTCAGTAAATGAAAGAAGGTTAGTGTCTACCAAGTTAACTTGGACTCCGAAGAAAGTTGCAAGGTTTGCAATGTTTACTAAGCTTCACTTTGTTAACAGTGGGGAAACCATTCTGGAGCACTAGTGACCGAGCTGGGTCAAGCAGTGAAGAATTTTATTGCTCTAAAGAATTAGGTTTAATTGTTTTATGCAGCTGACTAATTTAATATTTTTTCAGTTATTGTAGCTTGTAATTGAGCCGACTTGACAATCTGTAAGGTATATATGAAAGGTCAAGTTGTGAACTTATAAAAAGAGGAAGAGTGTGGATGCATAAAAGTGTGAATATATGAATGAGTGAATATATGAGTGAATGTTGAGGAAGGATTAGATATCCTTATGAAGCGAAAAAGTTGTATTCAATCAGTGAGGATCTAGTGAAGCAGAACAGAGATCTGTATTCAGCAAAGATAAGTTGCATATATTTCAGATCACTTCATTTTTGCTTTCTAATCATTGTAACATTGATTCAAAACCTCTTAATAGAGTTGGTTTGACAGCCATTTTGTAAATTCTCTAACAAGGTGACAATTCAGTTGAATTGTTTTAAAGACTTCTTAAAAGGCCACTTCTAATAGGGTGATTAAATTTTCTAACAAGGTTACACCTAACAGTGTGTTTTGTAACCTTTAACAGGGTTGGCTCCTAACAGAGCTCACTTCACAAGAGTGAAAATTGGTAACTAGTTACTTGGTGAATTTTTCCAAATTGGGTTTCCATGTTAAATCCGGCGTCTCTTGTGTTCATGTTATTTCTTTATGCATGCATGTTAATCACTTTAAATGCTCAATAAGTTAACATAACATCTATCAAAGTTTTAGCATTTATTTGTGTGGTTACCAAGTGTTAGAAGCAACTTTATTTTAAGAAATCTAAGGATCTATGGATATATTTTTGTGGTAACTGATTCACCCTTCCCCTCTTAGTTACTCCATCTCTATTTCCAACAATTGGTATCAGAGCTTTTGGTGCTTGCAGTAAAGATTTTAGGGATCTAAGCTAAAGATCAGGATATCTTACAAGAGGGAAATTCCAAGGCTTAACAGGAATAACTTCTCAGCATGGCAAGGGTTGATGAGACTTCATCTAGCTTTTATTAGAGATACAGGACTGAAATACCTTGATAAAAAATATGCAGAACTAGCTGGCACACTATCTGTCAATGATATTGCTAAAAAGAAGACACGCAACATTATGATGATAGATATAGCATCTACTCTAAGTTATGAACAATTTGATGATATCAAAGATTGCAAATCTGCTTTTGAAATGTGGGAGAAGCTGAAAGAGATCTATGAAGGAGATGATAATGTTAAAAGAGACAAAGCAGAAAGTTTGAGAGGACAATTTGATCAAATAAAAATGAGAGAGGATGAAAACATTGAAAAATATGTTGAAAGAGTTAAAGCATGTGTCAATGCAATCAAAGCTTTTGGGGCTAACATCAGTGAAGACATAGCTATAAGTAAAGTTCTTAGAACTCTACTTCCCATTTATACAATCAGAGTTTCTGCAATTCAAGAAAGAAGATGTGAAGCAAATCACAAGATAAATTTGGAGACCATAGTTGGAAGATTGACTGCATTTGAACTGGACAACTTTGATAACTATGTTCCAACTTCCAAGAACATTGAATCAGCATTTGAAGCCAAATTTTCACTCAAGGAGAAAGGAAAAAAGAAATCTGAGTCAGAAAGTGAAGATGAATCAAACCAAAGTTCAAACAATGATCTTGAATTAATTGAAGCCCTTCTAGCAAGGAAATATTCTAGAGGCAGAGAAAAATACAAAGGTAAAGTACCCTTAATCTATTTTTCATGTGAAGAAGTTGGTCATATTGTTGCTAGGTGTCCAAACAAGTAGAATAAAGATGAAAAGAAAGATCACAAATGGAATGGCAAGAAAGATTTCAAATCATTCAAGGATAAATGTAAGAAAACATGTTTTATGAATAAAGATTCTAATGATTCTAATGATGAAGAAGAAGATGAACTTGTCTACATTCTTGTGAAAGATGAATCTGATAATGATGAGGAAATGGCACTCATTTCTCATATGAGAAAAAATGATACAGGGATCATAGATAGTGGTTGTTCTCATCACATGAGTGGCAAAAAAAATAATTTTGAATACTTTGAAGACTATGATGGTGACAGTGTAAGATTTGGTAACAATGAACCTTGTTGTTTAAAAGGAAGAGGAAGAATCTCTCTAACCTAGGAACTTATATGTGATAATGCCTATTGAGTAGAAGGACTAAAGCATAATTTGTTAAGTGTGGTACAACTACTCAATAATGGATTCAAAGTAGAATTCATGCATGGTAAAGAAAGACTGCTGGATGGCAAAGGAAAGCTAATTAGATCAGGTACTCAAAATAAAGATAACTTATTTTATTTTGAACCAGGTGAATGTTCATGTTTCATTGCTCAAGTAGAAGAAAGTGGGCTATGGCATAAAAGTTTGTGTCATGTAAATTTTGACAATTTGGTAAAAATAAAAAAATTCAAGAAAGTAAGAGCTATTCCTAACATAAAGAAACCTGGGGTCAGTCTATGTAAAAATTGTTAGATTAGAAAGATGGGAAAGACTAGTTTTAAAAGTAAAAACTATTAGTCTGAAGATATATTAGAAATTGTGCATATTGATTTATGTGGACCCATTGGAATTGAAAGCTATACTGGAAAAAAGTTCTTCATTCTTTTTATTCATGATTACTCAAGAATGATGATAGTCATGTATCTAAGAATCAAATTAGAAGCATTTGAAAAATTCAAATGGTATTTGGCCAGAGTAGAAAAAGAAATAGAGAAAATATTAAAATGCTTGAGATCAGATAGAGGTGGAGAATTCATTTTACATGAGTTTACTAACTTTTACATTGAAAGAGGAATCAAAAGGCAGGTATCAGCTCCTGGAACACCCTAGCAAAATGGAATAGCTGAAAGAAGAAATAGATCCATCATGGATTGTGCAAAAACTTTAATGATTGAAAAGAACATTACTATCAAATACTGGAAGGAAGCTATCAACACTGATGTTTATACTTTGAACCGAGTACAATTGAAAAAAGACTCATCTAAAACCCCCTATGAGTTATGGTATGGCTATAAACCTAATGTAAGTTACCTTAAAGTATTTGGAAGTAAATGTTACATTTTGAAAGAATCTAGAAATGAAAATTTGATGTGAAAGGTGATGAGGTATATTCTTTGGATACTCATGCAAAAGTAAGGCATATATATGTTTGAACTTGTCTACTCACAAAGTCATAGAAAGTGCACATGTGAAAGTTGATGAGTTTGTAGAAATGACTGAAGAAGAAAACAAAAGAGAACCAAAATATTATAAAAAGGTTTATCTTCAATGAACCTAATGTAGTACTAGTTACATCAGAGAATCGAGAATTTTCTACTCCCAAGTCATCTGTAATCGAGTTACAGGAAGTTCAAACTAAGCCACGACAAAGAAAGTTAAATTCAATGTCTACTGAGAAAGTATCTACCAAGCCAGAATAGATAGAACCTGAAGTTGAAATGCAAGAAGATAATAATGAAATCCATTCAAAAGGAAAGGAACTTGTATCAGCTAAGTATGTCAGGAGACATCATTCAGCAGATCAGATCATTGGAGATAAATCTGAAGGAACAATGAAAAAAAATAAACTCAAAGGTACTTGTTTACTCTTTGATTTTGAACCTAGAAATACCAAAGATGCATTGGAAAATGATAGTTGGATTGAGGCTATGAATGAAGAGATAGTGTAGATAAAAAAAAATAAGACATGGACTCTTGTACCCAAACCTAAAGATAAAAATGTGACTGGAACTAAGTGGGTATTTAGAAACAAGTTGGATGAAGATGTAAAGGTATCAAGAAACAAATTTAGACTAGTATGCAAAGGATATGCTCAATAAGAAGGAATAGACTATGGAGAAAATTTTTCTCCTATTGCAAGATTGGAAGGAGTCAAAACCTTACTAGTATATTCTTCTCACAAAGGATTCAAAGTTTATCAGATGGATGTCAAGTAAGCATTCCTCAATGGTATACTGGATGAAGAGGTTTACATTGAAAAACCTAAAGGTTTTGTTGATCCAAAGAAGAAGAACATGGTCTAAAAATTACACAAGGCATTGTACGGTCTGAAACAAGCCCCTAGAGCATGGTATGAAAGATTGCATAACTATCTTAGTTAGATTGGGTTTCAATGAACTAATGATAACAATAGCTTGTATATTAAGGAAGCACTAGATAATAAGATTGTCTTGGTAGAAACATTTGTAGATGATACTATTTTCATAGGGAATGATGATCTATCCAAAGAATTCTCAGAACAAATAAACAACAAATTTGAAAAAGGAGATATTGAAAAAGTTTGGAATGGAAGATTGTAAACAAGTTGGGACTCCTATGTGTACCGGATTAAAACTTACCAAGGAAGATGAATCAAAAGAAGTCGATCAAACATTGTATAGATCTATGATTGGAAAGTTGCAGTATGTAGTTCATACTAGGCCAAATATTGCCCTTGCAGTTGGTATTGTAGCAAGATTTTCAGAAAAACCAAGAGAAAATCACATGATGACAATTAGAAGAATAATGAGATATTTGAAAGGAACTGAAGAATATGGCTTATGGTATAATTTTGGAAGAAATTTGAATTTGAAACTGTTTACTGATGCTAATTGGGCGGGAAACCTTGATGATAGAAAAAGTACAAGTGGAGGTGCATTCTTTCTTGGAAAGAGGTTGGTTTCTTGGACAAGCAAAAAGTAAAATTTGACATCTCAATCTATAGCAGAGGCAGAGTATGTTGCTGCAGTAGTAAACTATTCTAATATTGTTTGGTTTAAACAATTGTTGGAAGGCATGAAGAAGGAAATCAAAGAACCAATTCTTATGTTCTGCGATAATACAAGTGCAATCAACATATCTAAGAATCCAGTGATGCATTCCAAAACCAAGCACATTGCAATAAAATATCATTTTGTCATAGAATTGGTGCAGGATAAGGAGATTAGATTGGAATATGTTCATACAAAGGAACAAATTGCTGACATATTCACAAAACCATTACCTAAGGATGCATTCTTGTATCTAAGAGGTAAGTTAGGGGTCACTCCCCTATCTAAAGTTCACTAAAATAATGTTTTAGTGATACATCAGTTCATACCAAATTGAAGATCTATCAGTTGATGCAAAATAACTAGAAAATATTGCATATGAATCAGTATTAAAGGTACACTGAAATTCATTTAAGTTGAGTTGTCTTTGGCATGTGTTGTCAAAGAGGGAGAGTTTTATAATCATATCTCTCTAAAGTTTGTTCAAAATATAAAGAATTTTCTATGAAATTCCTTTACAGAGGGAGATTACTATAAGAGGGAGAGTTTTCTATCTTAGAGCGAGAATTGTTATGTTCACATGTTGTGTTGCCATATAAGAGAAAGACTTGTTTCCAAATTTCATTTATGCTATGACATGTTGTGTTGCCATCAATGCCAAAGAGGGAGATTGTTGGATACAATTGTTAATTATGTATTGTCTTTGATGTTACACAAATGTCATATCATCCATCAAATAGAGTCTACCGAGCTCAGACAATCAGTAAAGCAATTTATAGTGTCTACTGAACATTCCTAAACATTACATAGAAAGTTACATCTACTGAGTTCACTTAGTAAGCGAAGGAAGGCTAGCTTTTACCGAGCTCACTTGGTAAGTGAAGGAAGGTTAGCTTTTACTGAGCTCACTCTGTAAATGAAGGAAGGTCAGTGTCTACCAAGTTAACTTGGTCTCCAATGAAAGTTGCAAGGTTTGCAGTGTTTATCGAGCTTCAACTGGTTAACACTGGGGAAATAATTTTGGAGTTGTGGTCACCGAGCTGGGTCGGGCAGAAAAGAATTTTATTGCTCTAAAGAATTATGTTGAATTTTTTTATGCAGCCGACTGATTTAAAGTTTCTTCAGTTATTGACTTGTAATTGAGCCGACTTGACAATCTGTAAGGTATATATGAAAGGTGAAGTTTTGAATTTATAAAAAGAGGAAGAGTGTGGATGCATAAAAGTGTGAATATATGAATGAGTGAATAAATGAGCAAATGTTGAGGAAGGATTAGATATCCTTATGAAGCTGCAAAGTTGTATTCAATTAGTGAGGATCTAGTGAAGGAGAACAGAGATCTGTAATCAGCAAAGATAAGTTGCATATATTTCAGATCACTTCATTGTTGCTTTCTAATCATTGTAATAGTGATTCAAAACCTCTTAATAGAGTTGGTTTGATAGCCATTTTGTAAATCCTCTAACAAGGTGACAATTTAGTTGAATTGTTTTAAAGACCTTTGACAAGGCCACTTCTAACAGGATGATTAAATCCTCTAACAAGGTCACAACTAACACTGTGTTTTGTAACCTTTAATAGGGTTGGCTCCTAATAGGGCTCACTTCAAAAGAGTAAAAATTGGTAACTAGTTACTTGGTGAATTTTTCCAAATTGGATTTCGACATTAAATCTGGTGTCTCTTGTGTTCATGTTATTTCTTTATGCATGCATGTTAATCACTTTAAATGCTTAATCAATTAATAGAGCATCTATCTAAGTTTTAGCATTTATTTGTGTGGTTACCAAGTGTTACAAGAAACTTTATTTTAAGACATCTAAGGATCTGTGGATATATTTTTGTGGTAACTGATTCACCCTTCCCCTCTTAGTTACTCCATCTCTATTTCCAACAATTGGTATCAGAGCTTTTGGTGCTTGCACTAAAGATTTCAAGGATCTAAGCTAAAGATCACAATGTCTTACAAGAGGGAAATTCGAAGGCTTCACAGGAATAACTTCTCAGCATGGAAAGGGTTGATGAGACTTCATCTAGCTTCTATTGGAGATACATGACTAAAATACCTTGATAAAAAATATGCAGAACCAACTGGTACACTATCTGTCAATGATATTGCTGAAAAAGAAGACTCGCAACATTATAATGATAGATATAGGATCTGCTCTAAGTTATGAAGAATTTGATGATATCAAGGACTAAAAATCTACTTTTGAAATGTGAGAGAACTTGGGAGAGATCTATGGAGGAGATGATAATGTTAGAAGAGCCAAAGCAGAAAGTCTAAGAGGACAATTTGATCAAATGAGGATGAGAGAGGATGAAAACATTGCAAAATATGTTGAAAGAGTTAAAGCATCTATCAATGCAATCAAAGATTTTGGAGGAGACATCAGTGAAGACATAGTTATAAGTAAATTTCTTAGAACTCTACTTCCCATTTATGTAGTCAAAGTTTCTGCAATTCAAGAAAGAAGATGTGAAGAAAATCACAAGATAAATCTAGAGACCATAGTTGGAAGATTGACTACATTTGAACTAGACAACTTTGATAACTATGTTCCAGCTTCCAAGATCATTGAATTGGCATTTGAAACAAAACTTTTACTCAAGGAAAAAGACAAAAAGAAATCTCAGTCAAAAAGTAAAGATGAATCAAACTAAAGTTCAAACAATGATCTTGAACTAATTGCAGCCCTTCGATCAAGGAAATATTCTAGAGGCAAAGGAAAATACAAAGGTAAAGTACCCTTAATCTATTTTTGATGTGAAGAAGTTGGTTAGATTGCTGCTAGGTGTCCAAACAAGTAGAATAAAGATGAAAAGAAAGATCAAAAATGAAATGGCAAGAAAGATTTCAAATCATTCGAAGATCAAGGTAAGAAAACATGTTTTATGGCTAAAGATTCTAAAGATTCTAATGATGAAGAAGAAGATGAACTTGTCTACATTGCTATGAAAGATGAATCTGATAATGATGAGGAAATGGCACTCATTTCTCATATGAGGAAAAATGATACATGGATCATAGATAGTGGTTGTTCTCATCACATGACTAGCGACAAAAATAAGTTTGAATACTTTGAAGACTACAATGGTGACAGTGTAAGATTCGGTAACAATGAACCTTGTTGTATAAAAGGAAGAGGAAGAATCTCTCTAACCTATGAACTTATATTTGATAATGCCTATTGGGTAGAAGGACTAAAGAATAATTTGTTAAGTGTGGCACAACTACTCAATAATGGATTCAAAGTAGAATTCATGCATGGTAAAGCAAGATTGTTAGACGGCAAAGGAAAGCTGATTGGATCAGGTACTCAAACTAAAGGTAACTTGTTTTATCTTGAACTATGTGAATGTTCATGTTTCATTGCTCAAGTAGAAGAAATTTTGCTATATCATAAAAGCTTGTGTCATGTAAATTTTGATAATTTGCTAAAAATAAGAAAATTCAATAAAGTAAGAGGCATTCCTAACATAAAGAAACCTAAGGTCAGTCTAAGAAAAAATTATCAGATTGGAAAGATGGGAAAGACTAGTTTTAAAAGTAAAAACTATGAATCTAAAGATATATTAGAAATTTTCCATACTAATTTATGTGGACCCATTGGAATTGAAAGCTATACTGGAGAAAAGTTCTTCGTTCTTTTTGTTCATGATTACTCAAGAATGATGACATTCGTGTATCTAAGAAACAAATCAAAAGCATTTGAAAACTTCAAATGGTATTTGGACATAGTAGAAAAAGAAATAGGAAAAAGATTAAAATGCTTCAGATCAGACAGAGGTGGAGAATTCACTTCACATGAGTTTAATAACTTTTACATTGAAAAAGGAATCAAAAGATAGGTATCAACCCCTGGAACACCCCAGCAAAATGGAATAGGTGAAAGAAGAAATAGATCCATCATGGATTGTGCAAGAACTTTAATGATTGAAAAGAACATTGCTATCAAATACTGGAAGGAAGCTATCAGCACAGTAGTTTATACCTTGAACCAAGTACAACTGAAGAAAGACTCATTTGAAACCCCCTATGAGTTATGGTATGGCTATAAACCTAATATAAGTTACCTTAGAGTATTTGGAAGTAAATGTTACATTTTGAAAGAATCTAGAAAAGGAAAATTTGATGTGAAAGGTGATGAAGGTATATTCTTTGGATACTCATGCAAAAGTAAGGCATATTGATGTTTGAACTTGTCTACTCACAATGTCATAGAAAGTGCACATGTGAAAGTTGATGAGTTTGCATAAAGGACTAAAGAAGAAAGCAAAAGGGAACTAAAAGATTATAAAAGGTTTGTCTTTAGTGAACCTGATATAGTACTACTTACATCAGAGAATCATGAATATTCTACTCCCGAGTCATCTGTAATAGAGTTATAGGAAGTTCAAACTGAGCAATGACAAACCAAGTTAAATTCAGTGTCTACCGAGCAAGTATATACCAAGCCAGAATAGATAGAACCTAAAGTTGAAATGCAGGAAGATAATAATGAAATCCATTCAAAAGGAAAGGAACCTATATTAGCTAAGTATGTTAGGAGACATCATTCACCAGATCAGATCATTGGAGATAAATCTGAAGGAACAATGACAAGAAATAAGCTGAAAGGTACTTGTTTACTTACTGATTTTGAACCTAGAAATATCAAAGATGCATTGGAAAATGATAGTTGGATTGAGGCTATCAATGAAGAGATAGTGCAGATAAAAAAAATAAGACATGGACTCTTGTACCAAGACTTAAAGACAAAAATGTAATTGGAACTAAGTGGGTATTTAGAAAAAAGTTGGATGAAGATGGTAAGGTATCAAGAAACAAAGCTAGACTAGTATGCAAAGGATATGGTCAAGAAGAAGGAAAAGACTATGGAGAAACTTTTGCTCTTGTTGCAAGATTGGAAGGAGTCAGAACCTTACTCGTATATGTTGCTCACAAAGAATTCAAAGTTTATTAGATGGATGTCAAGTTAGCATTCCTCAATGGTATACTAGATGAAGAGGTTTACATTAAACAACCTAAAGGTTTTGTTGATCCAGAGAAGAAGAACATGGTCTAGAAATTACACAAGCCATTGTAGGGTCTGAAACAAGCCCCTAGAGCATGGTATGAAAGATTGCATAACTATCTTATTCAGATTGGTTTTCAAAGAACTAATGATAATAGTAGCTTGTATATTAAGGAAGGACTAGATAATAAGATTGTCTTGGTAGAAATATTTATAGATGATACTATTTTCACAGGGAATGATGATTTATGCAAAGGATTCTCAGAACAAATGAACAAGGAATTTGAAATGTCTATGTTTGGTGAGATCAAATTCTTTGTTGGTCTTCAAATTCAATAGAATAAAAATGGTACCTACATCACTCAATCAAAATAAATCAAAGAGATATTGAAAAAGTTTGGAATGTAAGATTGTAGGATTGTAAACCAATTGGGACTCCTATGTGTACTAGATTAAAACTTACCAAGGAAGATGAATCAAAAGAAGTAGATCAAACATTGTATAGATCTATGATTGGAAAGTTGTAGTATGTAGTTCATACTAGGCCAGATATTGCCCTTGCAGTTGGTATTGTAGCAAGATTTTTAAAAAAACCAAGAGAAAATCACATGATGGCAATCAAAAGAATAATAAGATATTTGAAAGGAACTGAAGAATATGGCTTATGGTATAAGTTTGGAAGAAATTTGGATTTGAAAGTGTTTACTAATGCTAATTTGCTAGAAACTTTGATGATAGAAAAAGTACAAGTGGAGGTGCATTCTTTCTTGGAAAGAGGTTGGTTTTTTGGACAAGCAAAAAGAAGAATTGTACATCTCAATCTATAGCAGAGGCATAGTATGTTGTTGCAGTAGTAAACTGTTCTAATATTGTTTGGTTTAAACAATTGTTGGAAGGCATGAAGATGGAAATCAAAGAACCAGTTGTTATGTTCTGTGATAATACAAGTGAAATCAACATATCTAAGAATCTAATGATGCATTCCAAAACTAAGCACATTGCAATAAAATATCATTTTGTCAAAGAATTAGTGTAAGATAAGGAGATTAGATTGGAATATGTTCATACAAAGGAACAAATCACTGACATATTCACAAAACCATTACCTAAGGATGCATTCTTGTATCTAAAAGGTAAGTTAGGGGTCACTCCCCTATTTTAAGTTCACTAAAATAAAGTTTTAGTGATGCATCAATTCATACCAAATTGAAGATCTATCAGTTGATGCAGCATAACTAGGAAATATTGCATATGAATCAGTACTAAAGGTACACTAAAATTCACTTAAGTTGAGTTTTCTTTGGCATGTGTTGTCAAAGAGGGAGATTTTTAGTATCATATCTCTCTAAAATTTGTTGAAAATATAAAGAATTTTCTATGTAATTCCTTCACAGCAAGAGATTACTGTAAGAGGGAGAGGTTTCTATCTTAGAGGGAGAATTGTTATGTTGACATGTTGTGTTGCCATATAAGAGAAAGACTTGTTTTCAAATTTCATTTATGCTATGACATGTTGTCTTGCCATCAATGCCAAAGAGGGAGATTATTGGATATAATTGTTAATTATGTATTGTCTTTGATATTACACAAATGTCATATCAGCCATCAAATAGAGTCTACCGAGCTTAGATAGTCAGTAAAGCAATTTACAGTGTCTACCGAGCATTCCTAAACATTACATAGAAAGTCAGCTCTACCAAGTTCACTCAGTAAGCAAAGGAAGGTTAGCTTTTACCGAGCTCACTTGGTAAGTGAAGGAAGCTTAGCTTTTATTGAGGTCACTCGATAAGAAAAGGAAGGTTAGCTTTTACCGAGCTCACTCGGTAAATGAAAGAAGGTCAGTGTCTACTGAGTTAACTTGGTCTCTGAAGAAAGTTGTAAGGTTTACAGTGTTTACCGAGGTTCACTTGGTTAACACTAGGGAAACAATTCTAGAGCTGTGGTCACCGAGCTAGGTTGGGCAGCGAAGAATTTTATTGCTCTAAAGAATTATGTTTATTTGTTTTATGCAGTTGACTAATTTAATGTTTTTTTAGTTATTGTAACTTGTAATTGAGCCAACTTGACAATCTGTAAGGTATATATGAAAGGTCAAGTTGTAAATTTATAAAAAGAGGATGAGTATGGATGCATAAAAGGCCGAATATATGAATGAGTGAATATATGAGCGAATGTTGAGGAAGGATTAGATATCCTTATGAAGCTGTAAAATTGTATTCGATCAGTGAGGATCTAGTGAAGCAGAACAGAGATCTGTATTCAGCAAAGATAATTTGCATATACTTCAGATCACTTCATTGTTTTTTTTTAATCATTGTAATAGTGATTCAAAACCTCTTAACAGAGTTGGTTTGACAGCCATTTTGTAAATCCTCTAACAAGGTGACAATTCAGTTGAATTGTTTTAAAGACCTCTGACAAGGCCACTTCTAACAGGGTGATTAAATTCTCTAACAAGGTCACACCTAATAGTTTGTTTTGTAACCTTTAACAGGGTTGGCTCCTAACAGGGCTCACTTCAAAAGAGTGAAAATTGGTAACTAGTTACTTGGTGGATTTTCCCAAATTGGGTTTCCACGTTAAATCTAGTGTCTCTTGTGTTCATGTTATTTCTTTATGCATGCATGTTAATCACTTTAAATGCTTAATAAGTTAACAAAACATTTATCAAAGTTTTAGCATTTATTTGTGTTGTTATCGAGTGTCTAAAGAAACTTTATTTTAGGACATCTAAGGATCTATTGATATAGTTTTGTAGTAACTGATTCACACATCCCCTCTTAGTTACTCCATCTCTATTTCCAACAATTGGTATCAAAGCTTTTGGTGCTTGCAGTAAAGATTTCTAGGATCTAAGCTAAAGATTAGGATGTCTTACAAGAGGGAAATTCTAAGTCTTAACAGGAATAACTTCTCAACATGGCAAGGGTTGATGAGACTTCATCTAGCTTCTATTAGAGATATAGGACTAAAATACTTTGATAAAAAATATGCAGAACCTGCTGGTACACTATCTGTCAATGATATTGCTAAAAAGAAGACTCACAACATTATGATGAAAGATATAGCATCTGCTCTAAGTTATGAAAAATTTGATGATATGAAGGACTACAAATATACTTTTGAAATGTGGGAGAAGTTGAAAGAGATCTATACAGGACATAATAATGTTAGAAGAGCCAAAGAAGAAAGTTTGAGAGGACAATTTCATCAAATGAGGATGAGAGAGGATGAAAAAATTGCAAACTATGTTGAAAGAGTTAAAGCATGTGTCAATGCAGTCAAAGCTTCTGGAGGAGACATCAGTGAAGACATAGTTATAAGTAAAGTTCTTAGAACTCTACTTCCCATTTATGCAATCAAAGTTTCTACAATTCAAGAAAGAAGATGTTAAGCAAATCACAAGATAAATCTAGAGACCATAGTTGGAAGATTGACTGCATTTGAATTGGACAACTTTGATAACTATGTTCCAGCTTCCAAGAACATTGAATCAACATTTGAAGCCAAAATTTCACTCAAGGAGAAAGGAAAAAAGAAATCTGAGTCAGAAAGTGAAGATGAATTAAACCAAAGTTCAGACAGTGATCTTGAAGTAATTGAAGCCCTTCTAGCAAGAAAATATTCAAGAGGCAGAGGAAAATACAAAGGTAAAGTACCCTTAATCTATTTCTCAGGTGAAGAATTTGGTCATACTGCTGCTAGGTGTCCAAACAAGCAGAATAAAGATTAAAAAAAAAGATCAAAAATGGAATGGCAATAAAGATTTCAAATCATTCAAGGATAAAGGTAACAAAACATATTTTATGACTAAAGATTCTAATGATTCTAATCATGAAGAAGAAAATGAACTTGTCTACATTCTTGTGAAAGATGAATCTGATAATGATGAGGAAATGGCACTCATTTCTCATATGAGGAAAAATGAGACATGGATCATAGATAGTGATTGTTCTCATCACATTAATGGTGACAAAAAGAAGTTTGAATACTCTGAAGACTACGATGGTGACAATATAAGATTTGGTAACAATGAACCTTGTTGTATAAAAGGAAGAGGAAGAATCTCTCTAACCTAGGAACTTATATGTGATAATGCCTATTGGATAGAAGGACTAAAGCATAATTTGTTAAGTGTGGCACATCTACTCAATAATGGATTCAAAGTAGAATTCATGCATGGTAAAGCAAGACTACTGGATGGAAAATGAAAGCTGATTGTATCATGTACTCAAACTAAAGGTAACTTGTTTTATCTTGAACTAGGTGAATGTTCATATTTCATTGCTCAAGTAGAAGAAAGTTGGCTATGGCATAAAAGGTTGTGTCATATAAATTTTGATAATTTAGTAAAAATAAGAAATTTTAAGAAAGTAAGAGGTATTCCTAACATAAAGAAACCTGAGGTCGGTCTATGCAAAAATTGTCAGATTGGAAAGATGGGAAAGACTAGTTTTAAAAGTAAAAACTATCAGTCTGAAGATATATTAGAAATTGTGCATACTGATTTATGTGGACCCATTGGAATTGAAAGCTATACTGGAGAAAAGTTCTTCATTCTTTTTATTCATGATTACTCAAGAATGATGATAGTCATGTATCTAAGAAACAAATCAAAAGCATTTGAAAAGTTCAAATGGTAGTTGGCCAGAGTAGAAAAAAAAAAAGGGAAAAGATTAAAATTCTTGATATTAGACAGAGATGGAGAATTCATTTCACATGAGTTTAATAATTTTTACATTGAAAGAGGAATCAAAAGACAGGTATCAGCCCCTGGAACACCCCAAAAAAATGGAATAGCTGAAAGAAGAAATAGATCCATCATGGATTGTGCAAGAACTTTAATGATTGAAAAGAACATTGCTATCAAATACTGGAACGAAGCTATCAACACTACAGTTTATACCTTGAAAAGATTACAGCTGAAGAAAGACTCATTTAAAACCTAGTATGAGTTATGGTATGGCTATAAACCTAATGTAAGTTACCTTAAAGTATTTGGAAGTAAATGTTACATTTTGAAAGAATCTAGAAAAGAAAAATTTGATGTGAAAGGTGATGAAAGTATATTCTTTGGATACTCATGCAAAAGTAAGGCATATAGATGTTTGAACTTGTCTACTCACAAAGTCATAGAAAGTGCACATGTGAAAGTTGATGAGTTTGCAGAAAGGACTAAAGAAGAAAGCAAAAGGGAACCAAAAGATTATAAAAGGTTTGTCTTTAGTGAACCTGATATAGTACAATTACATGAGAGAATTAGGAATCTTCTACTCCTAAGGCATCTATAATTGAGTTACAGGAAGTTCAAACTGAGCCATGGAAAACAAGGATATATTCAGTGTCTACCAAGCAAGTATCTACCAAGCCAGAACAGACAGAACCTGAAGTTGAAATGCAAGAAGATAATAATGAAACCCATTCAAAAGGCAAGGAACCTGTATTAGCTAAGTATGTCAAGAGAAATCATTCAGCAGATTAGATCATTGGAGATAAATTTGAAGGAACCATGACAAGAAATAAGCTGAAAGGTACTTGTTTACTTGCTTATTTTGAACCTAGAAATATCACAAAGATGCATTGAAAAATGATAGTTAGATTGAGGCTATGAATGAAGAGATAGTGTAGATAGAATTAAGAAGACATGGACTCTTGTGCCCAGACCTAAAGACAAAAATGTGATTGGAACTAAGTGGGTATTTAGAAACAAGTTGGATGAAGATGGTAAGGTATCAAGAAATAAAGCTAGACTAGTATGCAAAGGATATGCTCAAGAAGAAGGAATAGACTATGGAGAAACTTTTACTCCTATTGCAAGATTGGAAGGAGTCAGAACCTTACTAGTATATGCTGCTCACAAAGGATTCAAATTTTATCAGATGGATGTCAAGTCAGCATTCCTCAATGGTATAATGGATGAAGAGGTTTACATTGAACAACCTAAAGGTTTTGTTGATCCAAAGAAGAAGAAAATGGTCTACAAATTACACAATGCATTGTACAGTCTGAAACAAGCCCCTAGAGCATGGTATGAAATATTGCATAACTATCTTATTTAGATTCATTTTCAAAGAACTGATGATAATAGTAGCTTGTATATTAAAGAAGGACTAGATAATAAGCTTGTCTTGGCAGAAATATTTGTAGATGATACTATTTTCACAGGGAATGATGATCTGTGCAACGAATTCTTAGAATAAATAGACAAGGAATTTGAAATGTCTATGTTTGGTGAGATCAAATTCTTTCTTGGTTTTCAAATTCAATAGAATGGAAATGGTATCTACATCACTCAGTCAAAATACATCAAGGAGATATTGAAAATTTTTGGAATGGATGATTGTAAACCAGTTGGGACTCCTATGTGTACTGGATTAAAACTTACCAAGAAAGATGAATCAAAAGAAGTAGATCAAACATTGTATAGATCTATGATTGGAAAGTTGTAGTATGTAGTTCATACTAGGCCAGATATTGCCCTTGTAGTTGGTATTGTAGCAAGATTTTCAGAAAAACCAAGAGAAAATCACATGATGGCGATCAAAAGAATAATGAGATATTTGAAAGGAACTGAAGACTATGGCTTATGGTATAAGTTTGGAGGAAATTTGGATTTGAAAGTGTTTACTGATGCTAATTGCGTAGGAAACCTTTATGATAGAAAAAGTACATGTGGAGGTGCATTCTTTCTTAGGAAGAGGTTGTTTCTTGGACAAGCAAAAAGAAAAATTGTACATCTCAATCTATAGCAGAGGCAGAGTATGTTGCTGCAGCAGTAAACTGTTCTAATATTGTTTGGTTTAAACAATTGTCAGAAGGCATGAAGAAGGAAATCAAAGAACTAGTTTTTATGTTCTATGATAATACAACTACAATCAGCATATCTAAGAATCCAGTGATGCATTCCAAAACAAAGCACATTGCAATAAAATATCATTTTGTTAGAGAATTGGTGCAAGATAAGGAGATTAGATTGGAATATGTTCATACAAAGGAACAAATTGCTGACATATTCACAAAACCATTGCCTAAGGATGCATTATTGTATCTAAGAGGTAAGTTAGGGGTCACTCCCCTCTCTAAAGTTCACTAAAATAATGTTTTAGTGATGCATCAATTCATACCAAATTGAAGATCTATTAGTTGATGCAGCATAACCAAGAAATATTGCATATGAATCAATACGAAAGGTACACTAAAATTCATTTAAGTTGAGTTTTATTTGGCATGTGTTGTCAAAGAGGGAGAGTTTTACTATCATATCTCTCTAAATTTTTTTTAAAATATAAAGAATTTTCTTTGTAATTCCTTCACTGAGGGAGATTATTGTAAGAGGGAGATTTTTCTATCTTAGAGAGAGAATTGTTATGTTGACATGTTGTGTTTCCATATAAGAGAAAGACTTGTTTTCAAATTTCATTTTTGCTATTACATATTGTGTTGCCATCAATGCCAATGAGGGAGATTGTTGGATATAATTGTTAATTGTGTAATTTCTTTGATGTTACACAAATGTCATATCAGCCATCAAATATAGTCTACTGAGCTCAGACAATCAGTAAAGCAATTTACAGTGTCTATCGAGTGTTCTTAAACATTACATAGAAAGTTAGCTCTACCAAGTTCACTCAGTAAGCAAAGGAAGGTTAGCTTTAATTGAGCTCACTTGGTAAGTGAAGGAAGGTTAGCTATTATTGAGCTCACTTGATAAGAAGAGGAAGGTTAGCTTTTACCGAGCTCACTCAGTAAACAAAGGAAGGTTAGTGTCTACTGAGTTAACTTGGTCTCTAAAGAAAGTTGCAAGGTTTGCAGTGTTTACTGAGCTTCACATGGTTAACACTAGGGAAACAATTCTAGACCTGTGGTCACCAAGCTAGGTTAGGCAGTGAAATTTTTTTATTGCTCTAAAGAATTAAGTTTAATTATTTTATGCAACTGACTGATTTAATGTTTTTTCAGTTATTGTAACTTGTAATTGAGCCAACTTGACAATCTATAAGGTATATATGAAAGGTCAAGTTGTGAATCTATAAAAAGAGGAAGAGTGTGGATGCATAAAATTGTGAATATATGAATGAGTGAATATATGAGCAAATGTTCAGGAAGGATTAGATATCCTTATGAAACTACAAAGTTGTATTCAATCAGTGAGGATCTGGTGAAGCAGATCAAAGATCTATATTCAGCAAAGATAAGTTACATATATTTTAGATCACTTCATTGTTGCTTTCTAATCATTGTAATAGTGATTCAAAACCTCTTAATAGAGTTAGTTTGACAGCCATTTTGTAAATCCTCTAACAAGGTGACAATTTAGTTGAATTGTTTTAAAGATCTCTGACAAGGCCACTTCTAACAGGGTGATTAAATTCTCTAACAAGGTCATACCTAACAGTGTGTTTTGTAACCTTTAAAAGGGTTAGCTCCTAACAGGTCTCACTTCAGAAGAGTGAAAATTTTTAATTAGTTACTTGGTGGATTTTGCCAAATTGGGTTTCCACAGTAAATCTGGTGTCTATTGTGTTCATGTTATTTCTTTATGCATGCATGTTAATCACTTTAAATGCTTAATAAGTTAACAGAACATCTATCAAAGTTTTATCATTTATTTGTGTGGTTATCGAGTGTCAGAAGCAACTTTATTTTAAGACATTTAAGGATCTATGGATATATTTTTGTGGTAACTGATTCACCATTCCCCTCTTAGTTACTCCATCTCTATTTCCAACAATTAGTATCAGAGCTTTTGGTGCTCGCAATAAAGATTTCAAGGATCTAAGCTAACGATCAGGATGTCTTACAAGAGAAAAATTTCAACGCTTAATAGGAATAACTTCTCAGCATGGAAAGGGTTAATGAGACTTCATTTAGCTTCTATTAGAGATACAAGACTAAAATACCTTGATAAAAAATATGCAGAACCAGCTGGTACACTATCTGTCGATGCTATTGTTGAAAAGAAGACTCACAGCATTATGATGATAGATATAGCATTTGCTCTAAGTTATGAATATTTTAATGATATCAAGGACTGCAAATCTGCTTTTGAAATGTTGGAGAAGCTAAAAGAGATCTATGGAAGATATGATAACATTAGAAGAGCCAAAGCAGAAAGTCTGAGAGGACAATTTGATCAAATGAGGATGAGAGAAGATAAAAACATTGCAAAATATGTTGAAAGAGTTAAAGCATGTGTCAATGCAATCAAAGCTTCTAGAGGAGACATCAGTGAAGACATAGTTATCAGTAAAGTTCTTAGAACTCTACTTCCCATTTATGCAATCAAAGTTTTTGCAATTCAAGAAAGAAGATGTGAAGAAAATCACAAGATAAATCTAGAGACCATAGTTGGAAGATTGACTTCATTTGAACTGGACAACTTTGATAACTATGTTCCAGCTTCCAAGAACATTGAATCAGCATTTAAAACCAAACTTTCACTCAAGGAGAAAGGAAAAAAGAAAGCTTAGTCAGAAAGTGAAGATGAATCAAACCAAAGTTCAGATAGTTATCTTGAAGTAATTGAAGCCCTTCTGGAAAGAAAATATTCTAGAGGCAGAGGAAAATACAAAGGTAAAGTACCCTTAATCTATTTTTCATGTGAAGAAGTTGGTCATATTGCTGCTAGTTGTCCAAACAAGTAGAATAAAGATGAAAAGAAAGATCACAAATGGAATGGAAAGAAAGATTTCAAATCATTCAAGGATAAAGGTAAGAAAACATGTTTGATGGCTAAAGATTCTAATGATTCTAATGATGAAGAAGAATCTGATAATGATGAGGAAATGGCACTCATTTCTCATATGAGCAAAAATGATACATGGATCATAGATAGTGGTTGTTCTCATCACATAACTGGAAACAAAAATAAGTTTGAATACTTTGAAGGCTATAATATTGATAGTGTAAGATTTGGTAACAATGAACTTTGTTGTATAAAAGGAAGAGGAAGAATCTCTCTAACCTTGAAACTTATATGTGATAATGCCTATTGGGTAGAAGGACTAAAGCATAATTTTTTAAGTGTGGCAAAACTACTCAATAATGGATTCAAAGTAGAATTTATGCATGGTCAAACAAGACTGCTAGATGGCAAAGGAAAGCTGATTGGATCAGGTACTCAAACTAAAGGTAACATTTTTTATGTTGAACTAGGTGAATGTTCATATTTCATTGCTCAAGTAGAAGAAAGTTGGCTATGGCATAAAAGGCTGTGTCATATAAATTTTGATAATTTGGTAAAAATAAGAAAATTCAAGAAAGGAAGAGGTATTCTTAACATAAAGAAACTTGAGGTCGGTCTAGACAAAAATTGTCAGATTGTAAAGATGGGAAAGACTAGTTTTAAAAGTAAAAACTATCAATCTAAAGATATATTAAAAATTGTGCATACTAATTTATGTGGACCCATTGGAATTAAAAGCTATACTAGAGAAAAGTTCTTCATTCTTTTTGTTGATGATTACTCAAGAATTATGACAGTCATGTATCTAAGAAACAAATCTGAAGCATTTGAAAAGTTCAAATTGTATTTGGCCAGAGTAGAAAAAGAAACAGGGAAAAGATTAAAATGCTTGAGATTAGACGGATGTGGAGAATTCATTTCACATGAGTTTAATAACTTTTACATTGAAAGAGGAATCAAAAGACAGGTATCAGCCCTTCGAACACCCCAGCAAAATGGAATAGCTGAAAGAAGAAATAGATCCATCATGGATTGTTCAAGAACTTTAATTATTGAAAAGAACATTGCTATGAAATACTGGAAGGAAGCTATTAGCACTACAGTTTATACATTGAACCGAGTACAGCTGAAGAAAGACTCATTTAAAACCCCCTATGAGTTATGGTATGGCTATAAACCTAATGTAAGTTACCTTAAAGTATTTTGAAGTAAATGTTATATTTTGAAAGAATCTAGAAAAGGAAAATTTGATGTGAAAGGTAATGAAGATATATTCTTTGCATACTCATGCAAAAGTAAGGCATATAGATGTTTGAACTTGTCTACTCACAAAGTCATAGAAAGTGGACATGTGAAAGTTGATGAGTTTGTAGAAAGGACTGAAGAAGTAAGCAAAAGGGAACCAAAATATTATAAAAGGTTTGTCTTTAGTGAACCTGATACAGTACCAGTTACATCAGAGAATTAGGAAACTTCTAGTCTTGAGTCATCTGTAATCGAGTGACAAGAAGTTCAAAACAAGCCATGACAAATGAAGTTAAATTCAATGTCTATTGGGCAAGTATCTACCAAGCCAGAATAGACAGAACCGGAAGTTGAAATGCAAGAAGATAATAATGAAATCCATTCAAAAGGCAAGGAACCTGTATTAGATAAGTATGTCAGGAGACAGCATTCAGCAGATCAAATCATTGGAGATAAATCTGAAGCAACCATGACAAGAAATAAGCTGAAAGGTACTTGTTTACTTGCTGATTTTGAACCTAGAAATATCAAAGATGCATTGGAAAATGATAGTTGGATTGAGGTTATGAATGAAGAGATAATGTAGATTAAAAAAACAAGACATGGACTCTTGTACCTAGACCTAAAGACAAAAATGTGATTGGAACTAAGTGGGTATTTAGAATCAAGTTGGATGAAGATGGTAAGGTATCAAGAAACAAAGCTATACTAGTATGGAAAGGATATGCTCAAGAAGAAGGAATAGACTATGGAGAAACTTTTGCTCCTATTGCAAGATTGGAAGAAGTTAGAACCTTACTACTATATGCTACTCAAAAAAATTCAAAGTTTATTAGATGGATGTCAACTAAGCATTCCTCAATGGTATACTGGATGAAGAGGTTTACATTGAACAACATAAAGGTTTTGTTGATCCAGAGAAGAAGAACATGGTCTGCAAATTACACAAGGCATTGTATGGTCTGAAACAAGCCCCTAGAGCATGGTATGAAAGATTGCATAACTATCTTATTCAGATTAGTTTTCAAAGAACTAATGATAACAATAGCTTGTATATTAAGGAATGACTAAAAAATAAGATTGTCTTGGCAAAAATATTTGTAGATGATACTATTTTTACAGGGAATGATGATCTGTGCAAAGAATTCTCAGAACAAATGAACAATGAATTTGAAATGTCTATGTTTGGTGAGTTCAAATTCTTTGTTGGTCTTAAAATTCAATAGAATAAAAATGGTATCTACATCACTCAATAAAAATACATCAAGGAGATATTGAAAAAGTTTGGAATGGAGGATTGTAAACTAGTTGGGACTCCTATGTGTACTAGATTAAAACTTACCATGGAAGATGAATCAAAAGAAGTAGATCAAACATTGTATAGATTTATGATTGGAAAGTTGTAGTATGTAGTTCATACTACGCCAAATATTACCCTTGCAGTTGATATTGTGGCAAGATTTTCAGCAAAACCAAGAGAAAATCACATGATGGCAATCAAAAGAATAATGAGATATTTGAAAGGAACTGAAGAATATGGCTTATGGTATAAGTTTGGAAGAAATTTGGATTTGAAAGTGTTTACTAATGCTAATTGGGCAGGAAATGTTGATGACAAAAAAAGTACAAATGGAGGTGCATTCTTTCTTGGAAAGAGGTTGGTTTCTTGGACAAGAAAAAACCAGAATTGTACATCTCAATCTATAGCAGAGGTAGAGTATGTTGTTGTAGCAGTAAAGTGTTCTAATATTGTTTAGTTTAAATAATTGTTGGAAGGCATAAAGATGGAAATCAAGGAACTAGTTGTTATGTTCTGTGATAATACAAGTGCAATTAACATATCTAAGAATCCAGTGATACATTCCAAAATCAAGCACATTGCAATAATATATCATTTTGTCAGAGAATTGGTGCAAGATAAGAAAATTATATTGGAATATGTTCATACAAAGGAACAAATTGCTGACATATTCACAAAACCATTACCTAAGGATGCATTCTTGTATCTAAGAGGTAAGTTAGGGGTCACTCCCCTATCTGAAGTTCACTAAAATAAAGTTTTAGTGATGCATCAATTCATACCAAATTGAAGATCTATCAGTTGATGCAGCATAACCAAAAAATATTGCATATGAATCAGTACTAAAGGTACACTAAAATTCATTTAAGTTGAGTTGTCTTTGGCATGTGTTGTCAAAGAGGAAGAGTTTTACTATCATATCTCTCTAAAATTTGTTCAAAATATTAAAAAATTTCTATGTAATTCCTTCACAGAGGGAGATTACTGTAAGAGAGAGAGTTTTCTATGTTAGAGGGAGAATTGTTATGTTGACATGTTGTGTTTCCATATAAGAGAAAGACTTGTTTTCAAATTTTATTTATGCTATGACATGTTGTGTTGTCATCAATTCCAAAGAGGGAGATTGTTGGATATAATTGTTAATTGTGTATTGTCTTTGATGTTACAAAAATGTCATATCAACCATCAAATAGAGTCTACCAAGCTCAAACAGTCAATAAAGCAATTTACAGTGTCTATCAAGCATTCCTAAACATTACATAGAAGGTCAGCTCTATCGAGTTCACTCAGTAAACAAAGGAAGGTTAGCTTTTACCAAGCTCACTGGGTAAGCAAAGGAAGGTTAGCTTTTATCGAGCTCACTCGATAAGCGAAGGAAGGTTAGCTTTTACCGAGCTCACTCGATAAATGAAGGAAGGTCAGTGTCTACCAAGTTAACTTGGTCTCTGAAGAAAGTTGCAAGGTTTGTAGTGTTTACTGAGCTTCACTTGGTTAACACTGGGGAAACAATTTTGGAGCTGTGGTCACCGAGCTGGGTCGGGCAACGAAGAATTTTATTGCTCTAAAGAATTAAGTTTAATTGTTTTATTCAGCTGACTGATTTAATGTTTTTTTAGTTATTGTAACTTGTAATTGAGCTGACTTGACAATCTATAAGGTATATATGAAAGGTCAAGTTGTGAATTTATAAAAAGACGAAGAGTGTGGATGCATAAAAGTGCGAATATTGAATGAGTGAATATATGAGCGAATGTTGAGGAAGGATTAGATATCCTTATGAAGCTGCAAAGTTGTATTCGATCAGTGAGCATCTAGTGAAGCAGAACAGAGATCTATATTCAGCAAAGATAAGTTGCATATATTTTAGATCACTTCATTGTTGCTTTCTAATCATTGTAACAGTGATTCAAAACCTCTTAACAGAGTTGGTTTGACAACCATTTTGTAAATCCTCTAATAAGGTGACAATTCAATTGAATTGTTCTAAAGACCTCTGACAAGGCCACTTCTAACAAGGTGATAAAATCCTCTAACAAGGTCACACCTAACAGTGTTTTTTGTAACCTTTAACAGGGTTGGCTCCTGGCAGGGCTCACTTTAGAAGAGTGAAAATTGGTAACTAGTTACTTGGTGGTTTTTCCCAAATTGGGTTTCCACGTTAAATTCAGTGTCTCTTGTGTTCATGTTATTTCTTTATGCATGCATGTTAATCACTTTAAATTCTTAATAAGTTAACAAAAAATCTATCAAAGTTTCAGCATTTATTTTTGGGGTTCCTGAGTGTCAACAACAACTTTATTTTAAGACATCTAAGGATCTATGGATTTATTTTTGTGTTAACTGATTCACTGCTCCCCTCTCAGTTACTCCATCTCTATTTCTAACAGATACAATATTTCTCTTACAATTCCAACTATATGCATATCATCCAACCCTAGTTTATGTATTCATATTAATATGTAGCAAATATAAATCCTTCTCATAGTACATAAAATTTCAAATGATATTTCTCCATCTCAACACATTACAAATGACATCAGAGGAGGATTCTATCCCTTCAAATACATTAAAAGATTTAACGTCCCTTCCTTTCTACTATGCAATCAATCATTACAACAGCACAAATAAGATAGAGAGAGATTCTCCAATATGTGTGCAATGCATAATGATATGTTTTCTCCTTGAAGAAAAATTTACAAGATGATCTTTCCAAGATTTTTCCATTGCTTCATTGAGAAAAAAAATTGTAGATACATCACAACAAATAACAAAAACCATGGGTACTCTCCTCCCAACCATAGGCCTCCAAAGAGACCACCCCTGAGCTAGGGGAACAAGCCTCAAACTAAGTTTTATTCCAATCTTACAAATGCAGACACATCACATTAAAATATTTAAAAATTTCATCCCAAGGTTATTTCACAATGTTTCACCTATGGAACCATGAACATAGGGTGAAGTTGTGCTTTTCAGATGGAAACTTACCATATCAAACCATACTTACAATAAATAATTTTTTTGTGCCCTTTTGAGATTTTCACAAATTAGAAATGGCATGACCTTTCGAGGCTTTTGCAATTAGTCCCCAAACAAATTTTCATCAATTGTATCTTTCCTTGGAGTCCATACTCCATAAACTTCATTTAAACACCATACTTCCCTTATCACCCCCAAAAAGCAATGAATGATTATGGCATACAATGGAGTCCATAGTCCAAGGTTCTCAATACATTTTCAAGCCCAACTAATCCCTTCAACCTAGACTTATCTTCCCTTCCCAAAGGGTGAGTAAAGCCCTCACAACCACAACAACACTCATACACAAAATCATGGAAAGACAAGACCAAGAGAACAATGAAAAAAGTCCAAACTTCATGCTCATCATAACACACCACAAAATTATACAAAAGAATACCACTCATCTCTCTTATAATGGCATTCTCACTACCTATATTTTCATGAATGCAATACCAAGGTTCAACTTCAAAATGGAAGAAATTAACTACATGGCAAGAAACACCAACCATGAATTCAATTGTAAAAATGGTAATGAAAGCTTGTAGAAGAGCCTCCTCCTAGCTTCCAAACCCTAAGAGTCTCTAAAGTTAGAGAATGGGTAGACACCCACTAATTTGATCTGAAGTCCTCTAAAAAGGATCTCCAAAACCAACACTATCTAAAATTGGTCATAGCATAAGCTTCCTTTACTTACACCATTGACTCTTTATAAAAATGTAGCCTTAAACAACTAAAAAGGTTGTGGAAGGAGTCATATGACACTCCTAATTTCGAATTTCTTTGAAAGTGACTTGTTTCAAGGGTTCCCAAGGTCACCTAGGCCTACTAAAGGTTTGATTTAGATCCCCAACCCCTACTACTATCATATGGGTACTTATTTTTCACCATGGTAACCCCCTAGGACCACTTTTTGATCCCCAAAAGTTAATGGAAAGTTAGAGTTTGAACTTCAATGGATAGGGACTTATCCTAACATTTTTTAATGCGAGGTTAACTTGGATACTATGTTGGGGTTATGTTTAGGTTAGCTTACTATCCCAAAACCCTAAATGCCAAGGCATTTCCACATGGACAAAGCATGTGTCAAGTGATACAAACACAACATATTTAATTCAAAGTGACTTGTCTCCAATAATACATGCATTCAACTATCACCTACATACCATTCACATTTTGAAATAAAACACATTACAAAGAGGTTTGAATCCTTCCATAGATCCAACCTTGGCCATGTCATGTTCACTTGGGTTTGACCATTGGTTCCCCATTAAACCTCATGGTTAAAATATTGCACACTAAACTCAAGCATCAGTAGCCAAAGAGAATCATATAAAAAATACATATATTTATGTGCATGAAAATTCAATATTGTGTAATTTACATTAGAATATTAACTTATCACATTTAACTTTCCTTCTTTTAATCAATTCATATAAAACATTCAAAACATTAAAATATCAAAAAAAAATTATTAACATTAGACTTCATAACTATATTAATATTTTGAATAATTTCATAATCTACTTTCTATTATAGTGATGAAATATTAAATCCACAACTATTGAGTCCCTAGGTATGTGAATTAGGTCCTAGTGCATTTCATAATCTATCCTTTAACCCTAATTTCCATTTAAACATTACAATTTTACATTTCAAGAATTTCTACAATTTAGTTTCCATCAAAGAAATTGTAATAGACTAAAACATGAATGGAATCATTAAATATATCATTTAGGTCCTAATGTGAAAACACAAGTGTAGATCAACAAAATGTAGATATTAAAATAACATGGCCCTATAGTCTCAAAAGTGTATCAAAACATAGAATTAGAAGTATCATAATGCAATTGTGTCATCTATGCTATGGCAGGTTGAGTGAGGCCTCACATCTTCCCCCTCTAGGAATGAACATCTTATTGGAGTTCATCCAAAGGGTGTGGTACTAAAATCTCCTTTGTACTGCCTTTACCAAGGCTCTAACTTTAGTCTTCTACTATTGGTGTGAATAAACTTCTCTTTATCTTGCCAAGGTCTAGTCAATAAACTTTTTATACCCTACTTAAGGTTCTCCATATTAGTGAATTCTTATTGCCTTCCCTAGCCTTGTTGAATAGATATCATTTTTATTTACCAATTGATAATACTATTAACCTACTTATTTAATAGATGGTACTATTTACTCAAAACTTTTCCCCTTTCTTGATTATTCTTAAGTTTGACTTTCATTTTCTTGGTGATTCTAATTTCTATATATTACCCTATGCTTGATAACTATTTTCATCCAATGTTTTTATTTTCGCTATTAATTCCCATAGACTAACTTTATTCTCTACTATCTTGGGTTATTTATTCTCCTAGGTACTGACTAAGTAACTATTTTCATCCAATGTTTTTATTTTCACTATTAATTCCCATAGACTAACTTTATTCTCTACTATCTTGGGTTATTTATTCTCCTAGGTACCGACTAAGTTTTATGATTGTAGTCCAAAATTTAACTTATCGATGAAGGATATATTTCCTTGACAGGGTTGTTTATCTTCCATCTATATTCCAAGAATTCAATTGTTTTCAATTATTTATTAAGTTTTACTCACTAGTTGTCAAATGTAGACACTTGGTTGTCACTATGTTATCTTTTTAGTTGAGTCATAGTTGGACAACTTGGTCACTATGTACTATTATGCTGATATACATATTAGAAATTTGGCCAATACTAGTGTCACATTTCTACTTTGAGTTCCTTAGTCTTACTTTGATCATTCTACTAGTTTTTATTTCCCTTACTAAAATGATTAGACTGCCTTACCTAAACATAACTATTCAAATGCCCATTAAATATTGTATGAGCTTTAACACTCTTACTTAAGGTCCCTAATGTGGTGTCTATGTGCACCATAGCAAGTCAAAGGACAATAAGTTTCTATGTTCTTTGTAGTTTGAATGATTTTATGTTTATGGCATAAGAAGAAATGGTGTCTAGGGACCCTATCTAAAAGCTTTAAATTATATAACAAGATGATCTTATGTTGTCCCAATCTCCTACACAAATTATCAAGAATACCTCTTGGTATGGTTGTTTTCACAAATTTTAGTACAATACACTTATCCACAAGAAAATTTTGATCATAAATAACTTAAATCCAAAATTTAAAAAAAAAAAAAACCAATTAAAGAAAAAAAAACACAAGTGTGGCCATAATGATAAATCTTCAATTAAAATAAGGAATGTCCCCAAGGCAGTGGGATCATAATAAGAAATTAATGAGAAATAAATACTACACATAGTTGACAAAATAAATCAAGACCAACAATGATGGAAAATTTTAACAATGGTGTTGTCATACCAAGGTTTCCTAATGAGAAGAGAAAGGTTGTCTTATAGCTACATTAGAAATCAATGGTATGTAAGAAAACTCTCTTGCACTTAAAAAAATTAAAAAATTAGTCACTTCCCACAATAGGTAGGAATTTAACCCAACTCTTATATTTATGGGGTTCATGACTTTAGGAGATCATTCTTCAATTGACTATGGTTGCTTACCTTTCTTCCTATTATTATCAAGAACTACTTAAATTTTTCTATAGGTACATGTTCTATACCAATTACACAAATGACCCTTTGGCTATACAAAAGGGATAAAGGTTTGTGTTATGCACCTTAGAATATGATACTATAGGCTTAACTAGAAGGACCCATGAGATGCCTCTATTTTAATGTAGCACACTTCCCTAATAAGCACCATTTGAGGTGTAATGATGAATTATCTAAGGAATAGGTTTTCCTTAAGAATTATAGTTATGTTAGTTTGTGGTGACTGACCAAAGAAGTATTATACACACTTCATAATTTGATGCTTCTATTTTATTGCACCTTATTTAGATAGGCATATTGTAACCCTAAAGTGGAAATATATTGTATAAGATATCTTATAGTTAGGGGTTGTTCAAAAATATGATTTATAATGAGATAGGTTATTGTTATGACGACATTAAGTTGTAAGGGTTTATACTATAATCACTGGATAATAAGAAAGGTTAGATGTAGCCTAGATTTTGGGTGAACCACATTAAACCCGTGTCTTATTTGTGTTCTCATGGTTTTCTTCTTTTTTCATTCTTATTGATCTTAATTAGGAGTATTCTATCAAAACTAAGTTCATAAATATTCCTCAATTTTACTTATACTTATGATTAAAATAATTCATAATTTTGCTCGATCCTTTTAAATCTTAGCATGTCCTAAAACTTCCTTTATGCATGCCATGATCATGGTCCACTTAGATCTCATAGCTATCAAGTGGTGTTATATAGATTTCCTTATTCTCATGTTATTTAACAATGTTAGTTTGACACACTCAATAGTGACTCTTCTCTTGCTCCACTTTTAATGTATCTAATCATCTAAAGTTTTTCAAAATATTAGTATTATGATAGAATAATATTACTCACTAAGGTCTCCAGCTTACTTCTACCTTCAGGAAGGCATTACTTATTATGGCTCGATTATCTCAGGGGAGTAAATTATCTTTTGTGATAAGATATTATTTTTCTTTACTACATTATTATATCTTTATGTTATTAATTACAAGACCCTATACTACCATTAATAATTTAAGATTACTTAGCCCTAAGTTATTTTATTAAGGGCATTAGGTCTTCAATCAACTTACTCGCTAAGGTGACTAGCTTGCAAGACATGTTCATTGAAATTATGCTTTTCTTATAGTAATGTTCAAATTTCATAATCGTGCATGGACCCATTAATGACCAGCATTGCAAAACCTAGGCATTGATACCAAAATTTCATGCCCTAAATAATAGGTCCAAAAAAACTATTTTAAAAAGTTTTTCTTCTTAGTGATTCTCACATGAAAGAGTCAAACATTACCAACTAGGTTATTAAGTGGTCAACAGTTTGAGCTACTTAATCATCATGTTTATATAGTTGTGACATACCCTTTAACTAAAAAGATCTTTACTAGTTTGGAGAAAGGGTCTATCAACATATAGGATTAGTTGATGCAACAACTTGATTCTAGATAAGAAGGACTCAACATTAAAGTTCTCAATGATGGGTTTCATTAGGGAAAGCTAAATGTCATGTTAGTACATTCAACTAGGTATGAACTAGAATTCTTCATCAAGAGCATGGTTATTGCATAAGATATCTTTATTGTATAAGTAAAAGTATCAATTTTACTCACCATGTACAAGTGACCTGGTTAATTCACTGAATTAGGATATTGAACTTGAGTGTTAGTGCACAACTATTAGATAAATTATTAGCACCTCATTTACACATTATCAAGTTCATTGGTGTAACTTGAGTAGCTTTCCTTCCCTCAAGATGTGATATAATTTCTCTAATTACCAATAATTCCAGCTCCTAAGATTTTTTTAATTAAGTAAAATAGGTTTTACAAGGATCCTAAAACACAAATGTTTTTACATAATATCTAAAATAGAATTAAAAAGTAAAGTCTAGCTACTATTCATGTACTTATAAAAAGCCAAAACTAAAAGACAAGCCTATGTCTAGGAAAAAAAAGCTGACAACTCTAGATAAGGATGACACAAAAAGTGAAAATTGAAACTATTAGTTCTCCCTATCTAGAACTTGTAGAGTCTTTGCAGCTTCACTGGCCCTCCAGTTGTTCACACCCACATGATCCTAGTTCTAATCATCAGCCACTCCCCTAGACTCTTTCATTTGTTCCTCAGCTTTCCCAAGGTCCATCCTAGCCTTATCTTCTTTATCCCTACCAAATATAGCATTCTTTAGTGATTCACCTAGACTATTAATATTCTTATTTAGGGTGTTCAAAGTTGCAATCACCTGATTAGCCAGGTTTTGATTAGAAGTCTCCATCCTTTGAACTCTTTCTTCGACCTTTGAGATTCCATCATCCTGATCAGCATGGTATCCCTGGTCATTGCTTCTCATCTGGCCATCCTTCTAGCTTCCTTTCTCCTTTAGCTCTTCTATCTCATGAAATAGCCCCTTGATAGAGTGAAAATTATCTATCATGTTGTTTTTAGCATTATTGAGTAGATTGAGCCCATATTCTCTCGCATTGTCAAAAATTGCAACTAGAGCCAGGTCGATAAGTTCATCGCAATGGAATTTTTTGTCTTTATCCTAAGATATTACATTCAATTAATTCTAAGATTAAAACCTTCATAGGATTAGTTATTCTTAGTTAGAGTAGTATGTTGAGTGATATCTTGATAGCCTACATAATATGATTTATAGTTAATAATCACCAATAACAACTCAACCACCAATGTGTATACCTATATTTTCATGATATAGGTATCTTTTCTTTATTACATACTACCAATCCAAACCGCAATCACTTATTACTAATTCAAATGGATAATTATTAACTACTAATGTTTGGAGGTTGGTATACTTATTAGCTAGTTGAGAATTATTTATATGTCACTTACAACATTCATGACTTACATTATTTAATATATATTTATATATTAATGACAACATGATAGTAATATATCTATATATATCACCTTATGTAATATTACTTGGTAGCTATGTACCTACTAAGTTGAATAATTTGTTAATATTAAGATAACCTCATTTGATATTCAAACTTTACACCAATATCCTTCTCCCTCTCTCAATAATAAATAAATTTACATGTTTTATACCCTAAGAATACATTCTCTTATTTTATTCTCCCACTCATTACTCTTAATTATGTCTTTGTTATTTTCCAAATTATATATGTATATTCTTTATATTAATTACTTCCACCACTACCTACATTAATTCTCCTAACACTAACTACATGCTCATTCTACCCTTTTCACTCATACTAGATTGCCACCTTTCCAAACCCATTCTAATAATTCTTTAATATCTAAATTCTCCTCTTAACCAAATCCCATCACCCTTATGTGACTAGTCAATTCTCCCATATACCTAATTTTGAACATCACTCCCCACATAGTTTCCCACCCATCTAGCTATTCCCATCTTGTGATTAGGTGCAGCCCACAAAAGGATGTGTCTAGCATATATGGAGAGAATGACCATTCATAGGTATCCCTTCCTATGACACATAGATCTCAATGCACATAATGGTGCACAAGTCTCTATGTTTTCTTATGACCCCAAAGCCTTTTTGGCTTTCATGCCTAAAATTTTACAGGAAAAACATAATTCTTTTTTATTTTTTATGTGATTAAGACACATCTACTCATGTTCCTTGAGTAAAAATTTAGAACATACAATATGTTGTACAATGATACATACTACTATCTCTACTTGAAGGTACTCTCTTAAGTAGGTTAAATTAGTATAGTATAATATACTTAGAAATTCATGTTATAGTAGCATTCCTCAACTAAGCCTCAAGCATTTCAAAGGCCATATATTTGTAATTGCATGCACCTATAAGATGTGGTTAACTTTTGTGTGTGATTTTCATTTGGGTCATAGGGTCAGATGAATCATTCCATTCGGTACCCTAGTATCATAACATACATGATTATATTTGGGGAATACTTTTTCATTCATTTAGGGTCTAGGTGATTACACATCAATGGTTAATGCTAGCTTCCATAGTTTTTCTATGGAGTCTTCTTGTATAAACCATAGTATACTATATCATGCTTAATTTTAGTATGATGTTTTAATGAAAGCTTTCATTTTTTAGATATCTAAATTCATACGTCTTGACTCGTATGTAATATCATTATCATAGCAAAGGTGTGAAGCTTAATTACTACTTCATGAACATGAGATGTAGAACCCTAAGTCACTACAAGAATATCAAGTACTAATTACATGCTTAAAGATCAAATTTATTAAATCCATCTTATCATTTAATAATTTTTTACTTATTTAAATATCTTACTAAAATATTAAACATTCCATAATTATCAATATTATCACTAACTAATTTTAGTTGCTATTCTATTTAAATAATACTCTTTACTTACTATTTTACATAAAGCCACTTATTATATATAGCCATTATTTCTCAATAAAAGGTTTACTAAGACCTCCCATCCTTTTGCATACTGAATTATATATTTCTAAGGTGATTGACCATCAAGATTTAAATACTAATCCTTAGCTAATTTCATCTTTATAAACTATGTATTGGAGATAGCTACCACTAACACTAACTACTACTATTTATTTCATTTAACTTGCCATCTTAAAGGTATTCAATTAACCATACCCTTATCATAAGTACTAAATTTTTCCATTACCTAATTGCATACAATCTTTATTCTACCCACTAGCCATGTCACTAACTCAAGGTACTAACTAATACTAACTTTTAATCTTTTCCCAAATACTAACCTCAAACTGTAGTGCCTGCCCCTAGTCTACATTTTCCTAGTTTACATTTCTACTATTATTGCCAAACTCTTTTAGGCCAGTTTTATGTTTGATGATTAGTAGCATTATCTTGAGATTATTAGATATTGTTGAGACTCAGTTGATGTATGACGAGATCACTTGGTACTCTATACTTCATGTGTACATGATGATTATTACAATGCTATTAAATTATTGATGATGTTTAGTTAGATGGATTATCATATGTGTTTTCTTATGGATACTTACCCCATATTGCATGTGCGTGTTTTTTTCTTTATGTATGGCATTTATGATGTGATTAAGGAAGGGAGTCATAGTCTCCTACTAGTTGAGATCTACATGATGCACCACTTCCTTCCATTATCTGTTTAGCTTAGTATATATTGTGTATGTACATGTGTGGATTTTATGTAGGTTGCAAGTACCAAGTATTGACTTCCCTGAATTGGCAGGATGAGCATACCCTATTGCATTATCTCAATGGTAAGAAAGGGGAGATAAATTCTTAAGTCCAAATCCTAAACCTTTGAGCCAGTCGTCCTAATTGACACTTAGGACAAGTATCTGAATTGTGCACCTTTTGAATGCATCAGATGATGTTAATTCGTGATTTTAAACCCTTAGTTGATTTTGTATGTGTTTTACTATGATGAGTTTTCGTATTTTATTGTATGATTTTTTGGTGAATTTTCTATTAATTAAGTCTAATTAAAAGATTTAATTTAATGGAAAATTATATGTTATGTTATTTGATTAATTGAGAAAATTAACTAAATAAAAATAATTAAATAAAAGAATTAATTTGAGGATAAATTTATAACTTTAAATTTGGAATGTGATAATATTTAGTTATATATATATATATTTGGAGTGCATTTTTAAATAAATGCTAACTATTATTATTATTTAAACTAATAGATAGTTATCAAAATTAATGTTCTAAAATAAATAGAAGTGGGAAAAGAAATTAATTTATTGAAAGTTTCATGATTGCATAATACATGCATGAGACTAAATTAAATAAATCAATTTAAAAGAAGTCAAGTAAAAAAATTAAATAAAGTAATTTAATGGATTATTGTATGTGCATGGAAAAGATAAAAGAAATATAAATAAAAGTTAATATAGAGTTAAAAGATGGTGAGCAAATTGTTCCCTGGGGGTGAACACACAATTAGTGCCTCAATTTTAGGGAGAGAACTCCTTATCACAATTTGGGGGTTCATTTCCAAGGGACTAGAAAATTTTGCAGAAGGAAGAAGTTTTCAAAGAAGAAGAAAGTTTTGAAAGGGGAATTGTTCTCTACAAATTTTTGGAGCATAGCGAATTAGCATCAATGTCCAAGTAGACAGTTGTGAAAGTTTGCATAATTTAAATATGTTCTTTTAATTCATGTCTTCTTCATGTTTGTTAAATGATTTTCTGGATAATTCTAGTGACGAATGTATATCATGTTGTGGTTTCTGGATATTGGGAAATTATTTTGGACATAGAATGTTTTAATTGTTCAATATAATTTCTCTCCAGTAAATTTTAGATTGAGAAAACTTACTAGGAAGGGTTGGATTTTATTGGAAAATATTCTTTAAAAATATATATATATATGTATGTATGTATGTATATATATATTCTTCAAAAATAAATTTAGTTGAAAAAACAAATTCATTATCTCAAGATTATTATTATTTTTTAAATGATATTAGCAAGGAAAGAAGAAATGTTTGTTTTTTTTCAAAATATCGGGGGGAAGCATTGGTTTTAATGTTTTTAAAAATAATAATATTGGGAGGGGGGGTTTACCCTACCCCATCCCCATTAAGACTGCCGACGGTAGTTATACCCACTGTCGCAGGTACTGCGACTGCCGTCCAAGGCCCTGCGACAAAAGGCAAGGCCATGCGACCTTTTATATAAGCCGTAACAATTTTAAAATCACTTACATTTTTTTTTAAGTTGTTTTTTCAATTTATATTTTTTAAATAAAGTGTAAATGTTAGTTGTTAATAGTATTTATTAAATAATATATATTTAATTATTAAGTATTATATATGTTATTTAATAATTATTTAATATTAGTTAATATGTGTTAACTAGATTTTAAATCATTAAATAATGATGAGTTATTATAATGATTTAAAATCATGTTTTAATAAATTATTATTATTAAAATTAATTAATTGTTTTAAATTATGTGAATATTTAGTTTAAGTCTTGATCAATGTGAATCAATGGGAATCTTACCATTAATAAACTTAAAAGAAAATATAATATTTACCTTAGTAATTTAGGAATTGATTTTTAAATCATGGGGTAAATATTTGTTTTTACTTAAACTAATACTTGAATTTATTATAAGGAAAACGATGAAAATATTTCTTCACTTATTAGTGAACTCTGAAATAGAAATTGAAAATCCACATCTAACTTAACTATGTGCTTTCAATAAACTTAAAACATGTTCTTGTATCTTGTTTTCTTTATTCTATTTATGTTTGAGATTTTTGGGTTGACTAGATTGTTGACCAGTTATAGCTTGAGGTTTTGTGAGTGTGGTATCATGTTGACTTGATCTCGATCATTATTGCTCAACCATTTATGTGATGGTATGCTTATGATGAGTATGTTTATTTTTTTGGTTACTATGTTCCAGTGTCTTTGTGGGATAGCAGGATGTATGCTATGAGATACTTGATTAACCATTCTGAGTGATTGATTAGTATTGTTGGATTACTTGCAAGTTGCTCATTGAGAACCGATGGATATTGTGATTTATCTTGTTGCTTTCTAATTGCTTGTAGAGAACTGATGTGATTACTATCATTATCTTTGTGATGCTTCCTAGTCACTTGTATAGGACTAAGGTGATTTTACTATGATTATGTGATTTTTGATTTCATAAGCTTATGGTAGGTTATCTATATACAGTATCAGGAAGTTGCTTGCAATGGGGGCCAATGACCCTAAGTGGTCCTGGAGGTAACCCATTGTAAATTGTTTAATAAGTGATAACTTTACACTTAATACTAACTTAAATGAACCTAATAAGAAATAATTGTATGTTCTCGCCCATGCCTCAAGTGCTAATACATACTAGGATGGGAGTAGAGAGAATGGTTTTTTATGACCTTGCATTCCATAGTATGCCTTGTCAGTGCAAGAGGATACTAGTGGCCATAGGGATCTCTAGGAACCTGAGAGTCCTAAGGGACTGCTCGGGTAATTTCGAACGTGATTTGTGTGATGACACTTTCTCACTTACATAGTAGATACCTACATGTCTTTGTGTGCCTCTAGGTTTAGATGTCAATCTATGTGTTAGAACCTTTGAGTTAGTATACTTTTAGGATTTCCTAGAGTTAGAGAGTTTTTGTGTTATGTGTCTTGATATCCTGTTTGGAAATTGAGACTATCTCCTCAGCACGGTGGGAGTGGGCCATTTAGGTTCCATGCAGTTGGTTGGTAGTGCTTTTTACTCTTACCATTTATATCTGTCCATGGTCACTATGATTGGAGTTTTCTTGGTTGGCATTTACCTTCATTTTGTTCATGGCTTTTATGATGGATGGTTAGATTTTATGATGGATGTTTTATCATTATGGATGTATGGATGTATCATGTATGGTGAATGATTTCATTTATTTTATTGCATGTGTATCATGGATCTGAAGAGGATGGTGTATATCTATTTTTACATATGTATATTCTTTTAAGCCTTTCCTACCCTATGACATGTATAGTGGATGAATGAGCATTTCAAATTAATTTGCCAAGATGCATTCAAAACAAATGTATATTAAATGGACATTGGACTTTATAATTATTCTTTCATATGGATGTGGCATTTGATGGACTTAGTTTTAGATTAGATTTAAATGTGATTCAACATTATGGGATCTTTAGGGAATGTAACATGTTATGTATGATATTGCTTCTGCTATTATGTGTTTGTTGTGAATGGTATATCTTTCATGTTTTAAAAAAAAATGCTATCAAACTTAGTCAAACTTTAGGTTATTTCTTTTGAATCCCTTGGTAGGGCATTACACAAACATTCTACCACTGCCATTCCCATATCACACATACCTTCTAACAAATTTAAGTAATTTTTCATATTATCTCATTTACTATTAACAATATCTCACCTATACAACCCATAAAATAAAATAAAACACATAAATAAATTAGCATGCCAATTTTATATTACTAGCACTTACTACTAACCTCCCAAGTACTAATGATTGTAATCACTAGCTAAAATCTTACTAACCAATTATCATTACTTAAAATACTAACTATTTAACAAACAAATAAATTCCACTAATGAAAAATAATTTCCATCAATCCTATGCTATGATCTTTTACTTTGCAACCAACATAATCCAAATGTATTGCATTGTCATAATAAGTTTTCTAATGCTAGTCCTTGCATATCTTATTGATTCCCATATCCCACCTTTTTACTATATTCCCCAATTCCTAACACACTCAACTGTATAACAAATTTCTTTTAAATACCTAATCTACACCCATGGGACATCCCCTAAATTACCTTACAGCATTAAGGAACATGTTAATATCCTAAACCTACTACTCTCCAAACCCTACAATCCTCCTACCACACCTACTTTTCCTAACTACCTTCTATCTCCTCTACTACCTCCACTTACCATGCAAGTATTCCCAAGAAAATTGCATGCAAGATCTCCCAAGGAAGGCATAGGATGTGGTAGGACTAGGTGGACTATCCAATGTCCTTGGGTGGACTTTTTGATTGCCTAGGGATATGAAGAGAGGGAAGAGGAGGGAGTCACATGACTTCCCTCCTTCCAAGATAAATACGTATGCTTGACTTTGCAGATCTAGTTTATAGGTTTTATTTTATTATATATATATATATATATATATATATATATATATATATGTATTAAGAAGCTTTCTCTCTTTCAAATGTATGGGTTGGCCCTTTAGTGGAGTCGTTAAGACATTTTAAAATTCATTAGGACATCTTTACAATTACTTATATAGGCATGGTCTATATATATATATATATATATATATATATAAGAGTTCTTCCTCCATATGGTGCATATCGATGGGACAAGGGAAGAAAGGGTTTTGTTAGAGTTTTTATATTTTTATCAGGTAGGGCTAGGCAATATTATTAGTATATATAGAGTACAAGATAATTATAGGTCATGATTTAATTATCTTGGTGTCACTTCATTATTATGTCCCTTTCCTCTGAAGGAGATCTAGGGAATATTATTTTGAATATTATATTGGACTATAATAGGAGTTAAGTTCATTTTCATTTCCCCATACAAAGGCAAAGAGTTAAACATGCACCTACAACTTTCATTTGTTATGGAAGTTCATACTATGTTATCTATTTGACTACATCATATTTGTTACAACAAGATATTGTAAGACTTTTATTTTCTCATCACCTTTCAATGTAAAACTCAATTTTAGTGAGGTATATTTGTATTTATTAACAACAATAAATCTAAGCCAATAATGAAATAAAGTTGATTAACTATTTGATCCCTCTGTCTCTTACAATGTAACTTGGATGTTGTTGCTCATTAAATTGTTGCAGGTGAATATTACTTGTATAGACTTTGGAGATGTAACCTTTTATAATTTATTTATTCATTTATTTATATTTATTTTTAATGAAGGGTCAACATGCCAACAAGACATATACATTTCTTAACTACAATAGAAAATGACTATTATAATTGATCTCACTTATGTCCAGTATGATAAATCAATCTTACCTCTTCAATACAACTAGAGGCAGAATAATAAATTCTTGTAATGAAATTACATAAGGTAATACTTAAATTGTTTCATTCCTTCCATGAATCCATCTACCACAATAATAAACATAAAATGAAGATTACATTCTTTATATACAACATACAAAAAATAATGGAAGCTTTTTTTCCTTTTCAAATATAATGTTCCATGACATGAAGAAGGATTACTTCTATTTGAATGCATTGCTCAAGATATTACTTTCTTTCCACCAAAACAAGGGAATGGCCCTAGGGTCCTCCTCAAATCTCAAGAGCACAAAACCTAAAATATATTCACACAAGAACTATGGAGGCTCACCTCCCATCCTAGGCTTCTATGAAGCCACTCACCAACCAAGGGAAACAAGACTCAAATGGGCTACATTCATGTAGATAAAAATGCATACTACATAACAACACAATACATAAATAATCCCTCCACGGTTTGACACAATGATTTTGTAAGAATTTGGTATAGCTCTGATACCATGTAATAATTTTCTTAAGGCAATAATTCAATGACAAGTTCAAGAAGTTCAAAAAATAACCACAAGAGAGACAAATGGTGATATTAGATGATTGGATGACTACATTATAGAAGTGCCTTTTATATAAAGGCAAGTGATATGACTAGGAGTCAGCAAAGAGATATGCATGTTGGCTAAGAACATTTCCACCAAGAGTAGATTATCCTTCATTGTGCATGAATGTATGTGAAACAATGTGAGGATAATAATGTAAAGGTGTATCTCATAAAGAGATGTAGTAGACAACATGTGCTCAACTAGAGTGCAAACTACTATGTTGTCAAGATGACAACTCATATGAATATGCAAACTCCTAGGTGTCTATATGACAACTAATACGAATATGCATTATCCTAAGTAAACTTAAGTAAAGTGTAAATAGTAAACACTTATTTATACCAGAATATTTACCATAGGAATCATCAAACAATAGGTGGAGGCTGGCTCTCAAAAGAGGAGAATGGTGTATCCATATACACATATACATCTACAATTACATAATGCATCTTTAATGCTATCAAATATATCATCCTCGTCACATCAATACACTTATACCTCCCATAGTACAATTTCCTTTTCTAGGCTATCAAAATACACCTATAACAAACAAGACATATCACTTCAATGGAGCCCATACTCCATGATCAACAAAACCCTCTCCAAGAGGTATATCTCTCAACTTCAATGTTGACCCCAACTAACCTCTTCACCCAAGGCATCTCTTCCCTCCCAAGGTGAGTGAAGCCTTCACAACCATTAACAATCAACACTCTAGAAATAAGAACAAGGAAAGAAATCCAAATAAATTGGATGCAACACAATCTATAATCTCTTCAACAAAATAAAAAATGTAGGTTTCACCAACAATAGTCTAACAAGATTACAACACCATTATGCAAGTGAAAAATATGGTCATGGCATGGGCACAAACATTTTGTCCAAGCTAAGGAAATGCTAGTTGATGAATTTCTCCCTTCTCCTTAGTCTTTCTCCTTCCAAAACATTATTTTTCTCTAAACTTAGAGATTGGGTGAACACCCACTAGTTTGTTCAAAATCTCTTTAAAAAACCTCCAACCCTCCCACTATCTCCACTTTTGAAAAAGCCTGAAGCCCACTTTCTCTTACACTATTGTCCCTTCTAAACATAGGACCTTGGCCAAGTGTGAAGAAAATGTTAAAGTCATTTGACAACCCAAACTTTGAATTGGTGGAAGAATGCATTGGTTAAAGGGTCCCCTAGGTTAGCTAAGTACTGAAGTGGTCAAATTTAGGCCCCTAACATATTATGCTAGTAGATGGGTAACTTGTTTTCAAAAAAATGACACTTTTGGACCGCATACTAACCCTCTAAAATCCTTCTAAAGTTTCAATTCGAACTTCCTTTGATGGTGACCCATCCTATCCTTTCTCCAAGTAGTTTTACTTAATCTTATGAAAGGAAATTGATTTAATGTTAAGTGTTGCAATGACCAAAACCCTAGGTGACATGTTATCAACTCATAAACAATTTACAAGTGTAAAGTGACACATTAAAACACCATAGAAATGATAATGATATGTCCCTAATTAATTCATGAATATATATTTATTACTCACATGCAACTTACATTTAAAAAATAAACACATCACAACGAGGCTTTGAATCTTCCAAAGATTTGCCTTGGCTATACTATGTCCACATAAGTTTGAGCCTTGTTTCCCCAATAACATTCAATGGTTCAATTCCCTGCACACTAAACTCAAAGATTAGTAGCCCAATGGAAAAAAATCATATAAAATGCTTATATATAGGTGCATGAAAAAATTCATATTGAATAATTTGCATTAACATACTCAATTATCCTAATAAACTTTATTTTCTAATCATTTTCATATAAAGAATCTAAAATAACAAAATCTACATATCAATATTACTATATAATCAAATGATCTAACTAACATTCTAAACCACATCATAGTTGATCTAAATTATGAATTTAGGTTACAATACTTGGTGCAGAACTTATGCTATAGTGGCTAAAATTGAAAATAGTTAAAATGCAATAGTAGATCTTTTGCAAACCAAAAGTGATCCATTCATTTCAAAAAATAGAGTTTATACAAGTTTCATGGATCTAAAGGGTCACCATTATCCCTTGGAAATGAAAACAAAAATTCCTCAAACTAATTAATTACAAAATAAACTCTAATAGCTATAAATACTATATTAAAATTTACGTCTACTTGTAGAAGTCGTAACTTTCTACTTGTAGCTCAAAATCATGAACCATCGAAATTTATGGAAAGATATTCTAGAGAACTACATTTATTATTCAATGTCTTGAGTACAGTGCTCCGACGAAGTCCAAAAATGCCGTAGAGGCCTCCAAAAATGAAAAATACTAAAACATAGAAAATATCAAAAAAATGGATTTTGATTTTCTTTTGATATTTTCCCATTTTTTTCTTGTGCCAACATCCTCTACATATTCCAAGACTATGTATTGATTAATAATCCATTTTTGATCATATTGATGAAATGTTGAATCTATACTATTAAATTAGTCAACATGACAATTAGTTCCAAATGCATATTTTAGGTCGAAATCATCAAAATGTAAACATCTCAACTAATATCCTTTGATTCAGTTAAATATAATTTGGTTGCTAACAATATCTCGTTATCATTATGAGATAATTTTAAAGTGTATCAGTTATGTCAAGTAAATGGGATGTTTTCATAGTCATGTCACATAGTTTAAGAATCCAACATCGAATAAATCGATTATATTTTATTGATTCATAAAATATTTTCTTATAAATACCAAGATATCCACCTAATTGACTTATCACATTACATTATATCAAGTTCTATCATGTAGACCTTTATCCAACTTTAATAACAATTTTCCTCTTGTGGCTATTAATATTATTCACAAGAGTGGGTTTCTATTCATCTTTCCATACTAGCCATCTAATTTAATTATCCTAATAGGGCATAAAATATCATGAACCCATTGACATAGTTTCTAAGTTATGACATCTCCAGCATTTATTCCACATGGTATCATCTTATCAACCTAATGTAATTTTGAATAGGGTACCTAGAAAAACAATAATTATATCAGTCTCAATAAGATATCTAGTTCATTTTTTATAAGGAAAATGCCAATCATGGCATACTTAGATCCCAGAACCTTCTTGCCATCACTCTATCTTAAGGTGTATGGTAATAGTATATGATTCACATTCAATACACTAGAGACAAAACCTAACATCTCATCACTTATGCTACCTATCTCTAATCATAATTGGGTTAGTAAGATTCATAATAGGGTACTGGGGAAGGGGCCTTACATTGGCACTTTCCCCAACACCATGAAATTTGGGAGTAGATCACATGTTACTAGGTGGGGAAAGCCTCCAACACATGAGAGAGAAAATATTGGTGTATGAGTTAGGTAGGAGGGAGTGAAATTCAAGAAATTTTTAAGTGTAGGGGTGGATATCAATGTCTACCTTATTATTAATTTATTATTATATATATTTTCTTTTCCTTGAGTTGATGTTAGAAGATGGGTCGATTTACTAGGAGGATGAAGCTAACACAGTACAACCATGTTATTGGTTCATTTTCATAATCTAAGATATATGTGGTTTCAAAATAATTTATTATTTATTTGGAGAGGTGTTGATGTGATCTCTAATTAAAGTGGCTTTATATTCATATATTTAATATCGTATATAGAATTTTTATTTATTTATTTATTTATTTTCTTTGTGAAGTGATTAAGGGGTCAACATTGAATCACATGATCTACTTGGTTGTAAGATACTTAAGCCTTAATCTAGTACTAAGCCTATTGTATAAAGTTTAGATAGGGGAGCTCCAATGAGTAGCCTATCTGATTATTTTAATTCTCTAAATCCTAGGTAGGGATTATTATATTGGAATATATTTGGGTGGGGGGGGGGGGGAGGGATTATTTTATGCTCCAATACAAAATCAAGAGAACAAAAGTGCATGTACAGGCACGATTTCTCAATGTTCTTGTTTTTTAATTTTCATTTCTCTCCTCCCTCACTCTAGTAGACTAAGATTATGGGTTGATGATAGCCTAAAATGACTTCTCTATATCTTATAATTATAATTTTGATGTTCTTCCTTTGCATTCATCTATTCCATAGGAGTACTAGAATCAAAAGAATCAAAAGTTTGACACACAAGATATCATTGTATAAGATCAAATATATGTTTACTAACAATAATAAATTCTATATAGAATTACTCATTATTCTGATCATACAAGAATATCTTTCTTTATAAAACAAATAACCATTTCAATACAATGAATTTTCCTCCCATTACATCAAAATACATAACATGTAACCTTACAATGAAATCATTAAAGTTTTGAATTTGGTTAGCTATTATAGAAAATCTCTTCCATGCAACAAATCTAGGAAATATATTTAGTGTTTGATTCATAATCTACATGAGAAGGAATATCCCATTTATATAACTTCTACATGTATTTCACAACAATGGTTATTGTTTTCTTAATGAAATTATTTCTTTCCTTCCTATTCAACTATCAAGATGATACAATCTTTCTCTTACAATTATAACTATATGCATATCATCAAACCCTAGTTTATGTATTCACATTAATATGCAATAAGACATAAGTCATTCTCATACTACATAAAATTTCAAATGCGATTTCTCCATCTCAACACATTACAAATGGCATGGGAGGAGGATTCTATCCCTTCAAATACATCACAAGATTTCACATCCCTTCCTTTCTACTATGCAATAATTCATTGCACCAACACAAATAAGATGGAGAGAGATTCTCCAATATGTGTACAATGCACAATGATAAGTTTTCTTCTTGAAGAAACATCTACAAGATGATGTATCCAAGCCTTTTCCATTGCTTCCTTGAGTAGAAAATTTGTAAATGCATCACAACAAACAACAAAGACCATGGGTACTCTCCTCCTAACAATATGCCTCCAAAGAGACCACTAACAAGCTAGGGGAACAATGCTCAAACTAGGTTTTAAACCAATCTTACAAATTCATACACATCACATTACAACATTTAACAATTCCATCCCAAGGATATTTCACAATGATTCAGATATGGAACCATGAACATAGGGTGAAGGTGTGATTTTCAAATAGAGACTTGCCATATCAAAAAATACCTACAATAAACAATTTTTTCGTGCCCTTTTGAGGTTTTCACAAGTCAAAAATGTCATGCCCTTTGGGGCTTTTGCAATCATTCCCCAAACACATTTTCATCAGCTCTATCTTTCCTTGGAGTCCATACTCCATAAACTTCCTTTATACACCATACTTCTCTTATTACCCCCAGTAAGATATGAATGTCTATGGCATACAATGGAACCCATACTCCAAGGTTCTTAATAAATTTTCATGCCCAACTAACCCCTTCACTTTGGAATTCACTTCCCTTCCCAATGGGTGAGTGAAGACCTCACACCCATAACAACACTCATGCACAAAATCATGGACAAACTGGAGCAAGAGAACAATAAAAAAAATTCAAACTTCATGCTCATCAAAACACAATACAACATGATACAAAATAATACTATACATATCTCTTACAATGGCATTCTAACTACCTACATTTTTGTGAATGCAATACCAAGATTCAACTTCAAAATGGAAGAAATTAACTACATGGCAAGAAACACCAACCTTTAATTCCCTTGCAAAACTAGTAATGAAAGGTTGTAGAAGAGCTTCATCCTAGCTTCCAAACCCTAAGATTCTCTAAAGTTAGAGGGAGGGTAGACACACACTAATTTGATCCCAAGTACTCTAAAAAGGATCCCTAAAACCCTTGCTATCTAAAATTGGTCATAGCATAAACCAGCTTTACTTACACCATTTTCTCTTTCTAAAAATGTAGCCTTGAACTACTAAAAAGGTTGTGCAAGGAGTCATGTGACACTCCTAATTTCAAATTTATTTGAAATTGACTTGTTTAGAGGGTTCCCAAGGTCATCTAGGCCTACTAAAGGTTCAATTTGGACTTCCAAACCCTACTACTATCAGGTGGGCACTTATTGTTCACCATGCTAACCCCCTAGGACCACTTTTTGATCCCCAAAAGTTAATGGAAAGTTGGAATTCTAACTTCAATGGATAGGGACTTATCCTAACACTTTTCAATGTGAGGTTAACTTGGATACTATGCTAGGGTTATATTTAGGTTAGGTTACTTTCCCAAAACCCTAAATGCCAAGTCATTTCCACATGGAAAAAATAAGTATCAACTGAGACAAACACAACATATTACATTGAAAGTGACTTGTCTCAAATAATACATGCATTCAACTATCACCCATATATCATTTACATTATGAAATAAAACACATTACAGAGAGGTTTGAATCCTTCCATAGATCCAACCTCGACCATGTCATATTCACTTGGGTTTGATACTTGGTTCCCCATTAAACCCCATGGTTAAAATCCTGCACACTAAACTTGAGCATCAACAGTCCAAGAGAATCATATTAAAAAAATACATGTGTTTATGTGCATGAAAATTCAATATTTCATAATTCACATTAAATATTCACTTATCACATTTAACTTTCCTTTTTCTAATCATTTCATATAAGACATTCAAAACATTAAAATATCAAATTTTATTTATCAACATTAGACTTTGATTAACATGATAAGATTAATATTTTAAATAATTTCATAATCTACTTTCTATTATAGTGATAAAATATCAAATCCATCACTATTGAGTCCCTAGGTATGTGAATTAGGTCCTAGTGCATTTCATAATCTATCCTTTAACCCTAATTTCAATTTAAACACTACAATTTGACATTTCAAGCATCGCTATAGTTAGTTTCTATCAAAGAAATTATAATAGATTAAAACATGAATGGAATCATTAAAGATATCATTTAGGTGCTAATGTGCAAACATAAGTGTGGATCATCGAAATGAAAATATTAAAATAACATGGCCCTATAGTTTCAAAAGTGTATCAAAACATAGAATTAGAAGTATCATAATGCAATTATGTCATGTATGCTATGGTAGGCTGGTTGAGGCCTCACATTGTCATAGAAAAATTTGTGAGATCTACAAATGAACTCAAGGATGTGCATGACTTGGTATAAAAGATCATTGACAAGAATTTTCAATATTTGAATATCATGGACGTAGAGTCCTTTGTGTCTACTAATGGAAAGCTAGTGGACATTAAAAGAATGAAATCAAAATTATTGGCATTTTTTGACAAAGCTGTTGACCTGCTCAACTTCCAAGTGGCCAAGATCTAGGAGTTATCAACAACGAATGTAGTCATCAAGAGAGAAATGGTGAAGTTCCAATCTAGGGTGGCCATAATTGAGTAACTTATAGGCATGCATGCCTACTAGATGATCTAAGCCTATAATATCCTCATTCTAGGCATTGAAGAGCTAGACAAAGTAACTGAAGCCATGAAAGAATATAGGGCTAAGTCAATTACTTCTAAGAAGGCATGATGATTCTAATGCTTTACTAGACATCTATTATTCTTCCCAGCTCTTTCTTTTGATAGCCATCCTTGGCATTTTTTTGATCTCTATAATCAACAAAGAATTGAGCTTGTCATATATTTAGATTATTCTATTCAGAGATACTCTGCTAAGAAATCATCTAATGTAACTAGTCATTTTGAGAAGTCCTATAAATGTAAAATTTTATGATGTGAATAAGATCAGAAAAATTCACTTTGGGCAAACCTCTATAGTTGGGACTACTATGTGAGACTCTAAGTTAATTTTAAGTCTTTTTGTTCATTTATTTTAAGTGTAGTTTATTGAACGGATGTTTTAATGTTGATAGTTGGATGAATGTGAATAAACTTGGCTTTATTTTCTTCATTCAACACATTGTATGTCTTACTATCTTCAACATAAGTATGTCTTTTGTTACCTCTATTATTCACTATGGGCTATGTGTTTAGTTTATTTCATTGCATAAGGAATTTGGAAACTAGTGTATGGAGAAAATAAAGGATAGGAAATCTAGGTATTATCAAAACTTTGGCTAGCTTTGTAATTTGGGAATTACCTATTTCACTATCTTTCCTTTCTTCCTATTGTCATAGTTAGTCTTACATATTTCTATTTCTCTACATTATTAGTCTGAGTAGATTATGTTGGTAATATGACCAATCAATCAGATAAGGTGAGTTATATGGTTGTCATTTATGGAAACATTTTTTTTTGCAGATTAGTCATGATCATTTGTGAAGTAAAATTGTCTACGTAATAGACAACATTATAGTAGCATAATAGATTTGATCATAGTATAATATTCCCTTAGAATATTCTCTTGTACAGTTAACCAAAAATGCACAACATCATACTAATGAGGTATACCAATGCACATGTCCATATGACCAACCAAGTTCAAGTTATGAAGGAATTAGTAATGCAGTGATGATACAACACAGAACAGAGCATATCAATAGAATGTGCTAAATGACTTGATTTATTTTTTCAATTACTATTTCTTAATAAGCTAACTCTAAGGATTTTATGTTAGCTGACTAAGGAAGAGTTTACCAATATATTTGTTATAAGTAAAGGACTTCATTTGTGAAGCTAGAGAGTAATGCAAAAATCTATAATTAGTGATTGTGAACTTGATATGATCTTGTAAAATGAGAGTAACAAGTGAATGTGATATTATGATAAATGATGTGAAACATTGTTATGAAAGATATAATGTAGATTGATATGTGCATAGTCACTCTGAAATTAAAGCTGAAAATATAGATTTGAGATCCTAGTTAAGCAAGGTAACATCTGAATTGGAATCTATTAAGTTAGAGCATGAAAAATTAGATAAATACAACACTATTTTGAAAGGTGAGTTGGTAAAAATGAAACAAAAACTTGAGAAATTATATACCAATAGTGATAAGATTAAAGAACAAATATCTACACATAGAGCCAGTTATGACAAGACTAGACTTGCATTCTTTCTTAGACAATCTACTAAGAAATCTATTGAGAGAAAAGAACCTGATACTCCTGAAGTCACTAAAGATCTAAGCAAGATAGATGATGCATCTAAGGAAAAAGAGAATGTTACTCACTCTGAGAAAGTTAAAGAATCTGATCAAGATATGGACAACAAAAGAAAGGAATCTTATGTCTAGTGTTATGAACCTAAAGACACTAAAGACAATTGAAAAGATAAGTCCTTAAAACCTATTTCAACATTTTATTACCATAATTGTCATGGATATGGTCATTATGCAGTAGATTGTAAGAAACTTAAATTTGATACTAATAATTTAAATAGTAGGATATATAGGCACACTAACCATGTAGGAAATAGAAGATCTCATAGCAATGAATGTGGAACAAGAAGACAAATTGTTTGCTATAGATGCAAAAATCTTGGACACATTGCAAGGAATTATAGAGCACCTAATGACCAACAAAATGAAAAAAAAAGAAATGTACCTATATGTTAGTTATGTAATGACATTGGATACACAATGAAGTTTTATAAAATGGGCAAAAGAGACCTAAATAGGAATTATAATTACAAAAGGAACAATAGAAGAAATGATATGAAGGAGTAGGAAAATGAATTAAAGGAATCATTTGTAAAGGCAAAGGAACTAGAAAGCTCTCATACAATTATAGAAGATGTACTTAACAAGACAATGAAGTCTCTTATTGTTTATGACTCCTCTTACCAAAATTAAGCATTCTCAATGAAATAAAGTATCAATGATTGATAATTGATGTTAGAGAAAATATTGAAGGTTGTATAGTTGATAGTATGTAGTAGACATTGAGAGAAGTCTATAGTGAAGTGCCCATTTCCTAATAAAATCAAGATAAGCATATGAAAGAAGAATAACCTCTTTGTTATATAGAGATAGTACACTACACTAGTGGTAGATATGCATTTAATGTGAAGTATAGATTGCAAAAGATTTAAATTACTTGAATTGATTTGTAAATATCGTGTGTCCATGCGAAATCAAAGTGTGAGATTAAAGAAACATTTAAAGAATTAAAGTGGCATGTAGTTATGCAAAGTCACCAAAAATTGTAATACATGAAATTGAGATATTTTCTAAATTGTTGAGCATAATCTATTAGAAATGGAAAGACAAGAAGTTTTTAATGTCGGCAATAGACCTAGATACAATTTCAAGAAACACTTATTTGTTTCTTTTCTTGATGACCCTATTGGAGCATTTTCATGAGTTCCAAAAAATGTTCTTCACATCAAGGATATAATAAGCTATATCCATTACAAGATTGAAGGCATAGGTGATACGAAAATACATAAGGAATTGGAGAAAATGTGCAAAAATAATTTGTCACTTAAACCTAAATATGGTTATCTAGAACAACTTAACCTAGTTAAGCATATGTTCTACATAGACTTTGACAATCATGAATAGACATAGATAATTTTGAGCAGAATACATGATGATTTTTTATGATTGGGAGACGCTATCATATGTATTGATAATGACCTAATTCATAGGGTCATAGGTCTAAGTAATGAAGGAAGTAATCCAGTGAATATAAAGAATGTATGCAAGATGGTTGAGACAAAAATCAACACATGCTTTGATGATAGAAACATGAAGTTCAATAACATTCAAGATGGAGTAAGATTTATTTTCAAAATCTTGGGATAAAAATTAATCATGGATCTAGGATAGATTTAGTCCCTGTAGGATTTCTTCATGTAGCCTACCTGGTAGTAAGAGGCGAAGATGTTAACTTATGTGACATTATCTAAATGTAGTTTTTGGATAATATATCAAGAATCAAGAAATATAGGAGCGTAGTCTCTAGGTTTGAATCCCTATTGGCTCACATATTCTTCTATGCATCAGAGAAATTTCTTGGAATCATGAATTTGGATGGAAGTGAGTGCACAATGTAGATAATCACTCGCACATATAGGTAAAGACTTGAAGTAGTTAAAGATAATTACATTAACAAAATAATGAAGCCTTCCAAGAAAAAATGAAGCAAAGATATAGGATGCCTCTTGCACTAGTGGAAAAATGCAAGGATGAATTGTGTTTTATGGTTGAAACAAATTTCGCTTGTATGGAATCTGTAGTTCCTTGAGTTGAATTCATTGAACCTATGGGTTATGAGATGAGCGAGGAATTAATTGAAGGATATGTGTAGATAATCACTCTCTCATAAGTTGATTTTGAATGTCCTATATGGGGGCCATATTCTTAGAAAATGAGAGAAGTCAAAACCAATCAAATAATAAAGGACTCTAAGAAAAAGGTGGAAAAGGTGATTCATTCTATTTTGAAAGAAGTAGGAATGATAAGAAAATAATTTTGATGAGGTGAAAAGGATATCTATGGAAATGAAGGCCAATGGTCAATCTAAACTATTGATCCCTACACCCATTATAGCGGTAGGACCTACTAAATAGGTCATAGTTTCCCAAATAAATGTGCAAGCACCTATTATGCCATATGTAGTAGTTGTGTAGCAGTAACCACAAAGGAATCTAGTAAAAATTGAGGAAGCATCTATATCTAGGATGTTTACAAGACTTGAAAGGACCAGAAGCCCTCCTAAGAAGAGAGTCAAGTATACTACAAGTGGTTCAAGAAAGAAGAGAAGAACCTTGCAAATTAGTTCTTCTAAACCTAAGGGAGAAACTAGTGATGGACCAGTAGAGCTAGCTAATCAAGAAGCAAAGACATCAACAAGATGCAAAGTATGGAAACCCAAGGTAGAGAATCTAAACAAGCAAATTATTAATGATAAAAAATTTGTGCAACTAAATAAATACTATGATTTGTACAATAATATGGATAGAAGATAGTTAGAGAATGTTGTCATTAGAAATATGATTCTTAAAGGTAAGAGATTTCATAATATAAGAGGTCAGATACCTAAAGATTTGTATAATAGATTAAGAAATAGAAGTAGAAAATTATTAGTGGAAGACAAGAAAATAAGAATTACTATTTTGAGAATGCTCTGCATTGTAAATAATGAGGAAGAGATAACAGAAATTCTGAAAGGTATAACACCATTATTAACACACAAAAAGAGATCCATTCTCCTCATGGGGGGAAATTATGAAGAAGTAAATATGGAAACTAAAAAGGATATAGTATCATACATGTCCACTATACCTAAGAAGAGTTCACAGCCAGAAAATGCAAGCCCAATGAAAGAAAACAATGTGTAGCTAGAGAAGAAAAGCACTATGATAGAGAAAAGTGTGCAAACAGAGAAGGCAAGCTCTATGCCTAAAGAATCTAAGGAGTGTGTGTAGACACAAGAAGCTAGTCCTACAACATGCAATCCTCCTCACAATTTTTAACCAACATCAATACCAAGTTCAAGTGATTCACAACTTATCACCATTCGTAGTGAATCTATGCAAGTAGATAACACCAATGTGATAGTTGACTAAACTAAGGACCTATTCAAAGAGTTTGGTGCTAGCATTTTTCACAATATTGTGGACTATAGTACCTCTGATGAAGAAATAGATCAAGAGCCTGAGAAAGAAGATGGATGTTTTTAGAAGAAAGTTGAGCTTAGCATTGAAGCAACTACCTCAAGTGTACCCTTTATAGTAGTAGTAACACCCTCCAAACCACCTACCCAAGTAGCAATAGTAGCAGCTCAATTAGATGAAGAAGATGAAACGAAGAATCTTGTATCTTATTTATGTAAATTTCTTAAGAAAAAGAAATTATTCAAGTCCTTTGAGAATAATTTGACTTCAATTTTGGATAGAATGGAGAAGGTAGTAAGCCCTATTAACACCCCTATAGATATTCAATAGTGCACAACAATTTTGTGCAAAGCTTTTGATAATGAATTCACAACACTTTCTAATGTGGCTTCAATTCAAGCACAAATAGAACATGATGGTAAACTCCTTAATACCATGTGCACTAATATGAGGAATGATAGAAACTTTGAATATATGCATTAAGGCATTAAGGCATTAAGATAGTGTATAGAAGAAGGAAAATAGGCTTATGCTAAGTGAAACTTGGCATACATTCATCTCCAAGAATTTGATGATTGAGTCAAAGAAAAGATAACTAAGATTCAAAGGCTCGCTGACAATTTTCTAGAGCAAAATTAGAAGATAGATACCATTGAGCACAAAATGTAGACATTTCATGAAAGCATAATGAATATGCAAGGAAAAAAAGAGAAAGATCTAAAGAGATTCACTCTCCTAAGAGAACAGTTATTCCCATTGGTAATGTTGCTAGAGAATCAGTTGGAAGAATGCTTGGTAGCAAAGACCTCATATGACAAGTTTGTGGCTATAGACTTGAATGTAGCAGAGCTAGTTGCATATGCTTTATGTGCACTAATTAGTGTATCAAATGCATTGAAATAAAGTTAGAAGAAACTCTTTTCATAGTTGAAGAACAACTATAGTGATTTATTTTCCAAGTTTTGATGTAGCTACCAGATTTTGTTAGACATTTTCTTTCTTTTGCACCTTTATCATTGATGTAAAATGGGGAGATATATGGAAAATTATATTGCAATCATAATTTTTAAGGGGGAGAAATAAGTTATAATAAAATTTATAGGGGATGTAATCCTTTCAAAATATAAATACAATATTTTTACTATATTATAGTTATTTGTTTTGATTGGTATGATAGCATGTTTGGGACTTAGCCAATTTTCTCAAAATATTGCCATCAATGCTGAAGGGGGAGATTATTGGTAGCATGACCAATCAATTAGATAAGGTAAGTTATATGATTTTCATTTATGGCAACATATTTGTTTCAAAAATTAGTCATGATCATTTGTGAAGAAAAAATGTCTAAGTATTAGACAATGTTACAGTAGCATAACATATTTGATGATAGTGGAATATTCCCTTGGAATATTCTCATGCAGAGTCAACCAAAGATGCATGAAATCATACTAATGACATATACCAGTGCGTATGTCCATACTACCAACCAAGTTTGAGTTATGAAGGAATTAGTAATGCAGTGATGATACAGTGCAGAATAGAGCATATTAATAAAATGTGTTAAATGACTTGATTTATTGTTTTAATTACTATTTCTTAATTATCCAACTCTAAGGATGTTATGTGAACCAAATAAGGAATAATTTACCAATATTTTTGGTATAAGTAAAGGAATTAATTTACAAAGTTAGAGAGTAGTGCAAAAAAGTGTAATCTGTGATTACAAACTTCATATGATCTTGTGAAATGAGAGTAACAAGTGAATGCGATATTATGATATATGATTAGATTAATATGTGCCCAAGTCACTCTTATATGAAGAATTCTGAGCTAGAAGATTTATGAAGTACAACAAGTAACTCAGTATTGTATGTAAACTTATTTCTTGAAGAACTTATTGTATAGTTGCATGTTAGGGCAATGGGCTCTTCTTGCACACATTTGTATATGATCTACCAAATCCTAACAGGGTTGAAGCAATGCCTAACAAGATCTAGGCTTCTAACAAGGCCTAGTCTCCTAAATAGGGACTCGAGACACTATACACACTTCATAGACACCTAACAGGGTCAATATGCTTAACCAGATCCTTTATATAGTGAATCATCTTGTGCGTTTCATCCCACTGAGGTTTTCTCTTGGCCAGGGTTTTCCTAGTTAACAAATCATGGTTTTATGAGTTCTCTTCTTGTATAATTGATTATTTTCTTTAGTAGTATTGGTACTCTTTTTCATGCACATGGTAAAGTAATTAATAAAATTTAGTTGTGGATAAAAAGATTATAGTACTGATTCACCCCCTTGCCCCTCTTAGTATCATATATTTCTAATAGATTATATATTGTGAGATAATTCCCCTTCATTTCCTAGGTGTTTTAAAGTGTTGAGAAACTTTTTTTTTTCTCTTCTTCTATCTAGTTAAGAGTATACCTAAAAGACAAATTCATTGCATATCTCCCTCTTATAAGGAAGTTGTACCTTTCAATTCAAGGGTCTTTGATAGATTACTACATTGACCTATACTATTGTTAAAATTTGTGTTTTTCATAAACCATTGGGAAAGTAAAGAGTCAAGGTATAAACCAATATATTAAGGAAGACAAACTATTAACCAACATTATAATAGGACCTCATTAAGACATTACAATTAATTATATCTTTTCTTAATTACAGAATATTGTTGGCTCACAATAATTACAACTTTTGACATTGTGCACTCTTTGATTCCATAATTAGGTTGTCTACTATTACTACCTAACTTTTAACATCATGATTGTATCCTTGTTAAGAGATACAATCCAAACACAAAAACTAGTTCTTAGGTAATCTCTCTACACAATGTCTTCCATAAATCACTAATAAATTTTATAAATTTTTGAATTTTTGTATGTGCACTTGTTGTTAGAATGAATGCTAATGGTATTCCTTTGGTGGAGTATCCTAAGAATTTCTAGAGCATATGGGAGATTGTCAACATGATTGACATGTTCCTTTCATGACTATGTTTGTCATTGATGTCAACATAGCAATGTTTCTATGAAGAAATGGAAGAGTAGTAGATAGAGAACAAGGTTGTATCGATGGAGAATTGTTAGTTAGTTCAAAAATGGTTAGGATGTGTTCTACATTATATCTTGATGAAAAGGTTAAGTGTGCATCAAGTAGGGAGAAGATATGCAGAAGATATGATTGATTATAGAGAATAGTGTATAGAGAGAGTACATCAGAAGTACTTTTTGATGAATGGATTGTATCTCTTAACAGAGATAGAATCATGATAAGTCAAGTTTGATAGTGACAAAAGATAATTTGATGGTGATACCAGCAAGTGCACAAGGTCTAGAATCTCACATGTGAGAAGTTTTAAAGACTATGAGCTGATAGTGTTATGTAATTATAATATAATTGATTAATTGGGAAAGTCTCAAGGCTAACTCAGAGAATTTTTCTGTGGACATGGTATAAAGGAAGGTTATTTTTCCTTGTTTTGAAAGATGCATAAGGTGTGAATTGTGTAAACAAGAGAAGAATATTTGGTAAATGAGAGTAATTGATCCAAGGGATTATTGGATGCAAACTTTGTGATTTGATATCAAGATAAGAAGATGAAGAAGTCTAGTTGATAGGAAAAAGGAAGAGGAATTAAAAGTATGATTGATTTCTATTATTATGAAAGGAATGATACAAATATCAATTGGACAATGAGTTAAGTGATCTTGCCCCTAAATTTTTTTTTTATAGTGGGTACATATGCCTTCTAGAACTCCTACTAGGGTTGGATTCTCTTAATATGGATTCAAAGTCTCCTAACAAGGACTAATATATATTGAGTGTATTTCATTAACTCCTAATAGGTTCCATCCTCTAAAAAGGAATATTTTATTATCAGTACATCCTTTTGTGAGTACCATCCCCACCAGGGTTTTCCCTCTATTATAGGGTTTTTGTAGATAATATATATGGTGTTATTATATATGAGTATCTTTTTTTGGTTTCTAATTATACTTTTCATATGGTTAAAGATTAATAAGGATGATAATTGTTATAATAGTTGGATAACTAATTCACCTTTCCCCTCCTTAGTTATATTGGTGGAATTTACTTTCTAATAATTGATACTAGAGCCTCAGGTCCTTGAAGAGAAATCTTAGTAGCTTTAGGAGATCAATGGTGAGTCACTTCAAATAAGAAAGCCCTAAGTTAGATGGAGGTAATTTTGATATTCAAAAGATGAATCCTCTTGGTGAGATATCAGAATTATGTACAAAATAGAGCATTAAGTTTCTAGATCCAGAATCCTTTTGTTTCATACAAAAGAATAGAAGAATATGTAAAGAAAAATCTAGATCTTAAGAAGAAAAGAAGATAAAATAAGGTTTTGATCTACTTATGTAAAGAGATCCAGAAGGTATGAAATTTTTTGTTTGTTGGACATGTAAAGAATTTGGTCATTTTTGTCTAGATGTCCTAAGAGAGTAAGGAAAACTAGAAACAATTTTATTTATGACTATGATAAATAATTTAAAGAGAGTTTGGAAATATTCTTCAATGATATTGAATTATTTTAGAAAGATGAAGTATTAGAAGAAATAACTTTAGTAACTATTATTGATGATTATAAAGAGGAAGATAATTCTAGATATTTTATTTGAGACTAACAATGATTTGAAAAATAATGTACAAATTGTTGATCAAAGAGGAAAACATATAACTAAATCAAGAGAAGAGATAAGAGTTGAGATAACAACTCCTACACCAAACAAGAATTTGGAAAATAATCACCCTACAAAACTAATTATTGGGAGCAAAGAAAAAGGAGTGATGACAAGAAATATAGTAAATGAGGATTATGTGTGATTTCTCAAGTTGAACCTAAGAGAACAAATGAGGCATGCAAGGACAATAAATAAATTCAATCAATGAAGGAAGAACTAGATCAAAATGTGAAGAATAAGACATGGGAATTGGTTCTTTTACCTAAGGACAATAATGTTATAGGAAGAAAATGGGTATTCTAAAACAAGATGAATGAACAAGGTAAAGTTGTGAGGAACAAAGCTAGCTTGGTATTTAGAGGATATTCACCACAAGATGGGATATATTATAAAGAAAAATGTGCTGCTATAGCAAGAATAGTAGTAATAATGTTCTTGGCTTATGCAAAAAATAGGAAATTTAAAGTGTATTATATGGATGTTAAGTCAGCCTTTCTAAATGGAGAACTTGAAGAATAGGTTTACATTGAGAAGCATCTAGATTTTCCTTTGATAGAACAAAATTATATGGTATGAAGTTTAAAGAAAGTACCCAGAACTTGGTATGCAATTTTGGAAAATTATTGTGCAAAACTTGGATTTGCTAAAGGTATGACATATAGTAATTTGTATTTGAAAGAAATTTAAAATGGTTCATTGATCATTGTAATATTTGTTGATGACATAGTCTTTGGAGGTATGATGGATCAAGTGATTAGTTTGTTGAAGAAATGAAGAATGAAATTGAGATGAGTATGATTGGTGAGATGAATTTTTTCTTGGGTTTATAGATTTTGAAAAATAGTGATGGTATTTTCATATCACAAGCTAACCATTTGAAATACTTGTTCAAAATATTTATCTTGGAAATTTGTAAGCCTTTTGGTACACTTGTGCTAAATGGTCACAAGTTATCTAGAAAAGATTAGACACCTACACTTGACAAAAGAGGTACAAGTCAATGATTAGAGGTTTTCAATATTTAACTCACACCAAATTAGATATAGAAAATGCAATTGGGATAGTAGAAAGATTTCAAGATGATCCTAAGGAATCTCATTATGTAGAAGTAAAGAGGATATGCATATATTTGAAGCAAACACCTGATTATGAATTATGGTAAGATAGATCAAGTGATTTCTCTTTATGTGCCCTTATTAATGTGCATTGGGTAGGTAGTATGGATGATAGAAAATGAACTAGTGGTTGAGAATTTTTCCTTGGAAGGAAGATTGGTTTCTTGGATGAGTGAGAAACAAGATTGTATTTCACATAGTACAACTAAAGCAGAGTATGTGGGAGCAAAAATTAATTGTAATTAGATCAGGTGGATGAAGTAGATGCTGAAGGATATTGGAATATAGTTTTTAGAACCTACTATCGTACACTATGATAACACAAGTAAAATAAGTATGTATAAGAATTTTGTATTGCATTCTAAAACTAAGCATATATCTATTCAATACCATGTTTTGAGAGAGAAAGTTGTCGATAAGGAAATTGGATTAGAGTATGTTAGTAAAAAAGATCAGACTGTAGATATCTCTATGAAGCCTTTGTCTAAAGAAACATTTAAGTACTTGCGAGGTATGCTTGGGGTTATGATACTATCTACTTATGAGTAGTTGATGCATATATTGTATCAATCCAGTGGTATAAAACACTATTTTTTAACTAGAATGAATGTTGATGCTTGTTATATGGGGGAGTATCTAAGATGAGCATATTCATCAAGGACTCTTTGTAGTTGGTATATAATAGTGTCTCTGGACACTTGAGGTAGTTGAAGACTTGGAGTAGATGATTGATATAATGAAGCCTTTTTCATTGATGTCAAGAGGGGAGAGAATGTGATGGGGACACAACCCAAGCATAGAATGGACACAATAGGAAAGGGAAATTTTATTAACTTTGTAAATAAGCTAATACATTCAGTACAGAGCCAATAGATTTCAAAACATGCCCTATGGGCTTACAATAGCATAAATCTAGAGATAATTTCTCCTTTCAGAACCTCCTCTCAAACTCCACTTTGAACTGCCTTTTACAATGCCAGAAATGTCCTTAAATAGACCCCGAAGGGTTAAGGATTAGGAATACATTCTAGAAAGTGCTAGTAGGCATCCACTGATCAAATAGAAGGCTCTAGAAGTCGTGTTAAAAGCTGATGCAAAACTAGAAGAATCTAGAAATGGTAACCAAACTTTTGGGAGGCATAACTTTTGAACCATAGCTCTGATTGACAAACTGTTTACATTTTCAAAAAGCTCTCAAAGCACTCTATAGCCCTGTGGACCAGCTTTGTTCATAACCCATTTTTCAGCCCTATTTGAGGTGATTTAATGCCCCTAACCTAACTTTGAAGAATTCTTAGGAGGTCTCCAGAAACTAAAAAATTACAATAATTTTCAAACCGTGGAGCCTTTTGACTTGGTTCTTTTTTTGGAATGCTCTATATTACAATTGCATTCATCCAATCAATTTATACCTTCTAGTTCACCAAAATGATGGCTCAATTACATAATCTTATTTTTTGACATTTACACGTATCCCAAGGTGTTCAAATACTCTATCCTAGAACACTGACAGTGGAACTGTGAGAGTTGGAACCTCTATTTGACCCAAATGGGTATCCAGAAATGAAAACACATGAAACATAAAATAAGTCTAAGTAAAGTTTTTTGGTTGACACAAGATTGCCCTTACACCTTTGGATGCTCTTGCATCAGACACCCAGGGTAGATTGAAACGTGACCCTGTCACTTTATGAAAGGTAGAGGAAATCCCAAATGGGAAACCTCGGTTGTTGAAATCCAAGTTGAATCCTCTATCGATCATCCTTTCCACTTTACTAGATACTCTTCATACTACCTATTTCTAGTACTCCTACCCACACGATGATCTAGAATATCTTCTATTTCCTCCTTCTTAGAAGTAGGAATTGGACATGGCTCTAATATCAGCTACTCATCTACACCATCATCATGATACTCTATTAAGTCTACAATGTTGAAAATATAGGAAATGTGAATTCCATCTAGCAAATCCACCTCATATACATTTCCTAAGTCATGTTTCTTCATAATTTTAAAGGGCCCAAATTTCTTCATTTTCAGCTTGTTGTAAGTACTGGCTGGAAATCTTTCTTTTCTTAAGTGTACCATGACTAGATCCCCTACTTGGAATTCCTTATATCTTCTCCTTTGATCACCCCTAGCTTTATACTCTTGATTCATCTTGATAATCTGTGCCTAAATTTTCTCATGTAGATGCTTGATATGTTTAGCGAATTCTTTAGCTTCAGCACTTGTCCTCTCCCCTTGCTCTATCTTCCTCAATTCTGGTGTAGTCCTTGGGCTACTTCCATATACAATTTGGAATGGTGATTTACCTATACTCTTATTTATAGAGTTATTGTAAAAAAATTCTTGTTGTGGTACAATCAAATCCCACCCCTTGGGCTTATCTCCAACTAAACATCTCAGCAAATTGCCTAGACTTCTATTTACCACTTATGTTTGGCCGTCAATCTGTGGGTGATGTGTAGAACTGAATTTCAAGTCTATTCTCAACTTCTTCCAAAATGTCCTCATGAAATACCCCAACAATTTTGTATCTCTGTCAGAAACTATACTCCTTGGGAGACCATGTAGTCTCACCACCTCTCTAAAAAACAAGTCCGCAATATGGATAGCATCATGAGTTTTGTGGCATGAAATAAAATGTGCCATTTTGAAGAACCTATCAACCACCACAAATACTGAGTCATTACTCCTTTGTGTCCTTGGCAATCCAAGAACAAAATCCATACTTTCCCTCCCATGGCTTTGATGGAATAGGCAATGGCTGGTATAGTCTAGTATTGTGACTAAATCCCTTGGCAACTTGAGAAATCTGACAACTTTGTACAAACTTCTTCACATCCTGTGACAGCTAGGGCCAAAAATAATGTTCTTTGAGAATGACAATAGTCTTATCTCAACCAAAATGTCTTGCCATCCCTCCACTGTGTTTCTCTTTAATCAGATTTTCCCTCATGAAACTCCTTGGAATGCATAATTGACTACCCTTGAATAACACACCATCCTAAATTAGATACTCTAACCACTTAGTTCTATCTAAACAATAGGGTCTTTACAAGCTTTCCACACTTTAGCAAAATTAGGATCCTTAGGGTATAGATTCTTGAGTTCATCAAACCCAACTACTTCAACCTGCATTACTATAAGCAACAATTGTCTCCTACTCAGTGCATCTGCAACCCTGTTAGATTTTCCACTTCTATGCTTCAATATAAATGTATAGCTCTACAAGATCTCTACCCACTTCATATGCCTCTAATTTAATTTACCTTGGCTATTTAGGTACTATAATGCCTGATGATCAGTATATAAAAAAAATTCCTTTGGTAATAAATAATGCCTCCATTTCTTTAAGGCCTGAACTATTGCATAGAACTCTTGATCATACACAAAATACTTCTTTTTTGCATCATTCAATTTTTCACTAAAATATGCTATAGGCTTACCTTCTTGGCTCAATATAGCCTCAATAGCACTGTCACTAGAATCACAATCCACCTGGAACACCTTTCTAAAATTTGGAAGTGCCAACATAGGTTGTTTTGTTACCTTCTTCTTTAGTAATTCAAAACTTCTCACAGCTGCCACAGTTCATTTGAACTCTTTTCTATCCCCTCTTATTGTGTCAGTCAGGGGTGCACATATGCCACTAAAATTCTTAATGAACTTGCTATAAAAACTAACCAGATCATAAAATGATCTTACCTTAGTAGCATACCTTGGAGTAGGCCATTTCAAGATGGCTTTTACCTTCTTTAGATCCATTTTGAGACCTTCAGGTGATATAACAAACCCAAAGTAGACTAATTCCTTTTTAGCAAAGGTACACTTCTTTAGTTTAATTAACATTTTTTCTTCCCTCAACCTCTCAAGAACACTACGAATATGCAATAAATGTTCTTCCAAAGTCTTGCTGAAAATTAAAATATCATCCAAATAAACAATAACAAATTTTCCCAAGAACTTCTTAAGTACCTTATTCATGAGCTGCATGAAGGTGCTTGGGGCATTCATCAATCCAAAGGGCATGACTAACCACTCATAAAGACCCTCCTTGGTCTTAAAGGTTGTATTCCATTTATCTCCTTCTCAAATCCACATATGGTTATAACCACTCTTGAGATCTATCTTTATGAAGTACTGAGCTCCACTCAAGCAACCCATAAGATCATCCATTCTTGGCAAAGGAAATCGATACTTGATGGTTATCCTATTTATAGCTCAAGAGTCTGTACACATCCTCTACTCTTCATCCTTCTTTGGTGATAGTACGGTAGGTACTACACATGGACTCAGACTCTCCCAAATCAAGCCCTTCCTCAATAGCTCCTACACCTATTTGTTTAGCTCCTTAGTTTCAGTAGGAGTCATCCTATGAGTAGCTTTGTTAGGCATACTAGCTCTTGGGATTAAATCTATTCAATGACTGATTTGCCTTACTGGTGGCAATCCTTCTGGAACATTATCAGAGATAATATCTCCAAACTCACCTAGTAAATCTGAAACTTCGAGTGGTATTTCACTACTACCTTCTTTATCTTTCCTAGGAATCAAAGCATAGCACATACACTGATGTTTCATGCCATCTAAAAACTTCCTTCCATCAAGAAGATGAATCCTAACATTGCTACATACCTTTTCGCCTTCCTTTTTCATGGGCTTCAATTTGTGGTGAACTCCATCCTTTGTTAGAGAGTATGTGTTTGCATAACCATATGTACTACATGCTTATCAAACTGGCATGGTCTTCCCAACAATAGATGGAAAACATCCATTGGACTAATATCACAAAGAACTTCATCATGGTAATTCCCAATTTTGAACTTCACTAAACATTGTTCACTTACTAGGACCTTATGACCATCCTTCACCCAAGTAATCCAATCAGGCTGGGGGTGTTTCTCCCTCTTGAGCTTTAGCTTAGAGACCATCTCCTTTGATACCAAGTTATCAGTTCTACCACCATCAATGATCACCTCACAAAATTTATCCTCACACTTGCACCTGGTATGAAATAAACTCCTCCTTTGTCCTAGTTCAATCTCACCATTTAGTAGGACCCTTTCATTTACTAAAGTCTCTTCTATTGTTTGCATCCTCTGAATGTGATGATTATGCATCCTCATCCACATGAGCAACCCTAGCTTGACCCTCAGCTCTAATATTTGTCCTTCCTTGTCATTGAGGGCATTCAAAGGCACGCTGACCTTCTTCATTGCAATGGAAATAAGTACCATGAAAGCCTCCTCTTCCTTGTCCATGTCCTCTACCTCTTCCTCTGTAATTTCCAAAGTTTTGATCATGGGAGCAGTTGAAACCCTCATTCCTCTAGTTCTTGCTAGTACCCACATCTTCATTTTTCTTTTGGGTTTCATTTTGGCCTCTAGATGACCTACCACTACCCCTTCCTCCTTGATCATGCCCTCTTTGTCTCCTTTCAAACCTCTTATTTAGCTTCTCTTCAACTCGTAGGGAAAATTGGTATGCCTCTTCAATGATGGTCATTCTTACCATACTTAATTTCTCTTGGATGCTAGGTGGCAACCCACTAATGTAACGAGCAACCTTCTCCTTATTTGCTTTTGTATGTCCCGCTCTAATTAGAAGTCAATAAAACTCCTCTGTATATTCCTGGACTAATTTTCCTACTTGTTTTAACCCATGCATCTTCTTAAACAAATCAAGCTCATAGTCTACAAGAATGAACTGCTTCTTTAGTTTTTCCACCATGCGATCCCACCTTGTAATATTATCCTTTCCTCTTTTGTTTCTTTCCAATTGAACCTCTTGCCACCAAATTTTGGCATGTCCTTTCAGTTTGGCCTTTGTAAACTTAACCCTATATTGGTCCCTGATATCCTCACACTCAAAGTATTCTTTCAGTTCATTGATCTAATCTATCAACTCATCTGGTTTCAGATTTCCTGAAAATACACCCACATCAATTATAAGTCTTTTCCCAAACTTAGTAATGGCCCTAAAAAGCCTTTCCTTTGCTTGATTCATAACTTCCCTTTCAAATTCCCCTTCTGGTCCAATTTATTCTTCTTCATTTTCATCCTCACTTTCATCACCTGTAGCAACATTTGTTCCCCTACGGAGCTCCTCTTGCAATGCTTGGACCTGCCTTTGGAGGGCTCTAACCTCCTTAGGATTAATAGCTCTAGCCCTTCTACCACGCTCTCTTCATGGAGGCATCTTCTTAACTTGAACCCACAACCACATAGTCTTGATGCAAATTGCCTCACAGTCGATGCTTTGTCTACACACTCAGGAAAATCAGCTCTAATACCACTTAATGGGGACACAACCCAAGCACAGAATGGAAACAACAAGAAAGGGAAATTTTATTAACTTTGTAAATAAGCTAATACATTCAATATAGAGAAAATAGACTGAAAAACATGCCCTATGGGCTTACAATAGCATAAATCTAGAGATAATTTCTCCTTTCAGAACCCCCTCTCAAACTCTTCTCTAAACTGCCTTTTACAATGCCAAAAATGTCCTTAAATAGACCCTAAAGGGTTAAATATTAGGAATACATTCTAGAAAGTGCTAGTAGGCATGCAACAACCAAATAGAAGGCTCCAAAAGCTGTGTTAGAAGCCAGTGCAAAACTAGAAGAATCTAGAAACGGTAACCAAACTTCTAGGAGGCATAACTTTTGAACCGTAGCTCTGATTGACAAACCGTTTACATTTTTGAAAAGCTCTCAAAGCGCTCTATAGCACTATGGAACAGCTTTACACATTCCCCATTTTTTGGCCCTATTCAAAGTCATTTAATTCCCCTAACTTGACTTTGAAGCATTCTTAGGAGGTCTCTAGAAACTGAAAAATTGCAATAATTTTCAAATTGTGTGGCCTTTTGACCTGGTTCTTTTTCTGGAATGCTCTAAATTACAATTACATTCATTCGATCAATTTATACCTTCTAGTTCACCAAAATAATGGCTCAATTACATACTCCTATTTTTTTGGCATTTACATGTGTCCCAAGGTGTTCAAATACTCTATCCTAGAACATTGATAGTGGAACTATGAGAGTTGGAACTTTTATTTAACCCAAATGGGTATCAAAAAATGAAAACACATGAAATAGAAACTAAGTCTAAGTACATTTTTTTGGTTGACACGGGATTTCCCTTACACCTCTGGATGCTCCTACATCAGAATGAATGAAAACCATATCCTTGAGACTATGTGGGAGAGATTGCATAAAGTAGTACTATGTATGGGAGAAGATCCCTCAATGGGGAAAAGATTGATTAATGGGGGAGAGATTGAGATCTCCTATGTATAAGGATTCAATGGGGAGATACATTGAATATGAGAGAAGTTGAGATTTTCTCATAAGAATTAGAGTGTGAAAAAATGATGTTGATCCTAAAAAAAGAGATGTAGATACAAAAATGTTCTTAAGTTTTAGATTTGATTGGTGAAGTGGATTTGAAACAAAACCAATAGTTGCAACAAATTTTTGTTTAGGTATTCTTGGAACTTAGGTGTTTTTTATCTATGTTGCCTTTAATGCAAAAGGGGAAGATTGTTAGCATGAATGTTGATGGTTTTCCTTTGGTAGAGTATCCTAAGCATTTTCAAAGAATGTGAGATATTTTCAGCAATATTGACAAGTTTCATTCATGATTATGTTTATTATTGATGTGAACATAGTAGTGTTTTTGTGAAGAATAAAAAATTTGTAGACAAATAATGAAGTTGTATAGATAGATAATCGATAGTTAGGTTAAGTACAATTAAGATGTATTATGTACCATGTCCACATGATGAAGTTAAGTGTGCATTAAGTAATGAGAATATATGTGAAGATATGATTGATTTACATGGAACAATATATAGACAAAGTACCTAAGAAGTATTTTTTGATGAATGGATTGTATCTCCTAATAAAGATAGAACTGTGATATGCAAAGGTAAACAATGATAGAAGATAGTCTAATGATGATGTCAAAAAGTGTGCAAGGTTTGGATTCATGTGTAACAAGTTGAAAAGACTACAAGCTGATAGTGTTGTGTGATTGTAATATAATTGACTAATTGGGAAACCCTCAAGGTAGACTTAAGGAATATTTTTTTTAACATGGTATAAAGGAAGGATATTTTCCTTGTTTTCAAAGATGCATAAGTGTGAATTGGGTGAACAAGAGAAGAATACTTGGTTAATGCAAGTAAGTGATTCAAGGGATTATTGGATGTAAACTTTGTGATCTAGTATTGATATCAAAAGAAGAAGAAGTCTAGTTGACATGATAGAGGAAGAGGAAGTAAAACTATACTTCATTTCTATTATTTTGCAAGGAATAATATGGAGATTAGTTGGACTATGGGTTCAGTGACCTTTCTCTTGAATCTATTTGGATAGTGGGTCCATCTTCCTTCTAAAACTCCTAACAAGGTTGTCACAACTCCTAATAGGATTGGATTCTCCTAATAGGGATTCAAAGTCTGCTGACAAGGACTGATACATTTACCAAATGTATTGTATTGACTCCTAATAGGTTCCACTTTATAAAATGGAATATTTATATTAGTGCATCATTTTTTGGGTACCATCCCCACTAAAGTTTTCCCTTTGATCATGGGTTTCCCTAGTTAACATATTTGATGTTGTTGTGTATGAGTATCTTGTTATGGTTTCTAATTATATTACTCACATGGTTAAGAATCAATAAGGTTGATAATTGTTATAATAGTTGGATAACTAATTCACCCCCCTCTTAGTTATATTGATGGACTTTACTTTCTAACACTTATCCATGTCATCGAGACATATTATAGAACATATCCTCAACTATGATTGACCTCATCATCAATACATAGTCTATATGATGTCATTCTTTATCTTCTTCTCTACCAATATTTATAGAAATAATACTTTTTTACATCAATGATAAACATATTCATGAATGCAACATGTCAATCATGATAACAATATCTATAATAGTTCTAGTAATTCTTAGGATACTCCCCCAAAGGAATATCATCAACATTAATGTCATCAATTATTTCCCTTTCTATTTGTAGTTGTAGGTTCTTCCACATTTCATGCTCCTTAAAGGTGTGAGTCCAATAGGTGATTAGGGATAACTTTAAGAAACCACCTCCCTAAGAAATATATAAATTTGTGGAAAATCCAACATTACTTTTGTAGGGGGATTTATTTCTATTGGTAATTTTTTTTTCAATGTCTAGAAAAGTTGAATGTTAGATGCAATTTCTCTTTGACCATTACAAAATTTCATAAAATTGAAGCAGTTAACCTAGTTTTCAACATGTTAAAAATTCTTCAAAATTATTGTGGTAAAAACCATTTGTCCTTTTTTAATTAGGGAATTGTGTGTCTATTGATCGATTATTCCCTATAAAAATACCCAATTATATTACCCTAACATCATTTGTGCCCTATGTTTCTAAAATATTGGCTAACATTTTTAGGACTTTATTACAACATTTAGTACAATGAGTCCCTATTAGGAGACTTTAAATCCCTATTAGGAAATTCCAACCTTGTTAAGAGTTGTGGTATAATGTATGCAAGAAGAGTCCACTGTGCAAACATGTAATTTCAACTACAAGAAGAGTTCACTGCTCAAACAAGTAATCTATTGGTATCTCTTTCTTTCATTTGTCCTTTCCTCTATTCTATCAATTGAACCAATCAATTTCAAACCTTCTAGACTAGTTCATGAACCTCCAATCCAAATACCACACCTCAGATCACTAAACAAAACCCCAACGATTAAGTTTCCTTCACTTCTATACTACTCTACTCAATTTTGTATTCCCCACTCTCTACTACTTTTTGAACATTCAAAATTAGCATCTTTGATAAATAGATAAGGGGGATGTCTTTCCTTTATATCAAATCCATAAAAAAATTCCCTGGGTCAATTGTCAGTCCTTCTCAATTAGTCATTATAGAACCACATTAAGAACAAGTTACACTTAACAAGAAACCTTAATATTTCACTTTGAAAATTAAATAACTTTTTGTACAGGCAATATTATAATGATTAAGCTTAGCCACATCATCCTCAACTTTTCTTCTTCGTGTCTTCAAACTTGATCATCAAGATATCAACTCTTCTATGAGATATAACAAGTTTACAAGAACGTGCCTCTATAAATTCTATCTCAAAATAGACATCACCAAAACTTATATAACTTATTTTAGACTTATCCTTTCTACTTCCTACACTAACTACATTTACTAGATACTCCAATTTATCTCCCATAACCTTGGGTTGTTATCATACTCAACTAGCCATTCGTACCAACTTAATCCTTATGTTGTTCTTGTATCAGATACCATAGAAGACATCGAACATGCTATGTTGACATCAATGACAAAATCAATCATGAATGTAACATAGCATCATCAAACCAATCTCCCAATCTTCCAAAAATCTCCCCCTTTGGCATTGATGGCAACATAGATGAAAAAAATCTAGTTCCAAGAATACCAAAAAAAAGATTGTTAGTCTTCATATCCTCTTCATCAATCATACTCCCCCATTGATATACCTCAATGTGCTATGTACCAAAATATTATTACAAATTCATGACAAAATTATTCTCTTTTTCATGTAGTACTTCTCCCTCATTTAGCATAAGGTTTTTCATGCTAAACTTCTCCCCCGTTGACATTAATGTCAAAGGTTTCTACAACCAACATCTCTACATCAAATTCTATAACAACTGATACTTACTTGGCTCAAGTGTCAAAAGACACTATTCACAACAATATCAATAAGAGTCCTAGATGACTCTATCCATCATAGATACTCCCCCATATAGGAAGCATCAACATCCAATCCAAGCAAGCAATGGTGTTCTTTTACCCTGAACTAATGTGCTCTTGCATCTTCTATTCAAATGTAGGAAGGTGAATAAGCCCAAGCATACCTCACAAATACTCAAAAGTCTCTTTGGGAAGAGGCTTAGTGAATATATATGCAATCCACTCTTTAGTGCTAACATACTCCAATCTAATTTCCTTTCCTGCAACTTTTTCTCTCAACATATGATATTTAATAGAAATATGCTTATTCTTCAAATGCAATACTATATTGTTAGACATGTTTATCATGCTTGTGTTGTCATAATGTATAATAGTAGGTTCACTAATTTTTATCCTTATATCCTTATGCATCTCATTTATCCAAATAACTTTATTGTAATTATTTTTTGCTACAACATACTCTACTTTAATTTTACTTTAAGATGTACGATCATACTTCTTTCTTAACCAAGAAACCAATCTTCCTCCAAGAAAGAAGGCTCCTTCACTTGTGCTCTTTTTGTCATCCATACTTCCTACCCAATCTATATCAATATAAGCACTTAGAGTCAAATCATTAGATCTATCACACCATAAACCAAACTTAGATGTTCCCTTCAAATATCTAAATATCCTTTTCACTACTACATAATGGGCTTCTCTGGGATTAGCCTAGAATCTTCTAACAATTCCAACTACATTTGCTATATCCAGCCTTATGTGAGTCAGATATTACAAACCTTTGATCATAGATCTGTACTTCTTTTTCTCAATAGTAGGTGTCTCCTCCTTCGTAGATCACTTGTATCTATTTACCATAGGTTTTCCAATAGGTTTACATGTTTCCAAACCAAAACATTTTAAAAAATCCTTTAAGTAATTATTATGAGAAATAAAGATTCCCTCTTTATTCTATACAATCTAAAATCCTAGAAAATATTTCATCTCTACTATGATACTCATTTCAAATTATTTCTTCATTTCTTCTAAAAACTTCTCACTTTCTTCATCATTACCTAAAAATATAATGTCATCAAAAAATATTACCAAAATCATCAAACCATCATTATTTTCTTTCTAATATATATTAATATCTACGATACATTTTCTATATAAAAGCTTTGTCAAATCCTTGTCTTGTTGGTGTTTTGAAATGTTACAGGTTTGTCATGTCCCCTTTTCAAATAATTAAAAATAATAATCTTTGCTAAGGCAGGTAGGCTATGTCCCTCTTTGGAATCCAATGGACTAATAAATGAAAATTATTATTAAAATATGTTTTATTAACCCCTCTTGGACGTGAGTTAGGGTTATGCCCTCTTTTAAGGGGTTTGGAGGCATTTTGGGCTCATTCCAGAACTTGATTTTTGCTCATTTTCTTTGTTGTTCTTTAGAGGCTGCCAAACCTATGGAGAAGGAGACCCAAGAATGAGAGTTTGAAAGTTTATAGGAAGGCTAAGGATGGGATTTTGAAGCCATTCCATGTTCATGCTTATGCAGAGTTTTCCTTTGTGTTGAACAGTGCAGATTTGTGGGTTTTCGGGTGTGTTTTTTGTAAGAGTTTGGTGTTTCCAGTTCAATATTTCATATCAGTTTGAGTTACTGATGTATTTCAGACTTTTAGATGTTAAAATACAGTTGAATATATGTATTTGGTTGTGATTATACTTCTGTGATCGATTATTAGTTCTTTTGTGGTGTTTCTGGGCTATTATGTGTTATTTTCGGGAGCTCGATGAGCATCATTTTTATCCTCCATTTGGGACCTATTGTGTAAATGTTATATAGATCTAGAAATGTCATTTTTTAGGATGTTATGATTCTTAAATTTCTATAAAAATTTCCACTTTCAGATTTATTAATAATATGTGAAGCTGTGAAGTTTTTGGCAGTATTTTGGGCATACCCGATTTGAGGTTTATTGAGAAATTGGTGGATCTTTGAAATATTGGCTGTTTGATTTTAAAAATCTGATTAGAGGCTTGAAATATCATATAAAATTAGTAAAATTAAATTTCAATGGTATCAGAACTATGATCTTGCTAGCCTGAGGGTTTGTAGAAGTTTGCATGTCAGTTTTGACAACTACCCAAATCTTGCATGTTATAATTTATGGTTGTGTGTTGCTTCTAATTAGGTACATGTCAAAATTTATGGTTGCATGCTACTTCTAATCATTTTCATGTTAATTCTTGGTGAATTTGGTGGTTGCATGTTGCTTCTAATCAGTTGCATGTCAAAATCTATGGTTGCATGCTACTTCTAATCATTTGCATGTTAGTTCTTGGTGTTTGAAGAAGTTATAACCTATTGGGGTTACACTCTACTTTATCTAGAATGGATAGGTATAGTACAGAGTCTCAAAGGATACGATCTTGGACAATTGATATCCAGAGTTAGAATAGTAGAAAGGATGGTTATTTAGACATTTGAGATAAACTTAGGAAAATAAGCCATGACATGTCTGAACAGTTGGTTAAGCCCCACCGTATGATGAATGACATGTTGTCCGACCTAGCTAAGGTGGATAAGTTTATTGGATTTCTATTTGGTAGATTTTCTTACAGGTCAGATGACACAATTACCAAGAACTTGCATGAGGAGTTTGAGAAACTAGCTTACAGTCAGGCAGAGGTCTTAGATTCTACTCTGCCACAGGAGGTAGTGGGTTTAGATGATGATTATGAGGATGTTGTTGTGCATGATGGTGAGATACTTGGTAGAGATGAGTGGAAATTGAGCATTTATGACTTTGCTGAGAAAGAGTACCAAGCATAGTTGGATGATTCATCACATGAGGTTGAGGTAGATAGTACTTTACATGATTTGTCTAGCTAGTTGAAGGTGAACAAAGATAGTATTGTGACTTCATTATCTCATCATGACAAGATGCAGGATATGACAGAGGGTCACATTCAAATGATTCAATTAGAGGGTAGACATAAGGGAGTTCATGCAAAGTCATCTTGTGTTGACTTACAAGCGATTAGGGAAGGAATGGGAATGATGAAGTTGAGTTATTTACATCTTTTATTAGATCGTGACCATCTTCTTAGCCTGGTTGGAGACTATTCAAATGCTTTGAGGAGGAAGGAGGAGGAAGTTGACAGGCTTTCTCATGAGCTTGAGGATACTCAAGCTTCTTTGGTGAATACTCCATTGGCATTACAAGATTGGGAGAGACACGGGGATAAGCATGGCATGGAATTGAGTTTGGTTTCATCTTGCACTCTTGATACTCAACTTTCTACGAATGGTACATCATATGTGGTCATTGATAATGTTGTGAGTTCATCTTGCATTCACATCCAGGATATAGTGATAATGTCAGATAGGTATGTGGAATTAGTTGGTATTGGTCATATTACTTAGGTGAGGAATTTTCTTGAGTTACCAATTGATTATAGTTTACAGATATGGACTCGAGATTGTTATATTGGCATTTGGGATTCAGTTCACTGGAAATCTTTAACACTTTTTGGTAGTAGTAATTGTTTGGGTGCTATCATGGATTTGATTAGTAAATTGCATGATGTTGTCTTTTCTTGTGCCAAGAGCTTATTTAATGTTGTTATTAGTTTTTATACATCGGTGTTGGGCTTTGTTCATATATCTAGTCAACCATTTTTGCTAGAATGTGTTGATGATCTTTCGTATTTGGTAGTGTGTATAGATGAGTCTCAGGATCATATTGGCATTGATGACATCTAGGAGGATGCAGTGGAAAATTTTGAAGACTTAGTTTCCTTGGTGGTTTCTTTTGGTATAGAGGAGTTGGATAGCAGTGCTACAATTTTTGATACTCCATATTTTGATATGAGCTTTAGAGTTGATTCGCATGATATGGATGGTAATACTCTAGAGACCAGTAACATTTAGGATACTCCTTTAGATAGTGCATCAGAGGAGGTTTGTAGGATACAATCTAGCCAGTGCCATCATGTGTCTAGTCAGTTGAGAGTTAGTGAGTGAGATATTGGTATTGCTTGCCAACATTTCAATGCTATTTGTCAATTATTAGTAGTTTATGGATGGGGTTCTCCTACTAGTGATGAGCAGGGAGGTAGTTATCTTTCCTTGATAGAGTTCCACTCTTTGTGGGAGGCTTTTTGGATTTTGAGATAGGATTATATGTAGTTGGTAGCTGATAGAGATTATCTTATGGAGTGGGGTAGTACAACATACGATGCATTGTTGGCCAAGGAAGATGAGGTGAGTGAGCTTACTCAGCAGCTTGAGGTGACTCCTGAGATTCTTGAGAGTACATAGTTGGCTTTCAAGGAGTCATAGTTTCATTTGGCTAAGGTGACCATGGAGTTAGATCAACTACATACTTTACCAGATTGTGTACAGTCACAAGCTATGGTGTCTGGTGATCTGAGGATGTCCATGTTCGATATTGTCAAAGACAGTGGAGATGGGGATGCATCCATCCTTGATACTAAATCCTTGATACTAACATTAGCATATTGGGTTCATCTCCACTAAAGTTAGGTTGAGTTAAGCTGGGTGCTGCAACAGATTTTTGTGGTATACCTAACATGGTGGTGACCTCTAGTACTAATGGCACAAAAATTAGAGATGTTGTATCAAAGACCATGTGTGATGTTGGTGAGCTGACAGTTGGCATGGTTCTTGCTAATAATACTACTCCCTTGGTGATGTCTTCAGAAGTAGTAGTCAGTTCCAACTTGGTTAGTGATTGATTATAGTTAGTTACATCTAGATTGCAGTCTGAGCCACTGACTAAGATTGGCACATTCTATCAACATTACATTGTGAGGTATGCTCATCAATTCAACTTTGATGACCATGTTGATGAAATGATGATACAGAGATGTACTTTGGTTCCTAGTGCTTATCATCAGTTATGGGATAGTTTGACACCTCCGAATGAGAGTTGTGATGGGCATGACATGGTGATAGGTTCTATAGTTGATAGCTTGATAATACATGACTTAGAGCAGGAGTTTTGGAGTGATGCTTCAGTGGGTGTTGTTATTGATTCTACTCCTTTGGCTATGACATCTCTTGACTTAGTTGGTGATCAGTCATAGTGGGTTGTATCACTTGTTCATGGTGAGCTATTGATTGAGATTGGTTTTTTTTATCAACATTATATTGCAAGGTATGTACATAAGTTAGCATTTGATCCTTGTGTTGAGGAGTTGATGGCAAGAAAATTTGGTTTGGGTTCCATTTCTTGCTGTTTATCTTGTGATGGTTTTTCACCATCAGGGGTGCATGGGAGTTATGGTTATGAGATAGTGGTTGATGATCTATAGAGTTGTTTTGACTGCAAGATTTTTATAGTGTGTGGATTCTCCATACTTGCTATAGTTTCATTCGAGAGCGTTCACCATTGTTGCAGAGTTGGATTGTACATTTTGTATAGGCCAGTGGGATGCGTTGATGGTATTTACGATGTTGGTAATTTTATTTTTCCACTTTACTTGGGTTTTGATGTTCTAAGAGTTTGTGTCTCGTGGGTTTCTAACTATGGAAGTTGTTATTTTGGAGTTTGGTTGAGCTATAATTATTAGTTTGATTATGGATTCCTCTTGGTTATATTGAAGAGGATATTGCAGGAGCCTATGTTAATTGACAATAGTATAGCTCATGAATACATTTGGGATCTAGGTGGATTGATTGGTTTATTGTTCAGCCATTTCTTGAGGACAAGCAATATTTGGAAGGGGAGGACTTGTCATGTCCCCTTTTCAAATAATTAAAAATAATAATCTTTGCTAAGGCAGGCAAGCCCAAAAAAGGTGAAGTTTCGGCAAAGGGGGATAATATTTGGAAGCTAATGGAATAATAAATGAAAATTATTATTAAAATATTTTTTTTTAACCCCTCTTGGACTTGAGTTAGGGTTATGCCCTCTTTTAAGGGGTTTGGAGGCATTTTGGGCTCATTCTAGAACTTGATTTTTGCTCATTTTCTTTGTTGTTCTTCAGAAGCTGCCAAAACTGTGGAGAAGGAGACCCAAGAATGGGAGTTTTAAATTTTCTAGTAAGGCTAAGGATGGGATTTTGAAGCCATTCCATGTGCATGCTCATGTAGAGTTTGCTTTTGTGCTGAACAGTGCAGATTTGTGGGTTTTTGGGTGTGTTTTTTGTAAGAGTTTGGTGTTTCCAGTTGAGTATTTCATATCAGTTTGGGTTGCTTCTGTATTTTATACTTTTAGATGTTAAAATAGAGCTTAATATATGTATATTTTCATGATTATACTTCTGTGATAGATTATTAGTGTTTTTGTGGTGTTTTCGGGCTATTCTGTGTTGTTTCCGGGAGCCTGATGAGGATTGTTTTTATCATCCGTTTGGGAGCTGTTGTGTAAATGTTATACAAATATAGAAATTTCATTTTTTAGGTTTTTATGGTGCTGAAATTTCTATAAAAATATCCACTTTCAGATTTATTAATAATATGTGAAGCTGTGAAGTTTTTGGCACTATTTCGGGCATACTCGATTTGGGGTTTATTGAGAAATTGGTGGATCTTTGAAATATTGGCTGTTTGATTTTAAAGATCTGATTAGAGGCTTGAAATATAATATAAAATTATTAAAGGGAGATTTCAAGGTTTCAAATTACCCTGATGAGAATATAGTACATCTGGGGGTAGCTAACTCCCATCTTTGACATATCATTTCAGACACTGGGCCAACTATAAGGTTTGACCCTTCTTCTACTTCAGGCTCTGTGAAACCTAGGTAGGTGAATCTTAGATTCAATTAATATGGTACTAGTACAAAAACATATTCCTCAATCTATTAAGTAGATTTAACCCTTATTTCTCCTAATGACTCATGAAATGACATAGATCTACAACAACTAAGTGCAAAATAATGAAATTCATAAGCTAAGTGAGGGCATCACATTTAGATTCTTCAACATGAAAGGGAAAAATATTTGATTAATGATGTTGAGTTCAGAAAAACATGACATAAAAAAACATAACCCTACGATCCTATCAAAATGACCAATTCCTTATCTATTGGGTAGTAATCAAAATCCCTAACAGACATCCCTAAAAGTCGTTGACATATTCTATACATTAGGACTTCCTGATCTATCTATCCACTTTGTGAATTAGACATCTACATCTTTCTGAATCTCATACTTGAACTATCCCTTCATGAGATCTACAATCCTATGATGATGAATCAAGAATTTACATAACCCTTTGAGTCATCAGCAAAATAAATCAACATATACAACCAATAGATTGCAACTGAGTTTCAGACTCTTTATTTACAAAACACAAAAGATCAAAAACAACATGAATGGGAGACAAGATATCAGAATGAAGACTAACTTGCTACTGCATTTTGTTTATTTCTTTGAAACAAATACATGAGATGCATGAAATTGAAATGCCAAACTACTTAACAAGTCTCAACTATCTACATAAAACTTAAAATGCTTCTCAATACAAGAGAAATTGTTGAAGAATGGTACCTCAGTAGTTTAGAAGTTTTTTTCTCAGAAAATTGGAACCAACCCTTATAATGGATGAGAGAAAGAAAGATATAGACAAGAAGTGAGTTCATAGATCTAATCTAAAGATGCACATGTCCACTTGAAATTCCCTCCTATTTAGTGAAAATAATCTCTCTAATCTCTCTCCCCTTTGATCTAATTTTATTTTCATTAATCTTCTATAACAAACTTGAGATATCTATTGTTCAATGATGAAAACCATTCTGTTTTCCAAAAATATGAAAATCTCATGAAATGTTGGTAAAAATTTGAAATTAAACTAAATAAATGTGATGAAAATTAACCTTAACTACATTCTTACCATGTTTTACCAATCCTGTAACTACATTTTCAATTTTAGCTCATTTTATTAAAAAGGCCCCAAATTTTACATTTCTACCTATAACTCGAACTAGTGAGCACCTATGCAAAAATAAACTCATAATAAAAAATATCATCTTCCCCCAATTTTGACGATATATAATATCACTATATTTACCTTTCAGAAACCCCATGAATCTTAGTTTGAAAAAATATGCCTTGCTATGGCTTTGGCCTGATCTTCTATTTTCAAAAAATATAAAATATTCCAATGTTCAAACTTTAGAGAATATGCCTCTTTCCATTTAAAATTTATGTACATGACCCTCTTTGAAAAAAAATTTAAAATTGACATTTTAAAATATTTTATTTTTGGCCCTACCCATGAAATTTGGGTCAAACCTAGTCTAACCAAGCTGCTACATGGCAACACCCAATTGGCCCATTTGTCCACCAAGTCAACTACAACCTTGCCTCCAACCTAGGCCCACTACCATGTGGTGCCCAAGCACATTCGCATTTTGCTTAACCTCCCTACATCTCCATAGTGCAGGCAAGCACCCACCATCAATTTTGCCATGTGGCACAATCTGATACCGCCATCATTTGAGCTTCTTTCTGGCACCACATCATCTATAGGTAGGGCTTGCTAACATGTGTCAGCTAGGCACTTTCCCACATTATTTAACATCTGAGCACCTTCAAGAAGTAGGGAAGTATTGGCTATTCAATTTTCCACATGGCAGAATCCTATGCCTTCACATCTGAACCCACCATGTCCTCATGCTCATTGGTTTGTTTAAAACTTAACCCTATCTTCAATGGATCAAGTAGGCCCCTCCATGTGGTTAGTTACTCTCAAAAGGGCCCTGTCTTTGAGACACAATGCAACTTGTGTCAGATAGTATACCCATGGAAACAATTTGGGAATAACTATTTTAACTATTCTTCATTGGCATCTACTCCTTTGCAACTACCTTGCCTCCATCAACACCATGATCATGGGTTTCCTCTAGCCTAGGTGCCAACATCTCCCTCAAATTTCCACTTTGCCATGAATTCCACCTCTTGTGTGAAGATTTCTTCCTTCATTTTTGCAAATTTAGCAGGGATTTCCTTGCATATTGAAACTCTCTCCCTTCTTGGACATGGTCTGCTTTCTATTTTGCTACAGCCTCTACCATTTTTAATTTTTTTTTTAAAAATTTAATATAACAACTTATTTCCTCTTTATAATCTTTGCCTCATGCTTATTCTAGCCAAATACAAATGAACTTTGATCTATTGCCACCTTAGTCATGGTGGTTTTCCCCTACAGATTTTGCTATGAGTGCCTTCAACTAGCTACTTCTCCTTTATGCCTTCTTTCTCTGTTAATTAGGCTCTCTATACATGGGCATTTCTTTCTGACCTACATTTTATATTGTGTCAACCCCTTTTGTTCAATGTGGAGTCCTAAAAATGTGACCCCTTACCTTCATGCCCCTACCTCTGCTCCATCCTACTCTAGACCAATAGGATATGAAATTATATTTAGGGGTGAGTCAAAACACTTAGCATGCCAACATAATCTATCAGGTAGCATGCATGATACTATGGGTTCATCCCCAAAAAACTTAGGTTAACCATGATAAAGCCCACAAATTTTTGTATCTTTGGGTTTAGGTGGATCATGCTTAAAGATATGATACAAAAGTATGCACATCAATGAGAATTGTGAAGGAAATGTATACATGTTTGTGGAAGACCCCTTTCATTAGGAACATTAACTGCTTAGTAAAAGCTTTACCCATGAACTATTTGTTGTCGACCAAACACTTAAAATTTGTTTAATATAGTCCTTGGTGTCTCACTATGTTGTGTTGTGTGTCTACCCCAAAAATCATGCAAGGTGGATATAGGGATTGAAATAATAGAGGATGAAGGTCAAAATAACTATTGATAATACAAAAATCTCAAATAACTTTGGCTAGAACAAAACTTAATTTGTAGTATATAACCCTATTTTAGTTTTAGTAGTAGACTACAAGTAAATAGACCAACTTTATCTTTTCTTGTCTATCTTCCTCCAATATTCTATTGATTGTACTTCAAATGGACAATTCTTAGCATTTAGTGTCTTCATTATATAAAAGGCATTTCATTTTTTATATGCATGTGCCATGATAGTCCATATGCACCACAAATGAAGCCTTCTCTCATTATTTATCCTTCTATAATACATTCCTCTTAGTAAAGTACTTTTCTACCTCCTTTGGTGCCCTACTTGGTGTAGATCATTAGGATGTAGAGAATACATAAAATAACAAAAGATAACAAGGGGAAGCCTAGTAAACACATTATCTTTCTTAGCTAAAACTGATAGAGGAATTATAACCTCCTTGTAAGCAATTTCAATGTCTTGAAGTTCTATCCAATCCTTCCTCAAATTCTATTAGTCTAACACCATTTAGTCGAGCCCCAAAGTGGGTCAAACTAAAAAAAAAATTTCTTACAAATAAATGATACTCCAAATTGGTCCATTGATTTCCTAATACTGATTCAAAAAAAATTCAACCATTGCTCTGTCATTAAAAGCTCATTTTATCACTTTATTTCAGTTTGTCAACTTTGTGCTAGGAGGTCCTTTGACTAGCTTTAAAAACTAACACCAATAGATGATTGGGCTTTGAAATCAGATGCACTGATTCTCTATTCTACATACTTACACCTTGTCAAATCTCATCTCATGAAAAATTCCCAGTCAAACGATATTGATTGTTGAAGTTACCCTTTCAGAATTACCTACAAGAAAACATGTCAGAAAACAATAAAACATGTTTGGTTTTGGCTTTGAAAACTAGGTAAACTGATACTTGGGGGCACAAAAAATGGGACATTGGTTCATTTTCATGAGTAAAACATAGATCTAGGATTAGGTCTCATGAAAAATAACAAGATTCAAATGGAAAGTGGTCAAAATGGGCTACTTGAATTTTGCAGATTGGAAACAATGGTAGAAGGCATTTTTTTGCAAAATGGAATTGGCCTAGGAAAGTGTACTGATGGATTTGTCAAGATTTGAAAATTGACACACTTGAAGTATTTTTAGAGTAAAATGTAGTGGTACAATCCATTCAATCTCATCTATCACAAATTTGGAGATATGACATCATGAACAGGGGTACTGACAAATCTGAACTTCTAGACACCAATAAAAAGTTAGAAATTACATTTGGAATTTCATTTAAAAATTGATCAAATGGATTTTTCATAAGCTTAAATTAGGAACATGGAAATTCTCTTACCTTTAAAATGAAACACAAAAGGAATCTTAGTATTTTTTTCAACTAAGTCAAAGTTATAACAAGTCAAATAAGGCCTTCCAAAATTTTGAACAATTCATATTGACATGACATAGTAAATGACCAACTTTGAGGGATTCAAAACCTAATGAAATATATTTGAAACAAGTTGAAATATGAAACATAGGCTCTTTGATATTGACACTAAAAATTTACAAAGTGGTGAGTCATGAAACATTACTAGGTGCGAGATATTCAATTGCAAACAAGGCCTCTTGTTGTTGTTTGACAAGACTTCACGAAATGGCTCAAAATGAAAATTGCTCAAAACAAGACTTCATGGAATGGCTCAAAATGAAAATTTAACTTCATGGAACATATAGATGCACTAAATGCAATATTTTAGAAACATTAAACACTTCTTAGGCTTCAAATGGATCATTGGGTATACATGCATTACAAAGCCCTTATAGGGCTTGATTTTCTTATTGGTACTCGAAATCGAGGCTTCGATTTTGAGTCCCAATAATGGATCTTTCTGTGGATGCATGTCCCTTGTGGGCATGGAAAGAATTTAGATCTCTTGAAGAAGAAGATCATTCCTAAAACAACCAAGACTTCTCTTGAACAACTTTATTGAAAGCAAGAAACAACTACTCCTACTATGTACAAACGATGGCCTTAGGCAAGCAAACTCCAACAGAACTTCTTACCTCTATCATAAATCTGATTTTCATATAAATTTCCATGAGGTAAACTAGAAACATTACTTCTATCAATTTCACCAATCAGATCAACATTCTGAATCAACTCACTTGGCAAAATTGAATCTGCAACTTCACTTTCATAATGCATATAACAACTAGCTTCATTTTCTAACACTTGCTAATTATTAAAGTTTTGATCAACATGCTTATAACTATTAGACTCAAACTAAAAATCTCCTTTATTGAATGAATCATTCATTCTATCAACATTGAATATGAAGGCTTCATACTCAACTTGGGGAAAAGAATCACACATACCTTGAAATTGTGTATCCTTGTGTATAACTAGATGATACACAAATGAGCAATCAGATTTGTACTCACATATATCATCAATGTCAAAATCTAAAACTAATTTAGAGTCCTTTAATGACTCTTCATAATAAAATAATGTGTTAGTTGTCACATTAAAGTATTGATCATAAAATCCATTACAAGGTGCATGTTGACTTTCAATAACACCTTGATCAAACACCTTATTCTCAATCTCATGAGATGCAACATTATTATCATTTTCACTATCATACTCAGAAGAAAAGAAATTTGACCTCTTATAGTAGTAGAATAATGTATCATTATTAAAATCATCCTCAACTAAATTGGAAACTTCGATGTGCTCTTCAAACAAAGGATTGATAACTCCATGTAATGTGCCATTGTAGACATTATGACAAGTGATGTGCTGATCAACATCAAACTCCTCACCATATAATAGATTAGTGAAAACTTTAAAGCCATTTCTAACATTTCCATCATGAACATTTTTAGCATATGAAGAAGAAAAATTAGAATCATCACATGAAAACACACCATTCACTCCATCAACAAAACATGTAGAATATGAGTCAATATTACTTGCATTTTCTCCATGAAGGTGATATAAATTTCTTGCAAACCAATTCTCTTTAGGTTCTGATGCATTAACTTTAGAATCATTTGTATGTTGACTATCACTACATGCATTCTCAAGACACTCATCTACACAATTAGGTAATCCATCCTTATAAATGACATCTTTATCCTTTTATTGTATAGACAACTCTTCTTCACAAATTTCAACCTCAAGATGATTCACATAACTTTGAAATAGAATCTGTTTCAGATTTAGAAATAGAACTCATACCTTTACTCATGTAAGAGTACTCACTTCCATCATTGCTTTCTTCTTCCCAATTTTCAACTAATTCATATGAAGATGAACATGTACTATCACTGTCCTCACTTTGATTTGAGTAACCACTCTCATAATCTACTTTATATGATACCTCTTGATTATATACTAGATTAGCAACATTGTTCACAACACTTGAAACACAATTTTTAGCTTCTTCATCCTCATACTAAGATCAGTGCCTTTCCTCTTCATGACTAGTTATGTTTTCAACATAATGCAAATCATCAATAGAAGAATGAATAATTGAACTTACATCTTTCATGTATAACTTGTCAAATGAATCAACTCTATCATCTATTGTTGTAATACTACAAACATGTGCATTCAATTCAGCAAGAATGGACTCAGCTCCTCTTTCAACAAAGAGACTTCATGTTTACATGTTTTTATTTCTTAATTTTCAACAAAATTATTTACAATAGTAGGGGTACCTATTTTTTGATCTGAAATCAAATACTCTTTATGACATTGATCTATATTTTCCACCTCCTCTTGCTAGAAAACATTCCTAGAGAAATGTCTCCTAGTTAAGCCATATTTTATATAATTTTCAATCTCTATTGCCATTATGAATGCCTAATGAAAAGTCCTAGGTTATTTATCCCTCAATATATAACTCATTTTCCTGTCAAATGCATCAAGATAAAATACTAAACACACTTGATCATCTGGCTTACACTTTTCAGGAAATTCATTTAAAACCTTCGCAAATTTGATATTAAATTTAGGAACTAATTCATCATTCCTGATTTGAATCTTCAAGAACTTATTAAAATAATCAAAGATGCTTACTCTTTCACCAAATTTCTTCATGAAGGCTGAAAGTAATTCATCCCAAGATGAAATTGAGCATGCTGGTAGAAAAGAAAACTAGTCTCTAGCATCACCTTTCAAAGTTTGAACAAACAACTTCATATGCACATCTTCATGAACAATTTCAAAGTCACCAATCAAATCACTGAACAACTAAACATGACAATTGGCTAAATTTTCATAGTTCCAATTGAACTTAGGTAAATACTTTCTAAGGTTATATGGCATAGGGTTTGGGAAACCATGAATGCCATCAAAACATAATGACATATATCTCTTGCTAGGAATAGATCTAGGAATTTCACTGATAGCCTACGCACTAGATTAAAGGAAACTTGACATTCTTCAAAGATTTGAAACTCGTTCACAAATAAATACATTCAAAATTCATTACTTGCAATAGATCTAAAAATCTTCTACCAATTCAACCTCAAACATACTTCAAAATATGATAACGCTTGCTAAATCTATTCTTCACAATGTATGCTAAGATAGATCAAACCAATCTCCTACTTAGTGCTTAAATTACCACTTGATAGTGAAACTTTTGTAAAGCTCACTCTCATGTAAATAAAGTCACATGAAAGTGGAAAATACTTTTCAATATTGATGCCTGCAACTACTTCAATGCTGCAAATAAGAACAGATTCAAATCTTATCTAGATTTAGTAACATCTACAATGCATCTCACCTAATTCTTTCACCCATTGTCAAGAACTTGAGATGAATTCTTCAAATCTTTTATCCAACTATTGCATCCTTCAAAATAACTTCACATTCACAAAGCACTAGTGTAGAGATATAACTTTGAGTTGCCACTCACTTAGTGAGAAAATTCACCAAACTTGCAAAACATAACAAGCTAGTCTAGAATTTAGAACCAGTATTTGAAAACTTTATTCAACAACATGGGAATTTGAAACTCTTGACAAAGTGAGAGAACTTGACATTGATTCTGAATTATGACAGCAACTTATCAAATGCCAAGTGACATTGATACTACAATTTATTCAATTTAGTCAAACTATTTCTATCAATGAATAAGGATATTGGGGGACATGAAGCTTTAGCAAGGAAACTGGAAACACATCTTACTATAGATTTTTTATATCCAATCTATTTCATGCCAGAGATTTTGGTTCTTTTTGTATGACACTCCCCATTACAGTCACCATCTTTTTAGTGTTTTGAAATGTTATAGGTTTCAAATTACCTCGCTGAGAATATGGTACATCTACGGGCAGCTAAATCCCATCTTTGACATATCATTTCAAACATTGAGCCAACTATAAGGCTTGACCATTCTTCTACTTTAGGCTTTGCAAAACCTAGGTGTGCAGACCTCAAATTTAATTAATATGGTACTAATGCAAAAACATATTCTTGAATCTATTAAGTAGATTTAACCCTTATTTCTCCTAATGACTCATGAAATGAAATAGATCTATAGTAGCTAAGTGCAAAACAATGAAATTCATAAACTGAGTGAGGGCATCACATTTAGATTCTACAACATGAAAGGGAAAAACATTTGATTAATGATGTTGAGTTCATAAAAGCATGACATGAACACCATAACCTAATGATCCTATCAAAATGATCAATGCCTTCTCTATTGTGTGGTAACAAAAATCCCTAACACACATCACTAAAATTCATTGACATATGCCATACATCAAGATTTCCTGATATATCTATCCACTTTGTGAATTAGACATCTACATCTTTCTGAATCTCATACTTGACCTATCCCTTCATGAGATATGCAATCCTATGATGATGAATCAAGCATTTACATAACCCTTTGAGTCATAAGCAAAATAAATCAACATATAAAACCAATAGATTTCAATTGAGTTTCATACTTTTTGTTTACAAAACACAAAAGATCACAAACAACATGAATAAGAGACAAGATATCAAAATGAAGACTAACTTGCTACTGAATTTTGTTTATTTCTTTGAAACAAATACATGAGTTGCATGAAATTGAAATGCCAAACTACCTAATAGGTTAGAACTATCTGCATAAAACTTAAAATGCTGCTCAATATAAGAGAAATTGTTGAAGAATGGTATCTTAGTAGTTGAGAAGTTATTTTCTCAAAAAATTGGAACCAACACTTGCAATGGATGAGAGAAAGAAAGATATAGACAAGAAGTGAAATCCTAGATCTGATCTAAAGATGACATGTGTTGACTTGAAATTTAATATATTGTAGTGAAAAGAATCTATCTAATCTCTCTCCCCTTTGATCTAATTTGGTTTTTGTTAATCTCTTGTAACAAACTTGAAATATCTCCTATTCAATGATGAAAACCATTTTGTTTGCCAAAAATCTCAAAATCTCATGAAATGCTGGTAAAAATTTGGGTTTAAACTAAATAAATGTGATCAAAATTAACTCCAACTGCATTCTTACCATGTTTTACCATTCTTGTAATTGTATTTTAAATTTTAGCTCATTTCATTGAGAAGGCCCCAAATTTTACATTTCTACCTATAACTTGAAGCAGTGAGCACCTATGCAAAAACTAAGCTCATAATTGGAAAGTTTGCCTTCTCCCAATTCTGATGATATATGATAACACTATATTTTCCTCTCGAAAACCCCATAAATCTCAGTTTGAAAAAATACCCCCTACTATGGCTCTCACTTTATCTTCTATTTTCAAAAAAAAATAAAAATTCCAATGTTCAAACTTTAGAAAATATGCCTCTTGCATTTAAAATTTCTATACATGACCCTCTTTGAAAAAACATTTTAAAAAAACATTTTAAAATATTTTATTTTTGGCCCTATCCATGAAGTTTGGGTCAAATCTAGTCTAACCAGGTTACCACATGGCAACACCTAATTGGCTTGTCTGTCCACCCAATCAACTACCACCTCACCTCTAACCTAGGCCCACTGCTATGTGGCACCTAAGCACGTTCCTAGTTTTCTTAAACTCCCTGCATCTCTGTAATGCGGGCAAGCACCCACTATCCATTTTGCCACGTGGTACAATACGATGCCTCTATCATTTGAGTTTTTGTCTGGCATCACATCATCTCTATGTGGGGGCCATTGACACATGTCAACTAGGGACTTTCTCACATTATTTAACATCTAAGCACTTTGGTAAAGTGGGGAAGCATCATTCGTTGGATCTACCACATGGAAAAATCCTTTTCTTCACATCTAAACCTATCATGTCCTCATGCTCGTTGGTTTATTTAAAAATTAACCTTATCTTCAACCAATCGGGTGCACCCCTCCACATGGTTAGCAACTCTCAAAAAGGTCCTATCTTTGAGACACAATGCAACTTGTATTTGATTGTATTTAAACACATAAAAATATACCCATGGAAGCAATGTGGGACTGATTTTTTTGACTATTCTTCATTGGCACCTACTCCTTTACAACTACCTTGCCTCCTTAAACACCACAATCATGGGTTTCCTCCAGCCTGGGCACCAAAATCTCCCTCAAACTATTACTTCGCCATGAATTCCACCTCTTGCATGGAAATTTCTTCCTTCCTATCTGCAAATTTAGCAAGGATTTCCTTGTATATTGGAACTCTCTACCTTCTTGGACGTGGTCTACTTCCTATTTTGCTATGGCCTCTACCATTTTTAAATTTTTTAATTTTTAATATAGCAGCTTCTTTCCTCTTTATAATCTCTACCTCATGCTTATTCCAACCAAATGCAAGTGAACTCTCATCTACTGCCACCTTAGTTGTGGTGGTTTTCCCCTATAGATTTCATAGTGGGTGCCTTCAACTAGCGGCTTCTCCCTTATGTCTTCTTTGTCTATTAATTAGCTTCTTTATACATGGGCATTCCCCTTTGACCTACATTTTAACTTGTGTTAGCCCCTTTTGTTCAGCATGGAGTCCTCCTAAAAATGTGACCCCCTGCCATCATGTCGCTACCTCTGCTCCATCCTACTCTAGCTCCATAAGATATGCAATTATATTTAGGGGTGAGTTAGCACACTTAGCATGCCAATATAATATATTAGGTAGCATGCATGACACTATAGGTTCATCTTCAACAAACTCAAGTTAACCATGAAAAGCCCACAAATTTTTGTATCTTTAAATTTAGGCTGATCACACTTAGGGATATTATAAAAAACTATGCATATGAATGAGAATTGAAAAGGAAATACATACATGTTTTTGGAAGACCCCTTTCACTAATAACATTCAATGCTTAGGAAAAGCTTTACCCATGAACTATCTATTGTCAACGAAACACTTAAAATTTGTTTAATATAGTCATTGGCATCTCACTATGTTGTGTTGTGTGTCTGCCCCAAAAATCATGCGAGGTGGATTCAGGGCAGAGGGTGAAGGTCAAAATCATAGTTGAAAATACACACATCTCAAATAACTTTGGCTAGAACAAATATTAATTTGTAGTATATAACCCTATTTTATTTTTTGTAGCAAACTACAAGTAAATAGACCAACTTTATCTTTTCTTGTGTGTGTGTTTCTCCAATATTCCATTGATTGTACTTCAACTAGATAATTCTTAGCATTCAATGTCTTCGTTATTGTAAGGCCCACATTTGTACTCTATTATAAATCATAAGGAATTAGTATGATTAGGAGTTAATTAGGTCATGATTGACATTTTGTTATTAACAATGATTTATGTGATCTTATTAGAGACTTATGTAGATTTTGATTATTAAAAGTTTGATACCCTATCCAAACATTAGATCAATAAGATATGGCCACATGAAAACAAGACTCAATGTGTTCAAGTTGAAACCCTAGTCACAAGATTCAAGGTATGATCTACAAGGTAAAAAGGAAAGATAAATTAACATTTAATTTAGTGAGGACAATAATGAATGTAGGCTAAAATGACAACAAGACAAATGATTACATTCAAAAATTAGTTTTAAAGTATGATGACATAATTATGGAAATAATTTAATAGTCTGAGGAATTAATGCTAGAAACTTACTCACAAATGCTCATAATGTGATAAAGGGATATTCTTAGGAATGTCACTATGTATAACTTGATATGAAGGATACTAGATAAGAAGTCTGCATATTAGTGATTTTCACTTAGGACATATAAGCTAAGATCCAATTGATATGTTTTCATGATTTAGTAAATAGGACCTTAGAGTTTCATTGTTATGTTCAAAAGAGTTATGATAATATTTAGAATGATACTTGGTTATGCTAAGAAAGATAACAATTGAGACACAGATTTGATATTTCAATATTTTGAAAATTAAATGGAGATGATTATATTGGGGTTTGAAAACTAGTGAACAACAAAATATTCAATACCAGAATGATAACACTCATATAACCTAGGGATCAACCAATTCTTATTAGCAATTATATAAATAAACCATTTGGACCCAACTTCAACAAAATCAAAGGATGGTTTTCTACTCTTTTGGCTCTGCTAAACCAAGGCAGGTATACCTAGGGATGATTCTTAGTGCAAACTATTGTGTAGAGATTCTTTTAGTTTCATTCTAATTCTCATCTATTACCTACTAACACGAGCAATTTACTTCACTTCTTTTAATGTTCTCAAAATTTTATGCATCCCTTATCAACATATTTGGTTATCATTCTCCTTGAATTTACAAATATTCCTAACAATAGTAGCTACCTAAGATTCAAAGAATAGATATAAATGAGTATTGACTAGCATTTATAACTTTGAACAATATTGAATGAAAAATGATTTTGATTTTAGAATTGTTATGATATGCAGTACCAAAATTTATCCTTGTTCACTTCTGACTTATATGACCAGTGCCTTATCCATTGGGAAAAAAATTGACTACTAGTGGGAGATCTAATTCAGTTAACTTGTAAATGAATTAATTAATTATAATCACCCATTTACATTCTTATGAAGTATCCTTTCTATAAACTCATAAACCCTACTGATTCATTGAAGCATTTTCGTAATTCCTTGAATTAAAAGCAATAGTGATATCAGCATACAACCCATCTAGATTACATTCAGCCAAATTAAACTTTATTTAAAATAACTTCAAAGTAAAAAAACCCATAAAAAGGAGACAAAAATTGATGACACAAATATAGTGTAAATGCCCCTTTGTATTATCCTTTCAGATGACTAATACAATGACCAATAGAATTCAAAGAACAACCCAGAACAACTTGTTGGTTCTGTCATTTCAATATATCTTTAGAAAGTACAACTAGAAAATAAACTTAGAACAACTACACACTATTGGACCGACTGTATTCTCTCATAAACTTAAAATTGTACAAAATTTAGACCCTCACATTGCCTTGAAAACTCATTTATATAGGCATGAGTTACAATAAGAAAAGGGAAAATGTGACTAACAAGTGTCCTTCAAAAAGATTTTTACATACATTTGTAACAAAAGGACAAAACTATGAATAACAAAAAAAATGATAAATCGAACTTTCCTTTGTGGGTCCACTTCTGTTATTTCCTTTGGAAAGGCAAGAATACTTTGATTAGATTCTTTTAGTATTCTGGCTCCTCGGGATAGGTGGTCATAAAATGTGATAGTGATGAGTCATCTCCCACTACTTGAGGATCCTCTTTATATTTATCATTAGTAGCAGAGGTGGCTTCTACTTTTTTACTCTCTTCTTTGTCATCATCTTCCACCTCATCATCTCCTTCTATTTGTTTTATAGACATTAATTCTTCCTTCCATTTATTGTAAATAGTGTCCTCGGGCCAATCAAAATTTAGAATTTCTCTTTGTATAGTTACTAAAGAATTTTTATTTTCCTCTAAATCAACAAAATCTTTTCTAATGGTATTATAAACTCCTCATTTATCATTGCCCACAACAAATGGCCTGTTTCATTTATAACCTTATTTATTCTCTCATAGAAGGCTTCATCTAACTCCCTCTTCCATTCTTCCTTTTCCTTTATTTTATCAACTGACTTTAGAGCACGAAGCAATAAATCAAATTTTTTTGCAAAATACTTGGAAAAACAATTAGTTAACCTTTTATAGAAGGAATCTTTCTTATCATCAAACCCTTGCAACTTATTTAGTAAATCAAAAATTCCTTCTATCTGATAATATGGTAGATGCATAATAGATATACACATAGCAATGATATCTAAACTTCTCTCTATCCACTTCTATACAATGGGTCTAAATATAGCTTCATTTTGCTTCAGTTCATCCCTAATTGCTGAAATCCTTGATAATTGATCAAAAAATGTGGGACATTCTATCCTATCTATTAAATACATGATACCTTGCGTCAATTTTTCTTCATGTTGATTCTTGATGGGGACATGAACCAAGCATAGAATGGACACAACAAGAAAAGGGAAAATTTTATTAATTGTAAAAATATGCTAGTACACTTAGTGCAAAGAAATAGACTCCAAAACATGCCCTAAGGGCTTACAATAGCATAAATCTAGAGATAAATTCTTCTCCTAGTACCTTCTCTCAAACTCCACTTTGAACTACCTTTTACAATGCTAGAAATGTTCTTAAATAGACCCCAGAGGGTTAAGGATTAGGAATACATTCTAGAAAGTTCTAGTTGGTATCCAGTGACCAAATAGAAGGCTCTAGAAGTCACATTAGAAGTCAGCACAAAATTAGAAGATTCCAAAAAAGGTAATCAAACTTTTGGGAGGTATAACTTTTGAACCGTGGCTCCAATTGATGAACCATTTATATTTATGGAAAGCTATCAAACATCTCTATAGCCCTATGGATGAGCTTCAACTATCCCCCATTTTTCAGCCCTATTTGAGGTCATTTAATGCCCCTAACTTGACTTTGAAGCATTCTTATGAGGTCTCCAAAAACAAAAAAATTGCGATAACTTTCAAATCGTGGGGCCTTTTGACCTGATTCTTTTTCTGGAATGCTCTAAATTATAATTACAATCATCCAACCAATTTACACCTTCTAGCTCACCAAAATGATGGCTCAATTACATACTCCTTTTTTTTGACATTTAAACGTATCCCAAGGTGATTAAAAACTCTAAACCAAAACACTGATATTGGAATTGTGAGAGTTGGAACTTTTATTTGACCCAAATGGGTATCCAGAAATGAAAAAACATGAAATAGAAACTAAGTCTAATTACATTTTTTGGGTGAAACAGGATTTCCCTTAGACCTCTAGATGCTTCTGCATCAGACACCCAGGGTAAATTGAAAAGTGACCCTGTCACTTTATGAATGGTAGAGGGAATCCCAAATGGGAAACCTCGTCTGTTGATATCCAAGTTGAGTCCTCTATTAGCCATCCTTTCCACTTGACCAAATACTCTTCATACTACCTATTTTTGGTACTCCTACCCACATGATGATCTAGAATGTCTTCTATCTCCTCCTTCTTCGAAGTAGGAATTGGACATGGCTCTAACATCAGCTTCTCATATGCACCATCATCATGATATTTTGTTAAGTCTACAATGTTGAAAATAGGAGAAATGTGAATTCCATATGACAACTCCACCTCATATACATTTCTTGAGTCATGTTTCTTCAAAATTTTATAGGGGCCAAATTTTTTCATCTTCAACTTGTTGTAAGTACTGGCTAGAAATCTTTCTTTTTGTAAGTGTACCATGACTAGATCCCCTACTTGAAATTCCTTATGTCTTCTCCTTTGATCAGCCCTAGCTTTATACTCTTGATTCATCTTGGTAATGTGTGCCTAAACCTCCTCATGTAGATGCTTGATATGTTCAGCAAATTCTTCAGCTTCAACACTTGTCCTCTCCCCTTGCTCTATCTTCCTCAATTCTAGTGCAGTCCTTGGGCTTCTCCCATATACAATTTGGAATGGTGATTTACATGTACTCCTATTTATAGAGTTATTTAAAGAAAAATTTTCTTGTGGTAGAATCAAATCCCACCCCTTGGGCTTATCCCCAACTAACTATCTTAGCAAATTGCCCAGACTTCTATTTACCAGTTCTGTTTGGCTGTCAATTTGTGGGTGATGTATGGAATTGAATTTCAAGTCTGGTCTAAACTTCTTCCACAATGTTCTCCAGAAATACCCCAAAAATTTTGTATCTCTATCAGAAAATATACTCCTTGGGAGGCCATGTAGTCTTACCACCTCTTTGAAAAAAAAGTTTGCAATATGGTCAGCATCATGAGTTTTGTGGCATGGAGTGAAATGTGCCATTTTGGAAAACCTATTGACCACCACAAATACTAAGTCATTACCCCTTTGTGTCCTTGGAAATTCAAGAAAAAAAATCCATACTTATGTCCTCCCATGGCTTTGACGGAATAGGAAATGGCTAATATAGTCCAGTATTGTGACTAAATCCCTTGGCAACTTGACAAATCTAACAACTCTGTACAAACTTCTTCACTTCCTATGAAATCTGAGGCAAAAGATAATTTTCTCTAAGAATGGAAATGGTCTTATCTCAACCAAAATGTCTTGCCATCCCTCCACTTTGTTTCTCCTTAATCAAATTTTCCCTCATGGAACTCCTTCGAATGCACAATTGAGTGCCCTTGAACAACATACCATCTTGAATCAGATAGTCTAACCACTAAGTTCTATCAACAGCAATAGGCTCTTTACAAGCTTTCCATGCTTTAGCAAAATCAAGATCCTTAGGGTATAGATTCTTGAGTTCATCAAACTCAACTACTTCAACCTGCATTACTATAAGCAACAACTGTCTCCTCCTTAGTGCATCTACAACACTGTTAGATTTTCCACTTCTATGCTTCAACACAAATGTATAGCTCTGCAAGAACTCTACCCACTTCATATGCCTCTAATTCAATTTACCTTGGCTATTTAGGTATTGTAATGCCTAGTGATTAGTATATAAAACAAATTCCTTTGGCAAAAAATAATGCCTCCATTTCTTTAAGGCCTAAACTATTGCATAGAACTCTTGATCATAAACAAAATACGTTTTTTTTGCATCATTCATTTTTTCACTAAAATATGCAATAGGCTTACCTTCTTGGCTTAATATAACCCCAATAGCACTCCCACTAGCATCACAATCCTCCTGGAACACCTTTCTAAAATCTAAAAGTGCCAACACAGGTTGTTCTGTAACCTTCTTTTTTAGCATTTCAAAACTTCTCATAGTTTCCATAGTCCATTTGAACTCTTTTTGATCCCCTCTTATTGTCTCAGTCAGAGGTGCACATATGCCACTAAAATTCTTGATGAACTTCCTATAGAAACTAACTAGACCATGAAATGATCTTACCTCAGTAGAAAACCTTGGAGTAGGCCATTCCAAGATGGCTTTTACCTTCTCTGGATCCATTTTAAGACCTTCAAGTGATATAACAAACCCCAAGTAGACTAACTCCCTTTTTGCAAAGATACCATTAACCTTTCAAGGACACTATGAATATGCAATAAATGTTCTTCCAAAGTCTTGCTGAAAATTAAAATATCATCCAAATAGACAATAACAAATTTTCCCAAGAACTTCTTAAGTACCTCATTCATAAGTCGCATGAAGGTGCTTGGGGCATTCATTAATCCAAAAGGCATGACTAACCACTCATAAAGACCCTCCTTGGTGTTGAAGGATATTTTCCACTCATCTCCTTCTCGTATCCATATCTGATGGTAGCCACTCTTGAGATCTATCTTTGTGAAGTACAGAGCTCCATTCAAATAGTCCATAAGATCATCCATTCTTGGCAAAGGAAATCAAAACTTGATGGTTATCCTATTTATAGCTCGAGAGTTTGTACACATCCTCCACTCTCCATCCTTCTTTGGTGCCAGTACTGCAAGTATTTCACATGGACTTAGGCTCTCTCGAATCAAACCCTTTCTCAATAGCTCCTGTACCTATCTATTCAGCTCCTCAATTTCAGTAGGAGTCATCCTGTGAGCAGCCTTGTTAGGAAAACTAGCTCCTGGAATGAAATCTATTTTATGACTAATTTGCCTTATTGGTGGCAATCCTTCTGGAACATTATCAGAGATGATATCTCCAAACTCACCTAATAAATATGAAACTTCAAATGGTATTTCACTACTACCTTGTTTATCTTTCCTAGGAATCAAAGCATAGCATATACACTGATGTTTCATGCCATCTAAAATTTTTCTTCTATCAACAAGACAAATCCTAGCACTACTACATACCTTTTCACCTTCCTTTTTCATGGGCTTTAGTTTGTGGCAAACTCCATCCTTTGTTAGAGAGTATGTGTTTGCATGACCATCATGTAATGCATGCCTATCAAACTACCATGATCTTCCCAGCAATAGATGGAAAATATCCATTAGAATAACATCACAAAGAACTTCATCATGGTAATTCCCAATTTTGAACTTCACTAAAAATTGTTCACTTACTAGGACCTTATGATTATCTTTCACTCAAGCAATCTGTTAGGGCTGGGGGTGTTTCTCCCTCTTGAGCTTTAGCTTAGAGACCATCTTCTCTGATATCAAGTTATCAGTGCTACCACTATCAATGATCACATCACAACATTTATCCTTACACTTGCACCTAGTATGGAATAAACTCCTCCTTTGTCTTGGTTCAATCTCACCACTTAGTAGGACCGTTTCATTTACTAAAGTCTCTCCTATTTTTGCATCCTCTTAATGTGATGATTGTGCATCCTCATCCACATGAGCAATCCTAGCTTGACCCTCAGCTCTCCTATCTGTCCTTCCTTTTCATGAGGGAATTTAGAGGCATGATGACCTTCTTCATTGTAATGGATATAGGTACCTTGGAAGCCTCCTCTTCCTTTTCCACATCCTCTTCCTCTTTTTCTCTGATTTCCAAAATCTTGATCATGGGAGTGGTTGAAATCCTCGTTCCTCTGGTTCCTTCTAGTACCCACATCTTCATTTTTCTTTTGGGTTTCATTTCGGCCTCCAAATGACCTACCACTACCCCTTCCTCCTCGACCATGCCCTCTTTGTCTCCCTTCAAACCTCTTATTTAGCTTCTCTTCAACTTGTAGGGTAAACTGGTATGCCTCTTAAACATTGGTCATTCTTACTAGACTTAATTCTTCCTGGATGCTTGGTTGCAACCCACTAATATAATGAGAAACCTTCTCCTTATTTGCTTCTACATGCCCTAATTTAATTAGAAGTTGGTAAAACTACTCTATATATTCTTGGATTCGATTTTCCTGCTTGCTTTAACCCATGCATCTTCTTAAACAAATCAAGCTCATAATCAATAGGAATGAATTGCTTCTTCAATTTTTCCACCATACAATCCCACCTTGTGATCTTCTCCTTTCCTCTTCTATTTCATTCCGATTGAACCTCTTGCCACCAAATTTTGGCATGGCCTTTTAGTTTCGCCTTTACAAACTTAACCCTATCCGGGTCCCTGATATCCTCATACTCAAAATATTCGTCCAATTCATTGATTCAGTCGATCAACTCATCTAGCTTTAGATTTCCTGAAAATACACCCACATCTATTGTAGGTCTTTTCCCAAACTTAGTAATGGCCCTAAAAAGCCTTTTCTATACCTGATTCAGAACTTCCCTATCAAATTCCCCTTCTGGCTCAATTTCTTCTTCTTTATTATCATTCTCACTTTTGTCACCTGCAACAACATTTGTTTCTCTACAAAGCTCCTCCTATAATGCTTGTACCTGCCTTTGGAGGGCTTTGAACTCCTTAGGATTAATAGATCTATCCCTTCCACCAAACTCTCTTCATGGAGGCATCTTCTTAATTCAAACCCACAACCACATAGTCCTAGTGCAAACTGCCTCACAGTCAACGCTCTATCTACAAACTCAGGAAAACTAGCTCTGATACCACTTGATGGGGACATGACCCAAGCATAGAATGGACACATCGAGAAAGGGAAAATTTTATTAACTATAAAAATATGATAGTACACTTAGTGCAGAGAAACAAACTCCAAAACATTCCCTAAGGGCTTACAATAGCATAAATCTAGAGATAAATTCTTCTCCCAGTACCTTCTCTCAAACTCCACTCTAAACTACCTTTTATAATGCCAGAAATGTTCTTAAATAGACCCCAGAGGGTTAAGGATTAGGAATACATTCTAGAAAGTGCTAGTTGGCATCCACCAACCAAATAGAAGGCTCTAGAAGTTGCATTAGAAGTTGGTACAAAATTAGAAGATTCCAAAAATAGTAACCAAAGTTCTGGGAGGCATAACTTTTGAACTATAGCTTTGATTGACAAACCGTTTACATTTTTAGAAAGCTCTCAAAGTGATCTATAGCCCTATGGATGAGCTTCACTTGTCCCCCATTTTTCAGCCCTATTTGAGGTCATTTAATACCCCTAACCTAACTTTGAAGCATTCTTAGGAGGTCTCCAAAAATTGAAAAATTGTGATAACTTTCAAACCATGGGGCCTTTTGACCTGATTCTTTTTCTAGAATGCTCTAAATTAGAATTACAATCATCTGACCAATTTGCACCTTCTAGTTCACCAAAATGATGGCTCAATTACATACTCCTATTTTGTCATTATTTACACATATCCCAAGGTGATTAAAAACTCTAACACAAAACACTGATAGTGGAACTGTGAGAGTTGGAACCTTTATTTGACCTAAATGGGTATCTAGAAATGAAAACACATGCAATAGAAACTAAGTCTAAGTACATTTTTTGGGTGACATAGGATTGCTCTTATACCTCTAAATACTCCTACATCAATTGTTAAGCTCTACATGCATTGCATACAACTTATTCTTCTCCTATTCAAAATCTTTTATATTATGGAACTAAGGCCTTTCTGGGGTATCAGGTATCTCAATAATTGGAGTGGACTTGAAGGGTTCAATATGTGGCCTAGGAGGGTATACAATCCTAGGTCTGCTAGATTCTCCTACTTTTCTTTTCCCAAGGACCTTCTCCATTTGAGATACTTTGTTTTCTAGTGACTGTATCTGCATACCCCTTTCCTCACATGCTTGAAAAATTTCTTCAAACCTAGCATTGAGTTGGGAAAATTTATCTTCCTCTTGGCCAAACACTATGCTACCAAATTTTAGCATCTCTAATGCCATTCCAATTATTTATTTACTACCTACCTCACTAGCCCTGAACACTGTCAATGCATTAGTGTGCTCTGCAGTGGAAATCTCATGCATTTTGGTATTTTCCCTTTTTTCCATGGACCATATAACAAGGGCTTGGTGGTCATCACTAAATTTGACTCCTCTATGAGCCTGTAGTACTTCTTTAGTAGTCCTCAGCTGAACATCCCTCTATTTTCTTACTAAATAAAAAATAATGGAATTTTTATGTCCTATTTCGGTAGAAGGAGGACTCTTGACTGTCTAACTATTTTCCTCCTAGCATTAGGAGTAAAATGGGAAAAATCATTCAAAATTTTAGATTTTACCACTTCCTTAATGTCTAGGTTAGGTTTGTCTAGTTGTTCTTCTTTTATCTTCTCACAGGTCTATAGCTTCTGAAGTCATATCTACACTCCACAACTGCACTGGATTCCTCTCTCCATCCCTGGTTGTTTCTAGCTCCATACCCTTGGAGAAAAAGGTGAATCCCTTGTACAAGCATACATGCATAAGCAATGAATACCAACATTATGGTTTGTCCACTTTTCCCCTTGCTATCCCCACTAGGCCATTGTGAATTTCTTTTGCAAGAAAAGTAGCAAAATCCAAAATAGTACTAAATCCAAATTGAAGAATTTGAGCCATGATAAGGACAATGGAGCCTGGAATTTGATCAACTTCATCTATCCCAAAAATATTGCAAAGAGAAAAATACAGTGCTTGAGCTCTCAAGTTCAAATGTCTTCTCAACAATGGCTCTAGGGTACTAGATATAATTACAAGAAAAGTGCCAATTTTAGTAGCATGCTCTTGCAGTGGCCCTATTCTCAGGTAAATTCTTTGTGCATCATACCTTGCTCGAAATTTATCTATCTCAATAGTTTCATGTAAGGCATGGTTAGCATTGAGTTTAAAAACCTCATTAAATAATTTAGGACAAACCCTAAATAGATACACTCTAGCATGGTTTTTTACGCACCCTATAATTGAATCATATTTCTTTGCTAGATCCATCAATACATCACTATCAAAGAAAATTTTGGGGACTATTAATTTACCAATATTGAACTCCCATACATTGCTCATAGGAGTGTCTAGTTTTTGTTCTAAAAACCATTTCTTAAACAACTCTAGATCCCCATGGAAACCTGGGCATCTCTTACCCAATTAGCTTTGTCATAAAAACCTTTTGCTACAACTACTCTTAGATGTTTTGGAATGAGTTCCCTCCCCTTAGTTATTTCATGTATCGATAAGGGGAATTGTTTAAGAAAGTCATCATGCATAAAATGTTTCAAATAATTTGTTTGCCCAATGAACTCTTTTCAGGGAGACATTTTGAATAAAACCCTACAAATTTCACATCAGCAAATACTTTGAATTTCTTAGAAAGTCACAGAGTACTTACCTATTGATCTGATGGATGGATCTAGACTAATTGTAGTATTTAATGCTTAACTAAAATCAAATTAGTGGAAGTCTTAATACATTTATCATAAATGAAATCAAAACTTAAGATGAGAAACAGAATTGAGAGAAAAGAAGATAGAAAGTGCAAACAAAGTTTGATTTCAGAGTTTTCCCCAAATGTGACTACATCTCTGGGTTGGCTCCAATAGCGTATGATCGATCTAATTAATCTCCAGAAATCAATTACAATTATGCACCATGACCATTTCTTCTAGCACTTCGACAGCATAGGAATTCTCCGAAGTACAAAAATAGCTCTAAAAATCTCCTTAAAAAAAAATAAAAAATCGCCCCATTCCTTTGGAAAACTTCACCAAGGGAAATTTCTCTCCAAGTCTCCCTTAATTTCTTGTTGCCTCCGAATGACATCCTACCACCCTTTTTATACAAAATAATTGTCTTGAATTGGCTCAAAACCAATTAAGGGTATACAACAAAACACTCCCTTCGAATAACCCCCTTTGCCTTTTTTACATTTTGGCATTACATTCATTTTTGGGGTTTTGTTATTAATAAAATAACAAATAAGCCCTATTTAAAGAGTGGGCAGTTTGTTTGTTTCAAAAGTTAAATAGAAACTTTGCCACATGCTCTTCAAGTCCAATGTGTGGTGCAGTCGTAATCACAATTTTTCCATACCCACAAGGTCATGAGTTCAAACCTCATCAAGTGCTTTGGCAACATTCATAGGTTAAATGACAAATCCATTATACAGTTGTTAAATGCTCCATGTGGTCTAGTGGTAAGGAGGGAAAGTAGGGAATGAGAGGTTGAAGGTTCAAACCTCTTTAATGAATTTTTAAACCACCAATTTTGAGCTTGAGGTGCCATGTGGCACTATTTTATTTGCTCATATTTTTGACATGTGTCATCACCTAAGCTGCTGATATCATGATGATGTCATCACTATTACATTTTGCCTCCAAAATTCAAATTGCCATAACTTTTACATATGAAGTCTGTTTTTGACGAAATGGACACCATTGGAAAGATCTCATTAGGCTCTTCATTTTGAAATCCATTGTTGACCACTTTTGAGATGGTTTGATTTTGCCCCTTATCTAGGCCTCTGGTCTACCTATTGACCAAAACTTTGACCGAGTGTAACTTGCACAAACAGACTCCTTTTTGCTTTGTTTAAGTTGCGTTGGAATCAGGATGCTAAGATCTTTTTGATGGTGCAAAAATGTGGAGATTTGAAGAAACTTCAATTTTTACTAAAATTATCCACTGGATTAGGCTTCCCTACTGAAGACCTTTTGGACCTCCAAAAGTGACATTTAATCTAACATAAAGTGACGACTTGGCCTCCCCACTTGTCCTATATCACCTATACATCTAAATACTTGACTCACAAGCACAATGAAAACTGCAAAAACATTGTTGATAATAAACATTATTCTATCACTTCCATAAGCATCTACATTAATTGTCGTAGCCACTAACCAACAAACATTGACTAGCATCAAGCTAAACAATAATGCAAAAATGAAAGAGAATAAATCAACAACATATCAATCCTTCACAACATGAACATTTTTACCCAAGGAACCATCAATGCTTTCGATCATCATTCCCTCATGATGTACTGTGGGTGCATCCTACAACATCTGACCCTAGTTAGCTACTCCAAGTTCAAGTTTAGAACCACCTGTACTAATAGACATAAGAGTTAACTCTTTACTTACATTAATTACCCTTTTCAACTGCCTTGTGTTTGCAAAAGAATGATCAGTCTTAATCCTATGAGAATGTACAATATATTGAATGCCATCTTTAAACAAGTGATCATGATTCTTTTCCCTATAGAAAATTGGTTTCCTATCATAAATAAAAGGGCTACCAAGCACTATTCCACAGATATCCAGTAGAACCACATCAAACTATACTTTATCCACAAACTTACTAGTGATTGCAAATCTTAAGGTGCATTGTCTTGTTACTTGCAACTTGTCATTTTCACAAATCTAGCCTAGTGGATAAGGTTTCTTATGTAATGTGGTTTTCAATCCCATGTTTCTAACAATACTCTCAGAAATCAAGTTCACTTGAGAACCACTATCTATGAGTGCATCAATTTTGGTGTTCTTAGCAACAACCCTTGAATGAAAAAGCTCATTCCTTTTCTTATCTTCAGAAAAATCATTTACTGTAGAAGTAGAAGCACAATTAGCAGCAAAAACACTAGAAATAGGAGCTTTACCTTTCAAACCCATAGCTATTTTCTTAGTCTCATCATCTAAATCTAAACCAAGATCCATAACAACATTTGTTGCTTTCTCCTTACCTTTCTATTTCTGATCAAATTTCTGAGCCCACTTAGGCTTCAATTTGGGATGCAACTTCCAACAATGTTCTTCATCATGACCCTTCCTATCACAATGAGTGCAAGAAAGTTTCTCATCCTTCTTGATTGTAACTGCCTTCTTTCCTTTCTTTGTCTCTACATTCTTAGAAGATTTCTTTACATCATTATCAAACTTATCAATAAAAGGTCCCTTACCCCTTGACTCTAAGTGTGTAGCTTGAATAGACACTTCATCCAAATTACAAGGGTTCAATACCAAAATAGAATGTTTAAGGCAGGAATGAAGACCTCCTATGTACTTCAACAAAGTATCTTGGGTGTACAAAGGAACATTCAAAGAAATAGCCCTTTTCCTAAATTCATGGGTGTACTCTTGGACAGTTTTATCTTTCCCTTGCCTAAATATTTTCCATTCCATCATTAACTATTGCATATGTCCTAGGGGATAAAATTGCTTCTTAAGAGCATTAACAAACTCTTCCCAAGTTAAACTGACTCTACCATGCTGTAAAACTTTTTCCTTAGTCTTACTCTCCCACCGAGTTAAAGTTGTACCTCCTAACCAAAGAGTAGCTAATTGGATCCTATCAACATCATCTAATAGGTTTTGGACTCTACAATAGACTTCAACTTATTGAATTCAATCATCCAATTTTTCAACATCAAGTTCACCACAATACTTAGGCAAGTCAAATTTTACATCTAGTTTGATCTTAAGCTTATACCCACTCTTGAAGGGATTAAAAGAAGTAAAATGAGGAGAAGATGGAGAAGAAGGAGAAGATGAAGAAGATGATGAAGGTGGAGATGGAGGTTCAAGAGGGTCACTACCACCTCTTAATCCTTTGTCTTTGTCATCTTTTAATGAGGATTTTGCTTCCTCCTTCTTAGCCTTATTTGCCTTTCTCAATTGGCATTCATGTATCTCTTGGAGAAGAATTTCCACCTTAGCCTTCATCTCAAGGAAAACTCTTCAAAATTCTTTCTCACTGATCTCATTGGGAACCTCCATTCCAGAAACAGACATCTTTGGAAATGTTCTTCACTTCTCGATCTCAGTATTAAATTCTTCAAGCTTGCCTTCGCCCTTTTGAATCCTAGATCTTGTTACCATTCAAGAAAACAACTACAATAATAGTCAACCAAGCTCTGATACCACTTGATTTGATGGATGGATCTAGACTAATTGTAGTATTGAATTCTTAACTAAAATCAAATTAGCAGAAGTCTTAATACATTTATCATAAATGAAATCAAAACTTAAGATGAGAAATAGAATTGAGAGAAAAGTAGATAGAAAGTGCAAACAAAGTTTGATTTTGGAGTTTTCGACAAACATGACTACTTCTTTGGGTCAGCTCCAATAGTGTAAGACCGATCTAATTAATCTCCAAAAATCAATTACAATTATGCACCATGACCATTTCTTCTAACACTTCAATAGCATAGCAATTCTCCAAAGTACAAAAATGGCTCTAAAAATCTCCTTAAAAAAAATTTAAAAAATCTCCCTATTCCTTTGGAAAACTTCACCAACAGCAATTTCTCTCCAAGTCTCCCTTAATTTCCTATTGCCTCCAAATGACATCCTACCCCACATTTTATACAAAATAATTGGCTTAAATTGGCTCAAAACCAATTAAGGGTATAGAACAAAACACCCCCTCCGAATAACCCCCTTTGGCTTTTTACATTTTGGTATTACATTCATTTTTGTGGTTTAGTTATTAATAAAATAACAACTAAGCCCTATTTAAAGAGTGGGCAGTTTGTTTGTTTGAAAAGTTAAATAGAAACTTTGCCACATGCTCTTCAAGTCCAACGCATGGCGTACTGGTAATCATAATTTTTCCATACCTGCAAGGTCATAGGTTCAAACCTCATCAAGTGCTTTGGCGACATCCATAGGTTAAATGATAAATCCATTATAAAGTTGTTAAATGCTCCATGTGGTTTAGTGGCAAGGAGGGAAAGTAGGGAATGAGAGGTTGAAGGTTCAAACCTCTTCAATGAATTTTTAAACCACCAAATTTGAGCTTGAGGTGCCATGCGGCACTATTTTACTTGCTCATATTTTTGACATGTGTCATCACCTGAGCTGCTGATATCATGATGATGTCATCACTATTACATTTTGCCTGCAAAATTCAAATTGCCATAACTTTTACATATGAAGTCCATTTTTGATGAAATGAACACCATTGGAAAGCTCTCATCAGGCTCTTCATTTTGAAATCCATTGTTGACCACTTTCAAGATGGTTTGATTTTGCCCCTTAGCTAGCCCTCTAGTTTACCTATTGACCAAAACTTTGACTGAGCATAACTTGCATGAATGGACTCCTTTTTCCTCTGTTCAAGTTGCTTTGGAATCAGGACACTAAGATCTTTTTTATGGTGCAAAAATTTGGAGATTTGAAGACACTTCAATTTTCAATAAAATTATCCACCGAATCACTTGCTAGAACTCACACTTCTACACTGTGATATCTTCTACAATTTTACTAGAGTGCTAGCTAAGAATTTATGTGCCCTAGCTCTGAAAACTTTGTATGGCCTGATGTTTTTTCTATGCTTTGGTGGTTCATGAATTGTGAGATCGTGGGTTCTTTTCATACATTGAAATCACATGCATGAAATTTGAATCATATTTACTCTCAGTAACCATTACCTCAAAATTGCAACCAAATTTGAATCCTATCCATAGATTTTCACCAGATTGGATGGCTCTAATTTAGAAGAAACAAGCTTTACAACTTTTAAAAAAAAGGTTGTGTCACAATAGCACTTGCCTACATTATTTAAATTCCTTGCACCTTAGAATTGTTGGGAAGCACCATTCATTGATAAAGAAAAGATCAACAATCAGATTAATTCACTTTTGAATAGAATCCAGTTAGCTATATTGACCAATGGGAAACCTCCATATGAGTTCGCACCTTCTAACAACATTACATGCTAGTAGATCCCATATCTTCTTCTAAGCAAGCAAGTACTTGACATCATTTGGTCCACATGTCATGTTGGCACATTACTACTTTTCTTATCTAACAATCATTTTCAAATTATGGTCTTGCACCAGTCATTGATCTTCAAATGATCAACAACGACACTAATTATACCCTGCAGAGCTTTTGAGTTAAAATTTTAGACGTCACCATGGACAAATGTCTACATGGCACATTCTCGCTTTGTTTAAACTTCACTAAAGTTCAAATTGTGGGAAAGCACCCTTCATTGATCAATATAAGACCAACAATTAGAAAAAAATCTACATTCTATGTGTGCATCATCCACTTGGGCCAATGAAATGACTGCTTTCAATCTGTGTGTTGTAACTCATCTGACTATTGCATTAATTTCTAACACTTTCTGTGCCCACATTATAAGTATTTCTAGCTAAGCACAAGTGGAAAACTACATGGTGTGACTCAACATTCTTCCATAATTTGGCCCCACTATGACATGTGTTGCAAAGGTGCATACCCACTTTTCTTATCTATCATGCAACTTCATAATGCGGAATTGCATTAACTATAGATCTTTGAAAGATCTATGGCTGATAAGACTTCACTTCCACTTAGTAATCAAACTTCTTCAATGAAACATCTGGCAGTACATGTCAGCAATCATTTTACAATGTGGCACATTGCAACATGCAATTAAAATTACTCAACCCCACCTTGCCACACGTCACAAAACCACTTGCTCTCATTATTTATCTCTCATGCATCTTCAAATTGTGAGCATGCATTGGTTTTGATCCTTGACAGATCAACGATTATAGAATCAGGTATCCTTATCACTATGCTGGCTAAAGTGATGAATAAAAATCTCCAACCATTCCAACTTGTCTAATGCTTGCCATGGAAGACATCCATCCTTGAGAATGGTAGGCCCATCTTGTCAGATGTTGCCACTTGTCTAATTTTTTCTTCCCCACATTATTTATCTAACAAGCATCTCCTTGTGGGAAAGCTCTAGCCCTTGATTCAAATGAAGTCAATGGTTGATGCTTCTTTGTGATAAAGGCATGCATCTATTGGTGACTCAACAAATGATATCATGGGAAATCTAGAATGTGCACAAAAGTACTAACAAACCTACAACAATTTTTGACAACTTGTGACTTCTTTTACAATATACTAGGATTTAGAAAAGTAAGGGCTACGTGTCACCAAGTCACATGCCCGCATTATTTAAAAACCTTACATCTTAAAATTGTAGGCATGTGATACCCATTGATTTGAACAAGATCAAAAATTATAAAAACTTTATGTTAATAGAAGTATTTCCTGAATAAAATGATTAAACATTTTTCAAGCCAAGCATGACCACGTAAGGTTTAAATAGAATTAAAATGAGCTCATGCTTGTGCAAGCCCTTCCTTAGGTGAAAAGATATACTATTAAAACATTTTTCTAAAAATACTTCGAGGGTTCTCCAAAACTAGCCAATCTAAGGGTGTAAAAATTACAAGAAACAAAACCCTAATCTGCAATAGTCAAATACTCAAATGATTTTTCACTAATTTTTTCATAATTTCTGCAAATGTGAAAAATTAGACCAACAGATTAGATGAAAGTTAATTATACATGTTAATGTGAGTTATATGATATTGGATTATACTACATTCATTTGCATGTATTTCTATATTATTCCATTAGATTACTGACTTTTAAGTTGAGTGTATAGGAAACTTGAACCATGGAAATTATTTAGGGAAATAGGGTTTAAACTTATGTGAACATGGGTAAGCCAAGGTGAATGTTTGGAAAGGTGAATCTTTGGAAGATTCAAAACCTCATTGTATTGTGTATATTTTGTAATGTGATTGTGCATGGGTGTTATAAGTTTAAAGATCATGGTTAATTAGTGACATGTCATTGTGATGTGTAAAGTATTTAATGTGTGTGTGTGTCATTTGAAACTTGTGTTTTTTATGTAAAAATTACATGTCATGTAGGATTTTGGGCATGAAGTCACTTAACTTGAATTTAATCCCCATTATGAAATTTAGTTAACCCACCTTGGAGAGTGTTAGAATGATTCACCTTCATGATGGAGTTCAAATTTAAATTTAGTAGGAACTTTAGAGAGTATAAAAGTGGTTTCCAAGTGTATTTTCATGAAAATAAGTCTCCCACATGGTAGTAGTATAGGTTGGGGGTCTAAATATACCCATAAGTTGGTCTAGTTGACTTAGGAGTCCCTTTAAACTAGTCATTTTCAAGCCAATTCGAAAATCTAAGTGTCACATGACTTCTTTCCTCATCGTCTTATTAGTAGAAAGGTACAAGGGTGTAAGAGGGGTAGGTGGAGATGTAAGTGGAGGTATTTTTAGGGATCTTGTGCCAAACTTAGGGGTTGTTCACCCACTCTCTAATTGTAGAGACACTTAGGGTTTGAAGGAAGGAACTTGGAAAAAAAGAAGGGAAGCTCTTCATCACCATTTTTCATAACTCTATCTTGGAAAGAAGTTAGTGCTTCATGCCATGTTCTCTCTCATCTCATGAAAGTTGAAGGAAGGGAATTGGAAAAATTTTCTTGTAAGATGTATGTGTTTTCATTTGGTATGTAGTAGTTGTTATGTATGTAAATGATCATGTTGGATTTACTTGCATTTGATTTTGTTTCTTGATTTTGTTATGTTGGGTGTGAAGGCTTCACTCACCTTTGGGAGGGAAGAGAAGCCTTGGGGTGAAGGGGTTAGTTGGGCTTTTCATTGGAGTTGATAAATCCTTATCTTGGAGGGGGGATAGTGTTCATGGAGTATGGGTTCCATTGAAGCCATATACCTTTCTATTGTTCTAGGGGAGGTATAAGTGAGGATATGTGTAGAGGAGTAAGTGTCGATAGCCTTGTTGAGGCATGTGTTATTGATAGCCTTGTTGACTCATGTGTTATTGGTAGCCTTGTTGTGGCATGTTTCTTGGAAGCATTATTGAAATATTGCAATTTCAAGATTTGTTGTTTCATAAGGATATGGCATTCTCCTCCTTGAAGAGCCCATCCTCACCTAATTTTTAAGATTCCCATTATGAATCATTGTGCAAGCCTTGGTTGGGGATTGGAAATGTGTTGTAAACTATGGTATTCATGTTGATTCTTGTTATTGTGATGTTGTTTGAATGTATCCCAGTTGAGCCTTGTTTCCCTTGGCATGGGGGTGGCCTCCTTGAGGCCTAGGTTGGTAGGTGAGCCTCCATGGTTCATCATTTTTTAATCTCCCATTTACAGGTCCTTATTGGATGATCTTCGAAAACTTGGAGCTCTTACTATTTTTTCCATGAGCATAGGAGATGAAGACTTTTCTTTTGTTGCATTTGGGTTGAGGTTGTGAGTAAAAGTCCATCTTGTTGTGTGCATTTAAAAGTACTACAAGAATAGTGTTATTTCTTGTCATTGACAAGGAGGTTTGGTGAAATGTCTATCTTTAATTAATAACATTTCCATTGTGGTATCATACCATGAAGTTTTCACCACCTTTGTGTATTATAAGAATTATTGAAGGAAGCATGTATTCTGTGTAGAAAGATAAGCAATCTTGGTTCTTAAGTTATTGTGCTTTTTCATTTCTATGTAAATTGCAAAAAGAAAAGCAAGAAAAGAATTTTACTATCATGGAAGAATTGGAATATTAGGAGAATTAGTTTCATGCAATGATATTATCATTTTAACTCCCTTGAATAATAATTGGATATGCATCATTGAATTGGATCCTTGCATGAGAATGCAATGCTAGATCTTGAGCAAATGCTATACCAAATTTTGTTATTCATAGATAAGTAAAATCAATTAGTGTCATGTGTGAGTCTGACATGATACATGTGAGATCTTGTATTGAATTTAATGTTGAAATGATTAAACAAGAACCATCAATTTAGACTATATATAGCAAAATGAATAACTCCTAAAATTATCATTTCAATAACATATCATGAATATCTTGGACCATAGAAATAGAACAACAATAGATGACATAGTATACATATTAAGATTTAAGATAGAACTTGTTTTAGGTGCACATTTCATTCTCTGGAATTTGTATGAGAATGAGAAAATTAAGACTCTTCCAATTACAAACCAATATAAAATTTAGAAGAATATACCTAAGTTCCCTACTATAGGACACTAATAAAATAGTCACTTATTTCTAATGAATAGAAACAAACTAAAATAAATAATTACCTAAAAATATAGCTACTCTCATCATAGAACACTATATAGTAGGATGTCCTAAGTGTAGGCCTGCGAGTATAAAAAGGTTGCTAATCATCAAACAAAATAAACTAAGATATCCATCGTACTTACTAATATCTAAGTTCCATAATGAACAAATAAAAAATGGAAGTAAAATATTTGGAAAAAAAATGAATTTAAAGGAGAAACAATTCAAAAAAACATGGGGCATATATACTTAGGTGCCCATTCCCAAGACTGTCGATCACAAGTCAAGTTGGGGGAGGGAAATGGACCCCACATAAGCTAGGTGCATTACCCATCAAAAGATTCCCCTATAGCACATGAGAAGGAGAAATAAAGAGTTTGACTAATAGGGTGTAATGAAGGTTGAACTGACATGTATCAGAATTTTCCTCCCTAGAGCACCTCTTTTCATAGAGACTATGTGCTTCCCTAGGTAACCTAGGTGAATTGGGAAGGAGTAGTGGTAGGTGAATTACCATATTGTAGATTTGGTGCCTTAGGAGAGAATGTGATACCTAGGATGGGGTAGATCATTAGAATTAATGCTTTCTTGGTAGTAAGGGAGAAGCTAGGCAATTGGAGTTAGTATTATTTTTTAGTATAGTGTTGTTAGGGGTTATTGGATGATTAAGAATTTTAGTTAGTATAGTAGTTGGGTAAGATTAGAAATGTATTAGTTAGTAATACATATTGAGAAATACAAAATGTTAAGGGTTAAGTGGAAGGGTTAGTAAAATCATTAAGTGTTCCATTGATGAGTCGAGTGATGAATATCATGAATGAGAAAAATAAAAGATTTTTTTATTATAAAAAAATTAGTATTAGTTGGGATTGGTTGAAAAGTATAAGACATTAATAATACTAGTAATATAAATTGTGATATATATAAGACATATGGGTAATCATCTATGAATTAATTACCATTAATGTCTAGTTAGTACTATATAGGAATTCCACTTATGACCTTAACATTGAAATGATTTATGTAGAAGGTTGTTATGTAAAGGTATATATGCTATGAAAGGCATGATTGCACTTACGCATTTAACTATGTAATTAGAATACACATTAAGAATGAAAATATGAAACTAGATATATATCTTGTTCTTAAGTCATAGGTTTTAAGTCATCTATATTGTTCTACCACCAAAATTATAATGTACAATTATATTCGATTAGGAATATGAACTTTATTGACAAAAAATGGAGAAAAAATGACTAATCTAATGTCACCAGGAATAGGTTATAGTGGGAATAAGTAAATTGTGACATAGATGTAATGATAAAATGCTAGAAGGGTTGCACCCCTCATAGGATTGCTTAGTGATAGTGGTTATACAAGAATGTAAGTGAGATTACTGAAAAGTGAATAAACTTATCTTCTCTAGGAATAGATACAAAAAGAGCTACGTGAGAGTTACCCCAATATCATGGTTGTACTTAATGAAAGAATTAGGTTGTTAAAAATGTATGGGTAAGCTTTCATACCACTTAGATGGTGATTGTGAATCTTAGAAGATGGTTGATCAATGACTAGTGTGCCTTTAATTTTGATACCCATACACTAAGTCATAATAGTTATACCTTTAAGATAATGTTAACATTCTAACTTATCATCATGCCATTGATAATATCTCTAATGTATAATTTTTATAAAAAAAATTGTAGTTGTGTTTTGACCCATAAGCTTGGGCATGGAAATTATATAAAAGGCATTTATGATCTGTATGCATGTGCCCTGATAGTCTATATGCACCACAAATGAAGTCTTCTCTCATTGATTTATCCTTCTATAATGCATTCCTCTTTGAAAAGTACTTTTCCACCTCCTTTGGTGTCGTACTTGGTGCAAATCATCAGGATGTAGAGAATACATAAAATGAGAAAAGATAACATGAAGAAGCCTAGGAAACGTATTATCTTTCTCAACTAAAACTGATAGAGACATTAATAACTTCCTTGTAAGAAATTTCAATGTCTTGAAGTTCTATCAAATTTTTCCTCAAATTCTATTAGTCTGAGACCATTCAGTTAGGCCCCCAAGCAGGTTAGACTAAAAAAATTGCATTTCCAAATAAGTGATACTCCAAATTGGTCCATTTATTGCCTAATACTAATTCAAAAAAAAAATGACTACTGCTTTGTCATTAAAAACTCATTTTATCACTTTATTTCGGCTTATCAACTTTGTGCTAGGAGGTCCTTTTACTAGCTTTAAAAACTAACACCAGCACCTGATTGGGCTTTGAAGTTAGAGATACTAATTCTTTGTTTTGCATACTTTCACCCTATCAAATCTTGTCTCATAACAAATTCTCAGTCAAAAGATATTGACTATCAAAATTACCCTTTCATAATTGCCTACAAGCAAACATGTTAGAAAATAATATAAGACGTTCAATTTTGGCTTTGAAGAATGCATAAATTGATACTTGGGGGCATGAAAATTGGGATGTTGGTTCACTATCATGAGGACAATAGAGATCTAGGATTACAACTCATGATGAATAGTAAATGCAAATGACAAGTTGTCAAAATAGGCTACTCAAATTTTGCAGATTGGAAACAATGGTAGAAGGCATTTTTTGCAAAATGTAATTGACCTGGGAAAGTGTGTCGATAGATTCATCAAGATTTGACAATTGGTACACTTGAATTATTTTTATAGTATAATGTAGTGGTAAAATCTATTCAATCTCATCTATCATGGATTTCAATATATGACATCATGAATAGGGATACTAAGAGATTTGCACTTCTTGACACTAGTAAAAAATTAGAAATTGCATTTGGAATCGTGTTTGAAAACTGATCAAACAGGTTCATCATAAGATCAAATCAAGAACATAGGAAGTATCTTACCTCTAAAATGTAATGCAAAAGGATTCTTAGTATTTTATTCAACTAAGTGAAAGTTATAACAAGCCAAAGAAGGCCTTCGAAAATTCTAAACAATTCATATCAGCATGACATCATTAAATGACCAACTTTGAGGGATTCAAAACATAGTGAAATAGATTCAAAATGACTCAAAATTTGAAACATAGGTTCTTTGGTATGAAAAATAAACACTCCCAAAGCAGTGATTCATGAAACATTACTGGGTGTGAAATATTCAATTGCAAACAAGGCCTCCTGTTGCTATTTGACATAGGTGAATGCAAATTTGACAATTGCTCTAAATAAGGCCTCACAAAATGGCTTAGAATGATAATTTAACTTCATGGAAAAAATAGACACACTAAATTCAAGGTGTTAGAAACATTAAACACCTTTTAGGCTTCAAATGGACATCTAGGTATACATGCATTACAAAGCACTTATAAGGCTTGATTTTCTCAATGGTACTCAAAATCGGGGCTTCAATCTTGAGTCCCAACATGTCCAACCTCACAAACTAGGTTCTATTCTTGCTTCAATCCATACAATTTTTTCCTTAGTTTTCATACTATGTCCTTCTCATCTATCAAAGGACATCCTTCAGGCTGCTCAATATATACCTCCTCTTCAAGTTCTCCATTCATAAATGTTGACTTGACATCCATTTGATATACTTTGAATTTCTTATGTGTTACATAGGATAGTAATAATATCACTACTTCTATTCTATCCAATGGAGTATAAGTCTTGTTATAATCTATTCCTTCTTTCTATGAGTAACCTTTACATACCAATCTTGCTTTATTCTTATAACTTCTCCTTGCTCATTCATTTTGTTTCTAAATACCCATTTGTCTCCTATCACATTCTTTTCTGCTGGTCTGAGGACCAATTCCCATATTCCATTCTTCTTTATTTGATTCAATTCATCTTTCATAGCTTGCTTCCAATATTCATCTTTACATGCTTCATTTGCATTCTTAAGCTCAACTTGAGATATCAAGCATAGTTCTTCATTCACTCTGCTTCTTGTCATTATACCTTTATCTCTATTTTTGATGATCTATTCAAATCAGTGATTCTTTATCATGTTCTTTACTAAAGTAGGAGTTGCTATCTCAACTCTTGGCTCTACTAAAGGTTCTGAGCTTTGTTCCTATTGAAATTTTACAACTACTGAGCAACAAAATGCTCAATACCAGAATAAAAATACTCACATAATCTAAAGATTAGCCAATTCCTATACTCAATGACACAAGTAGATCATTTGGACCCAATTTCAATGAAACCAAGGATGGTTTCCTACTCTTTAAGCCTTGCTAAACCAAGGCAGGTATAGCTAGGGATGACTCAAAAGAAAACTATCATATGTGATTATCGTAGTTTCATTTTGATTTTCATCTTTTATCCTTCGACACGTACATAATTTATCAACTCCTTTGAAACTCTAAAATTCACATGGATCCCTTGTAAGTAGATTTGGTCTGAATTCTCCTAAAATTTACAAATATTTTTAGAATAGTAGCTATCTATGACCCAGACACCTAAATGTAAATGAGTGGTGGCTAGCATTACAACCTTGAAGTAAATAAAATAAGAATAATCTAGAATTTATAATTGATTTTTCATGTAGAAGAAAAATTTGATTTCAATTATTCCTAATTTGTATACTAGTGCCTTATCCATGGGGCAAAGAGTCAACTAGTGGTAGGAGATCTTATTTCAAATAACTTGTAATGAAAATTATCAACTATAATCACCAACTTCCATTCTTATGAAATATCCCCCCTCATAAACTTATTAATTCTATCTATTTACTAAAGCATTTACATAATCCCTTGAATTATAAGCAACTATAAACCAATATACAACCCATCCAGATTGTATTCAACCAATTGAACCTTATTCAAATGACTTCAAAATTTACAAATTCATGAAATGGTAGATAGAAAATGGTGACACAGATATAATATGAATACCCAATAGAACCTCAGAAACCCATCATATCTTACTGATTATGTCATTTCTTAATACTATTAGGAGATACATAATTGAAAATAAAATCAGAAAAACAACTACATATATTGGACCAACTATATTCTTTTGAAAAGACTAAAAATTATACATGTCTCAAACCATCACATTGCCTTGAAAACCCATTTATGTAGGCATGAGTTGCAACAAGCTAAGGGAAAATGTGATTTATAGGTGTCCTTTACACAAGAGCCCTAAAAACACCTAATAGAAAAAGACAAAACTATAAAAAATAGAAAGATTTGTAGATCAAATATTCCTTTGCAGGTCCCTTTCTATTACATTTCGGTATTTTGATTTGGCTGCAACTCTTATTTCTTCATAAATGCAACAACTAAGTCCATGAACGATGAAATCTATTCTAAAGATTGCAAACTAACCTCAAACCATGGGTTTCATTATCATTATTGTACTATGAGATTAATTCTTACCTGTCACTATTGCTTGGTTATACCAGTATCCTAGGGTAATGGGATTGTCACTTAAGATGACACATCAGAGCTTTAGAGGCAATGTGGCTATCAAATATTAAAAAATGAACATTTTCTACTTCCTTAGCCTTATCTATATTCAAAGCCATTCCTCTACCAAAATACATGCCTCTTTTGAAAAGAAAGACATGTGTTGACAGAATGTAAGAGTGATTATATAAACAAAACCCATGAATATAAAATCCTCTTCACCCTCTTCAAAAACTCTACACATGACTCTATATATCTCTATTACCTTGGTACCGAAGTATGTTTCCTTGAAAATTTATTTTAAAAATGATGTTGTTACTTATAGGATTATAACTATGCCAGGCTCACCCTTGGCTCTCTTCACTACCTTAGTGGCTCAATCACAGCTATATATCATAGTCTCAACAAGATTGTAATCCATAAAAACACTTAGGATTACTAGTCTTCCTTGGCTAAAATTCGATATACTCACAAGTGGAATAAATAACTTCCTCTTCATAAACCATCTTTTGCACAAATTTAAAATAGTTTTCCAGGTATCAGCATCCCTAACCCATGATTTTCTTTCATTTAGCAATCCCTCTGCCATCCACAACCCAAAACTTGATGAGTCCATTGGAGGGATTCTTTGACTATACTTTTAGGACTAGAGCACAATAGAAATTATAGTATAGTTACTCAACTAAAGTTCTATCTTATTTCCTTCTGCAATTCTACAACCTTTTCACAAACAAATTACTTCACACAATTGCCAAACACAATCTTCTCATTAATTTCTTCTACTCATAAAAGGCTTGAAATCTTTATTCACATAAGGTAGGACTGCAAAAATCTTATGTATTATACTCTGTTTTGTTTTACACAAGTGAAGCTTTCATATAAAATAAATACATAGACTGGAACCACCTTCTATGTTTTAAAATCTATGTTGTCAATCTTAACAAATCCTATGATCAAGGAATGTAGAAAAAGGTGACAAGTATTCCACTTGACAAGTTGGTTAGTCAATCCAATGAGAGTGGACCATGTATATAGCTCCCTTCTTGGTGGCATCTCCATTTGGTCCTACTAGAAATTGAGAACATGTGTCATCAAGTCACTACCTTGCTATACATATCCTCCGAGCAACTCTTCCTAGTGAGATAGTGATAGCTCTTGATCTAAGATTAATCCAAAGGTTAAGAAATTGCATGAAGTACATTGAAGAGTGGTGGGTCCCATATTCTCTATGTTGCATAGAGTAAACACTGAATGTCTTTCCATAGAGAGGTAGTGAGGATTGTTTATCTTAGCTTGATCTGACGATCAGAATCCCTCATGCATTTTATGAATGGGGTATGGGCCCAAGATACTGATGACATACAAATTTTGCACATTCAGCACAACAAAAAATTACTCTAATCCAAATCACCTTTCCACATTGTTTTGAGGTTCTACCATGTGTTCATTTCTCAGCAACTCACCATGTCGTAGACGGTGAGATATTGAGAATTTTTGATAGCGAGGTAGCGAGCTCCGGTGTCTTTAACAAAACTTGGTGCTAGAAAAATAGAAACAAATTAAGCCACCATCACCTATATTAACTTCTTCTAACAATGGTAGTTATTACTCATCAGTCCGCTTGGACAAATTTATAGTCACCAAGAAGTTTGGAAACCACCACACTTTGTACTTACTGACTACTCACTACTTTGCTAATGGCGAGATACTTAGTTTTTCTGATAGCGAGCTAGTGAGTCATCAGAAAAACCCTTATTCTAGCAACATATTCTAGCTAACCTTTTACTAGATTACTTTTACTACTCTTACACTACCAACAAAGTGCACATGTCTAAAATTTTAGATGCAACCAAATCTCTAATTGCTGCACTTTCATTGTATGATTCCATTTTCTAAATTTTTTGGTACTTTCTACCTCACTATACATATCCTTCATGCACCTTTCCATAGAAAGATAATGAGAACTATAAATCTTTTCAAGATCAGATGGTGAGGAACATGGGAGAAAAAACTATTTGAGGGCACATAAAAAGTAAAAGAAAACAAAATATTCACCAAAGTTCCTTTTTTCAAAAAGACTTCGCACCCACAAGATTTAAAAGGAATGAGCCAAAGGGGTTTTAACAAAAAAATTTAAAGGCTAAAAAAATGGATGATTTAAAAGGGAAACCCTATTCATCATTAATGGATCCAATCTAATTTTTTATACCTAGGCAAAGGAAATTCTATCACACAAAAAATTAGACCAATGGTTCCTACCTTTGCTCTCCTTCATTCTACAAATCATTGTTAGTCTCAAGAAATACTTCATTATTCCTTGGCTTAATAACAACATCATCATCTAAATTGTTATCAACTATTCTCTCTTGAATTATGAATTTCTCATCAATTCTCACATTTGCACTTTCCATAATAATCTTAGTTCTCTAATTATAACATCTATAAGCCTTGATTTTTAATGAATAACCAAGAAACATACCTTCATCACTTTTTACATCAAACTTGCCAATGTCATCATCTCTCTTTATGTAACACTTAATTACAAATATTCTAAAATAATTAACTATAGGTGAGTGACCAAACCATAGTTCATAAGCTATCTTGTTTTTTTCCTTCCTAACTTGCACTCTATTCATGGTGTAGACTATTGTATTCATTGCTTCTCTCCAAAATATCTTGGATACATCACTCTATGCTAACATAGCTCTTGCAATTTTTGCAATAGACTTGTTCCTTCTCTTTGCAACACCTTTCTATTCTGGAGTTCCCAGAGCTAATAGTTGTCTTTTAATTCCATTTTCTTCATGAAACATGTTTAACTCATTTGAAGTAAATTCTCCTCCTCTATCTGATCTCAAACATTTAATCTTTACACTAGATTCATTCTCAACTCTATTCTTGAATATATTAAACATATCAAATACCTCAAATTTCTCTTTGAGAAATGTAAACCACATCATTCTAGAAAAATTATCAACTATAATTATAAAATACCTTTCACCATAGAATCATTTAGTCTTTGTAGGATCACTGAGATCTATGTCTACAATCTTGAACTTCGCTATAGTGGTAAACTTCTTGCTGGGAAAAGAAGTTCTATTATGCTTTGCTAAAACACACTCATTTCTATGTTAGTATGCTTTCCAACTCTAACAATTCCTCCATCCTAACTTTTGAAGCCAACAAACTTGTTCATATCACTAGTCATATGATGTGAAAAACAACTCCCAATTATCCAATGAGATTTCTTCCAGATCTATGATACTAAAGCTACCTTCTCTAGAATTTCTTCTTTAATAGACACAAATCCAATTTCATCATCACTAGCACTTAACGCTTGTTCATCAAAATCATCATCTTCATTTTTGTACAAACAATCTTTATCTTTTTTAGGCTTATGATTTCCCTTATACTTTTTCTCCCTTTTAGGACACTTTGATGCATAATGATCATATTCATTACAGGTCCAATACTGAAATATTTTCTTACCTCCTTTGTCTTTTCTTAGTAAAAGGCTGATTGCTTCATCAATCTTTCTATCTTCCCCAGATCTACTACTACTAGCAAAATATCCTCTAGCATGCATGCTCCTTGATAGGTTAGGTCAAATATTCAAGGCATTGAAGGTTGTCTCTATTTTAGTCAATTCTCTAGACTATATCAACTCATTCTCAACTACTTCAAGTCTTCCAAGAAATGTCTCCTTTGTGAAATTTTTGGTACATGATATCAACAATTGTATAATCTAAACAACTAACTTAGATGGTGGTGTTAGAGTCTTCAATATCATTTATATAACCTCATCATCTTCTTTGGTTCCTCCCCAAGCTTTAATACATGTAGAAAGTTCTTATAGATTCATCTTCCATCATCTTAGCATCTTGAAATGCACAAATCCAACTTTGTAGCCTCAAATTCTTAGAATATGTATCACCTTCAAAACCACTTCCCAAAGCTTTCCAAATCAAATGTGAAGTAGCAAGTGATTTTACTTGATTTTCCTCAATTTTAGGAAGTGCAATCAATATTTCTTCCCTAGCTCTCATGTCACACATGAAAATATCTCTTCCTTCCTTAGAGAAACTTTCCAACTCCTTTTCTTTAATGATTATCTTTTCTAATTTTGTCAAGATCCAATATCCTAGACCTATACACAACAAATGTGTCTTCATATTTTCCTTATATCTGCCATAGTTTGTTCCATCAAAATTCAAACTATCTTTCCTAAACATGCTTTCCATGGATCTCCCAAAGCTATTAAAATTATTCTTCAAAGACTTGATGTTGTGATACCAATTTTTAGAAACAATAGTCCACAAAGATAACTGAGAGGGGGGGGGGGGGGGGGGGGTGGTGTTGAATCAATTATCCAATAATTAAAATGTTTATCTTCATTAAAAAAGCTTAACCATTCAATGAAAGTGAATAGAAACCATACAAATATGCATATAGATAATTACATTAGATATGTTGACTTGGGAAACCCTTGATCAGAGGGAAAACCCTAGTGAGAATAATGCCCAAAAGATGATGTACTAATATAAATATTCCTTGTTACAAGATGGACCTTGTTAAGAATCTATTACAACATTTAGTATAATAAGTCTCTTTTAGGAGACTTTGAATCCCTATTAGAATATTCCAACCCTATTAGGAGTTGTTTCAACCTTGTTAGGAGTTGTGGTATAATGTATGCAAGAAGAGTCCACTACCCAAACATGCAATTTCAACTACAAGAAGAGCTCACCGCTCAAACAAGTAATTTACTATTATCTTCTTCTCTCATCTATTGTTTCCTCTATCCTATCAACCAAACCAATCACTATCAAACCTTGTAGACTAGGTCATGAAGATTGGATTCAAATACCAAACCTCAGATCACTCAACAAAACCTTGGCAATGAAGTTTCCTTTACTTCTGCACTGCTCTACTCAATTTTGCATTCCACACTCATTATTGCTTTTTGCATATTCACAATTAGCATCTTTGATACAATGATAAAGGAAAATGTCCTTCCGTTATACCAAGTCCATAAAATAATTCCCTAAGTTGGTTGTTAGTTCTTCTCAATTAATTATTATATGACCACATTAAGAACACGTTACACTTAGCGATAACCTTAATCTTCTACTTTGCAACTTGAATAACTTTATATACATGAAATATTATGATGAGTGAGTTTAGTAAAATCATCCTCAACATGTATTCTTCATTTTTTGAACCTCATTCACCAAGATATCAACTTTTCTAGGAGATATAATAAGTTTACTAGAACATGCCTCTATAAAGTCTATCTCAGAATAGACATCACCAAACCTTACATCTCTTGTTTTAGACTTATCATTTCTTATTCTAACATTAAATACATATACCAAATACTCCAAATTATCTCCCATAACCTTGGATGGTTATCATGCTCAACTAGCCATCTATACTAAATTAATCTTTCCACTATTCTTCTATCAAATATCATAGAAGACATCAAACATGCTATGTCGACATCAATGAAAAACTCAATCATGAATGTAACATATCATCCACATATATCCATATCCATGTCATGATAAAGAAAAATTTCATTTCTTTATACCAAGTCCATAAAAAAAATTCCTTGATTCAGCTGTTAGACCTTCTCAATTAATCGTTATAGGACCATATTGAGAACACACTACACTTAGTGATAACATAAATCTTCTACCTTGAAACTTGAATAACTTCCAGTACATGAAATTTTATGATGAATGACCTTATCCAAATAATCACCAACATATCTTCTATATATCCTCAACCTCAATTCTTAGAATAACAATTGTACTTTGAGATATAATAAGTTTACCAAAATATGCCTTTGTAAACTATATCATAGAACATACATCACTAAAACTTACATAACTTATTTTAGACATATCACTTCTTCATCTAACTTTAAATTTATATACTAAATACTTAGAAGTATCTTTGATAACCTTGGATAGTGAGAATAATCAAGTAGTCATCCATACCAACTTGATCTTTTCGTTGTTCTTTTGTCAAATACCAAAAAAAATTGCTATATTGACATCAATGACAAAATTAGTCATGAATGTAACATATCATTAGAGTAACATATCTACAATACTCCCCCATAGGAATATCATCAAAATTTATGCTTCCAACAATCTCTCGATAATATCCCCCTTTGGCATTGATGGAAACATAAATGAAAAAATCTAGTTCTAAGAATACCAACAAAAGATTGTTAATCTTTCTTTTCAAATACTCTTCATCAATCATTCTCGCCTATTAAGATCTAATTGAAAAGATCACTATTGTGAGAGATCATTGAAAGAGGGAGATTTTTGAAGAAGACTATGTGTTTCAATCATTGTTGTGTCACTAATGTCAAACCTACTATTTACTGTTAAGATAATTGCTTATAAGATTTAAGTACTATCACTTAGTTGATTGATGAAGATCATTTGATCAATAAGATGTAACAAAAGCATTTAGAGGAAAGATTGGTTTATGATTATGTAATGAATTACAAGGATCAGTTAAGACTGTGATGACATGATGTATTGATAATCTACTTAAGGTAACAAATGTTGGCTACACATAGAAAATTTAGAAGAAAAAGTTACACAAAGCTTGTCTGCCAAGATTGACTAAGTAAATAGTAGGTGTCAAGAAAAGATAGTGCAAACTGAGTAGAAAGTCAATTAGAGCTAAGTAAAATAAAATTCTAGTAGATGCTAAGTAAGAAAATTGATGTTGAGTAAATTTTAGTTGATGGTGAGCATTAGAAATCTTTAGTTGATGTCGAGTAATGTAGTATATGCTAAGCATCAGAAGGTTGATAATTTCGAGCTACCACATTATTTAAGAGATCAAAGATTTATTGAATTTAAGCTAACAAGGTTGTTTTCTTGAATTTTGTGAACCAAGTGGAAGATAAGGATGATGAGCTAGTGGCACAAAATTTGAGGTGAATCATTTTGAGGCAAATTCAAAGTGGATTCTAAGAGAAGTTTCTAGAAGAGATATGAGATATGGGGTAGATACATTGTATCCTACCTAATCCATATAAACCCTATGAAGAATGAGCAAAAAAAATCTTAATTTCCTATTTATAGGAATGTCTGGTCATGAAGAAAAGTTTTCATGTGTGAGAATCTAAAGAAGACAAGGAGTTAAGGGTTTTACTCCATCAAGTGACCTCAGAGAAGAGTTTGCAATGGCATATTAAGAAAGAAGGCTTAAGGGGATGAATGTTTAAAGGGTGAACAAGCTATGAAAGTTGCAAAGTATTAAGGCTAAGAAGAATGGAGGACTAAATAGAGATCTATAATCTATAAGAGAGGTTGTAAGTTATATCAGATCAAAGCTCTACTGTTACTCTCTAAAAATTGTATCAGTGCATGGTAAATTCTTTGGATTAAGGTTGATCTAATAGTCATTTTTAAGTCCTTTAACTAGGTGGCATTCCAAGTGAATGGCCTAAAATTTTCTAACAAGGTTGACTCCTAATAGCATGATAGAGATCATTTAAGAGGGTCACATTTAATAGTGTGTATTGTAACCTTTAACATGGTTGGCCCTTCATAGGGAATTGCTTTAGAAAAGTGAAAAAGAGTAGAATGTTAATAGTGGTTTCTTCCAAATTGGATTTCCACATAAATCATTATGTCAAGTGTGTTGATGAATCAATTATGTTTCATGCTTTACATTGCTGCAAGTTGATTTGATAGTAACCTACAAGTTTTTAAGTGATTGCATAATCTTATGGATGCATGCATGATTAAAAATGTTTTATGGGTTCACTAAGCTATGAAATTTTTTATTTATACATCTAGACATTGGATAACTAATTCACCACCCTAGTTATTCTAAATAATTCCAACAATTGGTATCAAAGCCATTTGCTTAAGAGGACTAGTTTGAAGGTACTAGAAGCACAAAGATCAAGATTTAAAAAAGAGATGTACCCAAGCTCAATAGAGATAAATTTCTTGCATGAAAAAGTTTGATGAAACTACACCTTGGAAGACATGGATATCATGCACAATCTACCATTTTAGTAGAACATGTTGATCCAGTTGATTATATAGATGATGAAATTGTGCTAAGAAAAGTCTTGAGAACACTATTGCCTATTTGTGCTATTAGAGTTTCTACAATTCAAGAATTGAGATTTATTCTAGGAAATGATCTAACCCTTAAAGGCCTAGTGGGTAGACTTGCTACTTTTGAGCTATCTAACTAAGACAATTACAAACCTAAAAGTCTTGAATTTACTTTCAAAGCTAAGTTGATAATGAAAGATTCTAATGAGGTAAAGTAGAAGAAGAAGAGAAAGATAAAATATTTGTCTAGTGATAGTGATACAAATGTGGAAGATGTTGAACAATTGGGAGCACTACTAGCAAGAAGATTCCACAGAGGTAAAGGCAAGTTCAAAGGTGAATTACTTATCATCTATTTCAATTGCAATGAGGTTGGTCATATTTCTACAAGATGTAAATAGAAGAAGAACTACAGAGGTGGCAACAAGTACAAAAATAGAAGAGAAGATGAAAAAAAAGATTACAAAGATAAAGACAAGAAGTCATGCTACATTGTTGAAGAGGAAACAAGGGGTGATTCTAATGAACATGATGATGAAGTATTGTATGTTGCAATGGAGGATGAATTTTATTAAGATGAGGCAATTGCACTTGTTATTTATGTGAATAGAAATGATAGATGGATCATTGATAGTGAATGCTCACATCATATGACTGGGGACAAAAGTAAGTTCATTACCTTAAATCATTATGAAGAAAATAGTATAAGATTTAGTAATGATGCATTGTGTTTGATAAAATAAAATGGTTCTATCAAACTTATAAACAAGATTTTATGTGGAAATTCTTACTATGTTCAAGGATTAAACAATAATTTGTTGAGAGTGTCACAATTGAACAATTTGGGATGCAAGGTTGAATTTGAAAATAAGATTACTAAGATTTATGATACAATGAGAAACTAATTGGAAAAGGTGATCAAACTAGTAGTAATCTATTCTATCTTGATATAGAGGATGCTACTTGTCTTATTGTAAGATTTGATGATGTATGGCTATGGCACAAGAGGTTATGACATGTTAATTTTGATAACTTGGTTGGTATCAGTAACATGAAGAAAGTTAGAGATTTTCTTAAGTAGAAGAAACCTAACAATAGAATGTGCAAACAATGTCAGTTAGGCAAAATGACAAAGTCAAGCTTTAAAAGTAAAGCTTATACATCTAAAGAAATACTAGAGATTGTTCATACTAACTTGTGTGGACCAATTGATGTGTAAAGCTACAAAGGGGATATGTGCATTATGTTATTTGTTGATGATTATTCTAGAATGATGATGTTCATGTTTTTAAAATAGGAATCTGATACTTTTCAAATGTTTAAGTTGTAGTTAGCAAGAGTTGAGAAAGAAATAGGTAAGATTCTAAATTTTTTGAGATCAAATAGAGGAGGAGAATTCACATAAAATGAGTTTGAGATGTTCTGTAATGACAAAGGAATCAAAAGATAAAGATCTGCCCCCAAAAACACACCACAAAATGGAATAGCTAAAAGATGAAATAGTTGTATAATGGACTATGCTATAACACTCATGATGGAGAAGAATGTTTCTTTGAAATACTAGAGAGAAGCTATAAGTAAAATTATCTATATCTTGAAACATGTGCAAGTCAAGAAAGGTATTCATTTAACACCTTTTGAACTATGGTATGGACAATCACCCAATGTAAAATATTTTAAGGTATTTGGAAGCAAATGTTACATTCTTAAAGATGCTAGGATTAGTAAACTTGGTGCAAAAAGTGAAGAAGGTATATTCATTGGATATTCTACAAGAAGTAAAACTTAAGTATTTGAATACTAACACTAATAAAGTTGTGGAAAGCACGAATGTGAACTTTGATGAATATATAGAAGTACATGAAGCTGAACATATGAAGGAATAAGAAGAATACAAATCATTTGTGTACTTTCATGAAAGTATGCCTATTGAAGATGATGTTATAAATCAAGCTAGAAACCAATAGCAAGTTTTATTGACTACTAAGTCACATCTAGTGAATGTCGTTTAGGAACTGAGCTACATTCAAATGCTAAGTTATAGAATGAAGTAGATATACATTTTGATTTTGAGATTAACACACATGAAAGAGATGATGGGATACCTAAAAAGGATGTACATAGTGATTTTGAAGCTGAAAGACAAAATGAAGAAATAAGAGCTAAGCCAAGCTTGTCCAAATATGTCAAAAGACATCATCCTGCTACTCAAATAATTGGAGATAAAGATGCTAGGCTAATGAAAAGAAATAGATTGAGAAGTGAATCATGTTTGCTAAGAATTAAGAAACCCAAAATAGTAAAAGATTCATTAGAAGATGTGGACTAGCATAATTCCATGGAAGAACAGATTGAACAAATAGAGAAGAACAAAACATCGGGTCTAGTTCCTAGACTAGAAGATAAGAATGTGATTAGCACCAAGTGGGAATTTAAGAACAAGCTAGATGAAAATGATGAAGTCACAAGGAACAAATAAATATTTTTTTACAAGGGATATGTATAAGAAGAAGGAATTGACTATGGGAAGACATTTTCCCCTATTGCGAGATTGGAAGGAGTAAGAACTCTGCTTGCTTATATTGCATACAAAGGTTTCAAAGTTTACTAGATGGATGTTAAATCTACATTTTTGAATGGCATATTGGAAGAAGAAGTTTACATAGAAAAACCCAAAATTTTTGTTGATGTTAACAATAAGAACATGCTATGCAAACTGTACAAAGCTTTATATGGTTTGAAATAGGAATCAAGAGCATGGTATGAGATACTTCATAATTATCTTGTGAAGATTGAATTTGAAAGGATTGATGATAATAAAAATTTTTACATGAAGACAAAGAAAGTCAAAGGTATGTTTTTATCTAAAATATTTTTTGATGATATCATATTTGGAGGTCAGGATGCTTTATGTAAGTATTTTGCAAATTAGATGAAGTAAGAATTTGAAATGTCTATATTTGGAGAGATCAATTTTTTTGTGGGTTTGCAAGTATATCATATGAAATATGGTATATTTATTACTTAATCAAAGTATGTCAAAGAAATATTGAAGAATTTTGGATTAGAATATTCCAAACCAGTAAGTACACCTATGGTGATAGGACACAAGTTGTTAAAGAATGATAATTCGACTAAGGTGAATCAAACATTATATAGGTCTATGATTGATAAATTATAATATGTAGTACATAACATACCTAAAATTGCATTATCTATAGGGATAGTTGCAAGATACTTTGCTAATCCTAGGGAAAATCACTTAATGGTTGTGAAGAAAATAATGAGATATCTAAAAGGAACAGAATAGTTTGGTTTATACTACAAGAAGAATGAAAAGTTTGAACTGGGAGCTTACACTAATGCTGACTAGGTTGTTAGAGTAAATAATTAATTATTATTACACTTTACTTAAGTTTACTTAGCATAATACATTTTTATATTAGCTTTCATGTAGAAACTTAGGAATATGCATACACATATGAGTTGTCTTGTTGACAACACAAGAGTTAGCAACTTATTTGAGCACATTGTGTCTACAACATCTCTTTATAAGATACACCTATGTAAACTTATCCTCTCATCATCACACAAACTCATTTGCTCAATGGAAGATAATCCACTCTTGGTGGACATGTGATTAGTTTTAATGTTTATCTTTTTACTAACTCCTAGTCATATCAGTTTCCTCTATATATAGACACTTGTATTGTGTACTCATATTAGATCCAATCATCTAATATCCATTCTCATTTGATGATATCTTATCTCTCTTGTGCTATCTCTTGGGCTTCTAGATCTTGGCATTTCATTCTTGCCTTATGGAAATTCTTACATAGTATTAGAGATATATCAAATTCTTACATGGTATTAAAGCCATAAGAGTTTCATTGCATAGCCATTGGAGAGTTTTTCTTGTAGGTTGAGATTGGAGCTTGTTGGTGTAAATCAGATATTGGTATCATATTCAAAAGGTCAAAAATACCTCAAATTGATTTTTGTTTCATCAAAATCAGACATCTAAGGTGAAATCTAGAGTGATTTGATTTTTGAAGGTGCGATGGTGGAAATTTAGGAAAAATGATTACAAAGGTGATTTTCAAATAGCAATATGTCCCTTATATGGATTCTTTTTTTCAAGCAATGTTTTTTGTTTTGGGGTAGAATTTCATGATCTACACATTGGTGCAAGTTGTTTGAGATCTCTATTCCTAAAACTTTCTACAAATCACAAACCCTAATTTTAACAATTTCAAAGGCTTAGTTCAGGCTCATCTAGACACATATTCAAGTGCTATTTTTTGAGAGTGCATTTGTTTTTCTACTTTCCAGATCTAGTATCATTTTGGAGTAATTCTAAGTAGACATAGTACTTTCAAATTTTGTCACATTTTGGCCTATTGGAAATTGTAATTAATTAGATCCTTGAGAGGTATTGTGACTTATCTTGTTGAGTTTAATATAGCTTTATATTTTTTGTTATAACCAACAAAATTAAAAGTCCACTTAGGCCCTAAATTGGCAAGTGGATGTTGTAATCACACTAAATATGAAGTGCCAAATCATGCTTTAGGGGGGGTTTCTTTGATTTTTTTGCATTTTGGGGGTGCATACATTATTTGATCTCATGGATTCATGTCACAAGTGTTAGTTTGGCTTAAAATTGAAGTTGACAAAAAGGAACTATTAGAAATGGAGTGCTTTGATGATTGATCATCTAAAAAAACATAAGGAAGTATTTCCTTATCTATATTCCAAAGAACTACCCTCTTACACTGATCAGTCACCTATTAGCATAATTCTTTAAGCTTTTTTAATAAATATCAGTTTGGATTTTTTTTTTGTCTATAGAAAGACAAATGAAACTTATGACCTTTGGATGTGCCTTTGGAAAGCATATGGAGATCTACAAGTCCCTTCATTCCCAGAGGACATTCTACCTCAAGCCACTCTAGTTGTGGTATCTACAACTCCAGTTGAGATTCTACCTTTTGAAGCTCTATTGCTTCTACTAATCTAGCCATAGATGCTCCTAATTTAGCATAGCAGGAAATATGGTGTCTTCCTATTTCAACTTCATGGGATGACTTGCTTCCAGACATTGTAGTGTTTTTTGTGGAGTCTTACATTAAAGATGTGGGAGACATTATTGATGACATCCATCTTCCCTTTTTTGAGGATAATTCTTCACTTTTTACAAGGGAACACTCTAACCCTCAACCACTTGATCTTTCTTTTGAGACTAACATGATTGTTGACACTTCTTTTCAGCATTTGGAGGAGGAATCTTTTACTTCAAAGGAGATATATCAGTCTTTGGAGATTGTACTCCGGTTTCCTCAAACATCATATCTTTTGAAGATTCTTCCTATTAGTTGGGGAGCATTATCTACTACACCTATGGCACCACTTCTTTCTACAAGGAGGAACATCATTCAATTTTCATGGTGTAGCTTCTTCAGTCATCAAGGAGCTTCTTTCATGGGTATGAATTCATCAATTAGGGGAGGCTACATTACTTCTCTTCCTATATTTTCCTATAAGGATTATTCCTTGTCTTTGGAGGTTGATTCACTTTCATACATAGACATGTTACCTTGTTTGCCACCTTCTTTTGGGCATCCATCAGATTGGCTTGTGGCTTCTACATTCATCAAGGACTTGTCAACATATGAATAGCTTTTAGAGGTAGCATCCATAGCATTCTACATATGGATTCCTTAGCCATCTTCCTTTCTGTAATGGGAATTATACTTGTACTTATACTTGATGTATATTTTTTCTAAAGGGAGAAATTTCATTTGTAGGCATTGGATACTTTTTTTTCTTCATGACATCCTTGCAGGAGATTGTTCAATATGGGGGGATACCATCATGCATTTTTTCTTATGGGGGATATATACTTGTACATGAATGATGTATGGGGGGTCTTAATTATTGCATCCTTGCATGCATCTATTACTACTTCCCTCTTTTTGGAGGAGATTTTTCCCATGAGGTTTTCCGTCTTTCTCTGTTTTCAACAAGATTTGATTGCATTGTATCTAGAGCATTGCATTTGTACATGGGTACCTAATATGACCTAGTAGCCAAGACCCAAATTGCATCTTGTATTTAGGTTTGTAAGCTTACATACATTCCCCTAACTTGCACTTAAGTGAAGGTGTTAGTGTAAATAATTAATTATTATTACACTTTACTTAATTTTACTTAGGATAATGCATTTTTATATTACTTATCATGTAGAAACTTAGGAATATGAATAGACATATGAGTTTTCTTGTTGACAACAAAGGAGTTAGCAACTTTTTTGAGCACATGGTGTCTACAATCTCCTTATGAGATACACCTATGTAAAATTATCCTCCCATAATTGTGAAAACTCCTATGGTCAATGGAGGATAATCCACTATTGGTGGACATGTGCTTAGTTGCCTTTATATAAAAACACTTCTATTGTGTATTCATCTTAGATCCAATCATCTGATATCCATTCTCATTTGATCATATCATATCTTTCTTGTGCTATTTCTTGAGTTTATAGATCTTGGCATTTCATTCTTGCTTCAGGGAAATTCTTACATGGTATTAGAGCTATATCAAATTCTTATAAAAACATTGGTGATAGAAAGAGCACCAATGCAACAACATTTTTCATAGGCAATAGACTAGTTAAATGGACTAGTAAGAAACAAAATTGCATTTCACAATCTACTACTAAAGCTAAATGTGTTGTTTTGCTATAAATTGTACAAACATTGTGTGTATCAAATAGTTACTCAAAGGAATAAAGGAAGAGATCATAGAACTAGTGATACTTTTTTGTGATAATACAAGTGTTATCAATATATCAAAGAATTTAGTGATGCACACAAAGGCAAAGCACATAAAAATCAAGTATCATTACTTGAGAGAGTTAGTTCAAGATAAAGAGGTGAAGATGGAATATGTTGACACAAAGGAGTAAATTGTTGATATCTTCACAAAAAAATTATCTAAGGATGCTCATAAGTATCGAAGAGGTAAATTAGGGGTGATACCCCTATCAAAGGCTATTTAAATAACATAAGAAGTGCCCTGCATCAAAAAAGATGATAATCATATAATACAAATTGATTTAGTGGATCTTACTTTAGGAGCTACCTAAAGTAATCATAGAACTGAAACTTCAAATTAGTCACAAGCAAGGTGATAGAGGGAGAAATTAAAGAAACTATAAAAGCCTATATCTACATGTTTTAAGATGACAAGTTTTTGGTATGTCTTTGACATTATTGTCAAAGAGGAAGATATTCTACTAATCAAGAGTTAGAAAAGATAGGGAGATATTGATCAAGAGCTAGAAAGAGAGATTTATTAATCATATAGGGAGATATTCTACTAATCAAACCAATATAATTGCTAATTAAAAGAGGACACGTGTATGATCAGGGAGATAGAGAAGAATGTAATAAAGAGAGAGAAATCCTAATCTACTTAGAAAGAGAGAGATATAGAAGAAACTAAGAGGAAGTTATAAGAAAGAATTTTGTAACCTAATTAGAAGATGGAAGTTGCTGATAGAGGGAGAGATTTCAATACAAGGAATTATTTTCTTTTTGGTATTGTCTTAATGTTTTAACCTAATCAGTTTGGTTGAACCAAATGTTCATCATTTGATTGACTTATTTGATCAGTTTGGTTTGAGATTAATGCCAAAGAGGAAGATTGTTGAGATCTGATTGAAAAGATCATTGTTGTGAGAGATCATTGAAAGAGGGAGATTGTTTAACAAGACTATGTGTTTCAATTATTGGTTTTTTATTGATGTCAAACCTACTATTTTCTAGTAAGACAATTTATTATAAGATTAAAGTAGTATCACTTAGTTGATTGATAAAGAGGATTTGATCAATAAGATGTAACAAAAGCACCTAGATGAAAGGCTGAGTTATGATTATTGTTAGAATTTCCCTAAGGGAAAAATTCACCCAGGAACTAAGATCTCAAACACAAGCACAACTATAGACCAAGAGAGTGAGTATGATTAGAATGATGATATATTCAATATGCCATGATAAGAGTAAACTAGGAGTGCCTATATAAAAAGGCCTCTGAGATACATCTAGAATGCCTCCTAATTAGCACCATGATGTGACATACAACTAGGTACATGTCCACTAGATATGGGTTATCTTCCAGTGGGCATGAAAGTATGTGTAATGATGAGAGGATAAGCCTACAAGGGTGTGACATGCAAATTAGTGTTGTAGATACCATGTGCTAAAATAGAGTTTCCTACTTCTATGTTGTCTACATGAAAACTCAAAAAGGTGCACAAACTCCTAAGTGTCTCACAAATAAAAATAATAAAATAATGCAAAATAATTAAATAATGCATTAGCCTAAGTAAACTTAAGTAAGTGTAAATAGTGAATATGTATTTACACCAACACCCCCCCTTAAGTGCAACTTAGGGGAATGCCCTTAAGCTTACAAAAACTATGATGAAGATGCATAATAGGTCTTGGATACTAGGCCATATTAGGTACCCATGTACATAATGAAAATGAAATCTCTCATAAAGCGGGGAAAGAGAAAAAACCTCATGGAAAAAACTCTTCCCCAGAAAGAGAGATAAAAAAAGATGCATCGATAAATAGAGTAATCAAGACCCCCCCCCCCCCGCTCCATTATGAAAAACATCTAGTATATACATAAGAGAATAATGAGAGAAGGAAGAGAGATAGAATAGGCTCCCCCATGAAAAGAAGAATGCTGACAAGTGAAAGTAGCTCCAATGAAGAAGCTGGTCCAAGAATGTGGAATGGTGTTCCTCCCCTTAGGAAGAAACACATGCAAAGGTACACTCCTAAAGATGTATGGTGGCTTTGAAACTTGCTCAAGTATCCCTAAACTGATGTTGATGCTCACCCCTTCCAACTATGATGAAAAGAGTGAATGCAGATCTATCAAGGATGTCTGTTGAACCTATTCTATTGAACCATCTATCTCCTCAACTGACAAATAGATCTCCACTAATTTTTTTTTGTAAGGATCTAATATCATGCCAACCTAAAAAGATTGATCATGTAGAGAATGGACATGAGGCTTAGAGTGAGCCCTCACAACAACTATAGAAGGATCACCTTCATCAATGAGAAGATGTAAGTCCTCAAGGGTATCTCCCAAGTCAACTGAAGCTAGAGCTAGTAGATGAGATGCACCATGCTATGATGGACCTTTCACTATGGCAATATAAGTGTGTGGACTATATTGATGTGACCTCTCACTACAACTATCGATAGAAGCCCATGTATCTGAACCTGTTAAAGCACTATTGTTGGTGTCACTATGTATGATGCGTAGAGAGGAGTATAGGATAAGTAGGGTAAACTTTCCTCAAAATGAACATCCTTCTCCACAAATATCTTGTGAGTCTCTAGATCCATTAGTCTGTAAGCCTTCACATTGTCTTCATAATCAATGGAGGTACAAGGCTTAGGTTCCATTTCCTTACTACTCCTAGAAGATAGGTTAGCCCATGCTGAACAACCAAAGACTCTAAAGTGACTCACAACTAGTTTTCTATTGTACCATGCCTCAAAAGGAGTCTTTCCACCTTAGGCATTATGAGGAGACCTATTAAGTATGTGAGTAGCACTATTAATGGCTTCAACTTCTAGTGTAGGATTGAGAGACTTGGCCTTAACCATGTAACTTGCCATGGTCTTGAGAGTCCTTATCCTCATAGTTGCAACATCTATCTTTTGTGGACTAAATGTAGGTGAGTTTTGAAGATCAATCCCCTCAATTCTACAAAAGTTCTTAAGTCTTTTTTCTACATATTTATTCTCATTATCCACCCTTAGTACCATGATGGCTTTCCTTGAATTGTGTTCAACATGAGTCTTGAAGTATTGAAGCTTATGAACCACTTCATTCTTATGATGAAGGAAGAATACCCAAGTGAATCTTGAAAATTCATCAACAAATCTAAGGATGTAGTGGCCTTGGCTAACTCAAGTCACTACAAAGGATCCTGCTAAAACCATGTGAACTAGCTAAAGAACAATTGGAGCTTGAGAAGGCTTCCCTTTATCATACTTCTCCTTGAGATTTATATCCACTAAACAAGATGAACATTCTCCCTTAGAAAAGTTAATATTATGTAGACCTTTGACCATATGTTTCTAGCAAAGTTGCTAAAGAGAGAGAAAGTCAAGGTGACCAAACCATTCATGCCATAAGTTGATTGGTGAAGTAGAGTGTGTCAAAAAGGCTTGAGAAGGAGACTTAGGCACAAAGTGGGAGAAGGAATAAAGACTCTTATCATCATTGACTTTCCCAACTACAACAAATGAATCATCTTTAAGACTTTGCACCATCACTGAATTTGGAAGGAACTCAACTTTGTGACCATCTCCAAGGTGAGTGATTTGGTAAACTGATAGGAGATTGGAAATAAGGTTTGGAATGTAGCAAAAATCCTTGAATTCCCAATTTTCCATTTCCACATGTCCTTTCTCTTCAATTTCCATCTTACTATCATCTCCAATGAAGATTTGTGGTACCTTTGACTACTTCAATGGAGAAAAGTCTTCCGGTGAACAACCCATGTGGTAAGAGGCACCAAAATCAAGTATCCATTTTGAAGAAGAAATTTTGTTTTCCATAAGTGCTTTCCCTTTACCCTTTGAAGAGGTTGGAGTTGAATCCTTGGAAATACTTGGCACTTGAATCTTGTTCTTCCTAAGTAGGTTTTACAACTCATCGATTCTTTTTGTCTTGTAGTGACACTCATCATGATTTAGCTTTTTGCAGTATGCACAAAAGAGTTTTTCCTTTTCATTACTTCCCTTCTTGTTTGAAGAAGAATTTCTTTATTGAGAGGAGGATTGCTATGTCTCAGATTATGTTTTCTGCTTCCACTTCTTCTTCTTCTTCTTCTTGTTTTACCCCCCTTGACTTGATTTGTGCTCATCACTAGCCACCAAGGCTTTGGTCTTCGATGAGTTGAGAAGTCCAAAATTCACCAAGTGAGATTGTTTACTAATCAACATCTCTGTAAATGCATCAAAGGAAGGCTTGTGGTAAGAAGATCCCATGGTCAACTTGTGAGTATTAAAGCTCAAAACAAAGTTAGCATACTAAAAAGGTAGCATCTTCAGGATGTGATGAATCAACCTGTCATTCTTCATGGGATTTCCACAATCTTTAAGAAATGCCCAATACTCATTGGCTTTGATGATGTAATCTTGAATTATGTCAAAATTCTTAGGATCCAAGAGAAGTAGATCATCTTCAATCTAAAATCCCTTTTCTTCATCCAGCTTACCATACAACTATTCAAGTTTATCCCAAGCTTCTTTAGATTTTGAACAATTTTTAATGTTAAAGAGAAGATCCCCATGTACACAACTCTTGATAACTCCTAAAGCCTATCGGTCTTGATTTTTCCAATTAGTAAGTTCTTTTGCATCAGTAGGTTTGTTTATTGTACCATCAACATAAAGACTATACCTTTTTTCCATTAATCTACTCCATGCAATATCTTTCCATGTAGAATAGTTACATGAAGTTAAAGTAGAAAATTTAAAACCCATGATGTATAAATGAAAAGAGCACAATAGAGAGACACAAAAAACATAGCATACACACCCTCTTTTCACTCAATCAAAAAATACCCCCCAAAAAAGATGCTTTTGACACTTATAAGTAGTATGTTTACAATGGGCCACTTGTCAAAATGAACAAAGTAGACTTTCTATTTTTTCTTTTACAACTATCTTATGAAGCTCAAATATGTCACCTAATTACTATAGCTTAGATTTAAAATAATACTAAAAAGAATCAAAGCTTTACAATGTCAAAAAAAGGCCTAATTCTAAAAGTGAAAAATTGGTCCACACAACACAAGATTCTAACTTTAGATCTAGAAAGTAGATGAAAAAATACACACTTTAAAAAAAAATAGAACTTAAAAAAGTGAACAAATGTACCCATACAGAGTGTTTGAAGTTGAAAAATGTAGGATTATGTAGGTATAGTCACCAAAAAATGTAATTTCTAAAGAATTTGTGCACTAGAAAAAGGAAAAAAAACCACTACGGAAAATTTAGGAAATTCTACCCAATTTCAAAAAAAATTGCACCTGAATCAAAGTCTAGATGTCCAAGTTATGGGCTCACAAAGTTAGGCTGCCAAATTGAAAAGCGATCTGAAGAGGGGTCTAGAGAAAAAACTATGAGTCTAAATTTGACGGTCAAATAACCATCACTGCAATTGTAAAATGCCTAGTTTTGACAATCAAACGATCATCAATTTTAACCCAGTGAAACTTATGATGTTAGTGAAAAAAGAGCCCCTGTTGACGTGGCAAATGATGGTGCACTGACTAGGATTTTTGTATGGTATGGTACATACATAAATTGCTAACATGGTAAGGAATTTGATAGGTCTTCTTATGTTTCATAATTTGATGTGTCCAAATTCCATGGTATTACGTGCCAGTTCTGGTTGGTGATGTGTCAAGTTTTCTTAAGTGGCAGTAAATGTGGCAAAAAAGGATATTGTTGACATGTCTATTCATTATCAGGTGATGTGGTAGGAGATTTGAACTGACATGGAAAAATCCTACATGGTAGTATACAAGGACTAAATAGGTGGCATTGTGTAGTTAATAAAAAAAATAGGGTCAGAGATTTAAAAAGCATTGCTCGTGCCCGAAGAGAGACTGTCAGGAGGTTAGGAAAAGGTGAAACCCAAAAAAAAATAAAAAAATGCACAAGTCACATAAAAATTTTTGAATGATAGAAAAGCTTAACATAGCCACCAAAACTTGACTTCTATTATTGGATTCTTTCAAACAACAAGTAGGAACTCATGAGCTAAAAAAGGTTTGACAGTTGTCAGATGCAATTAGCATCACTAGAATATACCTATGTGCTGTGAAGGGTTCCACCATGAGGCCAAAAAATTGCAAGTCATAGAGTTTAACCACCGATGCTAGAAGTTTCAAATTTCATTCCAAGTTAAACTGTAGTGGGCTCTGGAAACTAGGCACTTTGTGGGTCGAGAAAACTACACTGGAAGCCAAAGGTTAATGAGCGCAAGAGCCAGAATCTTTTCCTTCACTAGAGAATAAAAATAGTGGCCACTAATGGTTTGAATGTAGCAAGCACTAGAATTTCTCAAAACCCTCACTAGATTGCTAGAATATATTGCATTGGTTGTTAGAGCATGCAAGAGTGGTGGCTAGTATTTGGAGGTTGGCACTGGTCTTTCAATTGCTAGGAAACTTGTTCAAGCAGGCGGGAAGAGTCTCTAGTGGGTGGGCTTAGTATTAATAGTTCCACATTTACCAAATCAAAGAGCTCAAAACATTTTATAAATGTTGCACTGCAAAGAATGAGTAAAGAGCTTGGCCAGAGGTTGATTGTCGGCTCCCTTGTTGGAGTTGGTATATTCCTGGCATGGTGGAATATTTTGTCTTGCCCAGGGTATGTGTTGTACATCAAATTTGTGATGTGGCTATTATGAATAATTCAATATGCCTGCGAAATTAAAAAAATTTCTCCTATGAAAAAATAAAATACCTTATGTAGAGCTAGGATCTAACAGCCTAGCTCTGTTAAAAAAAATTTCTCTACCAAAAAATAAATTTTTGAAGAATTCTGATGAAAATACAATAAAACTATAGAGAAAATAAAAATTACAGATCTAAAATTGAATTAATAATATCGATAAATTACCATACCTAAACTACAAATTGGGGCCTCTAGAGTCCGATTTGCAAAAGAAATTTTCCTCACGGTTGACTTTGGGCCAAGGTAGGCATGTTTAGAGTCAATTTTTAATAGTTCAGCTTTCTAGATGCAATAGTGAGGTCAAATTTGGCTCTAGATACTCTCAATTTTTTTAGTAAGCTAGATTGGGGCTGAGGTGCTAAGACAAGCGTGGTCTCAAAATAGCTACATGATGAGAAAATCTCCAAGTGCTCTAATACCATGTAAGAATTTGCCTAAGGGTAAAATTCATCTAGGAACTAAGAACTCAAACACAAGCACAACTATAGACCAAGAGAGTGATGGAGACACAACCCAAGCACAAAATGGACACAACAGGAAAAGAAATTTTTTATTAACTATGAAAACATGGTATTACACTTAGTGTAGAAAAAAAAACTCCAAAACATGCCCTATGGGCTTACAGAAGCATAAATCTAGAGACAATTTCTTCTCCCAGTACCTTCTCTCAAACTCCACTCCAAACTACCTTTTACAGTGCTAAAAATATCCTTAAATAGACCCCAAAGGGTTAAGGATTAGGAATACATTCTAGAAATGTAAGTTAGCATCCACTAACCAAATAGAAGGCTCCAGATGTTGTGTTAGAAGTGGGCGCAAAACTAGAAGAATCCAAAAACTATAACCAAACTTTTGGGAGACATAACTTTTGAATTGTAGCCCCGATTGATGAACCATTTACATTTTTAGAAAGCTCTCGAAGCACTCTATAGCCCTATGGACCATTTTTACTTGTCTCCCATTTTTGGGCCCTAAAAAAGGTCATTTAATTCCCTAAACCTGACTTTGAAGCATTCTTAAGAGGTCTCCAAAAACTTAAAAACTATGATAACTTTCAAACCATGCAACCTTTTGACCTGATTCTTTTTCTAGAATATTCTAAATTACAATTTTAATTCTACCTCCAATTTACACCTTCTAATCCACCATAATTATGGCTCAATTACATAGTCCTATTTTTTGACATTTACACATATACCAAGGTGCTCAAATACTCTAACCTAGAACACTGATAGTGGAACTATGAGAGTTAGAACCTTTATTTGACCCAAATGGGTATCCAAAAATGAAAACACATGAAATAGAAACTAAGTCTAAGTACATTTTATTTTTGGTGACACAGGGTTGCCCTTATACCTCTGGATGCTCCTGCATCAGACACCTAAGGTAGATTAAAAAGTGACCCTGTCACTTTATGGATGGTAGAGGAAATCCCAAATGGGAAACCTTAGTTGCTAATATCCAAGTTGAGTCCTTGATTAGTCAAACTTTCCACTTAACTAGATACTCTTCATACTACCTATTTCTGGTACTCCTACCCACACGATGATCCAGAATGTTTTCTATCTCCTCCTTCTTAGAAGCAAGAATTAGACATGGCTCTAACGTCAGCTCCTCATCTACACCATTAGCATGATACTCTATCAAGTTTGCAATGTTCAAGATAGGAGAAATGTTAATTCCATCTAGCAACTCCACCTTATATGCATTTCTTGAGTCATGTTTCTTCAAAATTTTGCAGGGGCCAAATTTCTTGATCTTCATCTTTTTGTAAGTACCTACTAGAAATCTCTCCTTTCTTAAGTGTACCATGACTAGATCCCATACTTGGAACTCCTTACATCTTCTCCTTTGATCAAACCTAGCTTTATACTATTGATTCATCTTGATAATGTGTGTCTGGACTTCCTCATGTTAGCTCTTGATATGTTCAGCAAACTCTTCTGCTTCAACACTTGTCCTCTCCCCTTGCTCCATCTTCCTCAATTCTGGTTTAGTCCTTGGGCTACTTCCATATACAATTTGGAATGGTGATTTACTAGTACTACTATTTATAGAGGTATTGTAAGAAAATTTCACTTGTGGTATGTCATGTCCCCTTTTCAAATAATTAAAAATAATAATCTTTGCTAAGGCAGGTAGGCCCAAAAAAGTGATGTTTCAGAAAAAGGGGCTAATATTTGGAAACCAATGGACTAATAAATGAAAATTATTATTAAAATATGTTTTATTAACCCCTCTTGGACATGAGTTAGGGTTATGCCCTCTTTTAAGGGATTTGGAGGCATTTTGGGCTCATTCCAGAACTTGACTTTCGCTCATTGCTTTGTTGTTCTTCAGAGGCTGCCAAACCTATGGAGAAGGAGACCCAAGGACATGAGTTTTTAGGTTTTAAGTAAGGCTAAGGATAGAAGTTGAAAGACATTCCATGTGCAAGCTCATGTAGAGTTTTCCCTTGTGCTGAACAGTGCAAATTTGTGGATTTTTGAGTGTGTTTTTTACAAGAGTTTGGTGTTTCCAGTTGAGTATTTCTTATCAATTTGGCTTGCTGCTATTTTTTAAAAATTTAGATGTTAAAATAGATCTGAATATATGTATTTGGTCATGGTTATACTTTTTTGATAGATTATTAATGTTTTTGTGGTGTTTCTAGGCTATTTTGTGTTATTTTTGGGAGCCTGATGAGCATTGTTTTTGTCCTCCATTTGGGAGCTGTTGTGTAAATACTATATAGATCTGGAAATTTAATTTTGTAGGTCATTATTCTGGTGAAATTTATTTAAAAATATACACTTTCAGATTTATTAATAATTTGTGAAGCTATGAAGTTTTTGGCACTATTTTGGGCATACCCGATTTGGGTTTTATTGAGAAATTGGTGGATCTTGAAATATTGGTTGTTTGATTTTAAAAACCTAATTAGAGGCTTTAAATATCATATAAAATTAGAAAGGGGACATTTTAGTGGTATCAGAGCTATGATATTGCTAGCTTAAGGGTTTGTAGAAGTTTGCATGCAACTAAGTGTAAGAGAAAAGAGATATTTGCAGTGAGAAAAGAATAAAGAAATTTTGATCAAACCTCCAGGTGAAAGTAAAAGTAAAAAATACAAGGAAGGAAAAAATATGGCTGATCTAGATGAGATGGAAAATAAATTCTTCCAAGACATCCAGAATACTTAGAAGCAAATAGTGGATAGTTTGGCAGAAACTAGAGAGGCTTTGTGAATATTGATAGAAAAACTATAAGGAGTTGCATCTATTAATGAGAAGGGGAGCACTTCAGAGGAGCCAAGAAATCTGAAACTCACACCCTCTAAATCAAATAAAACTATTTTCTTGCCTATAGATGAGCCACCAGTGCCAAATTTAGCCCTTAATCCTATGGAAGAGGTTACAGGTAACTTGATTTCATTAAGAGCTACTTACAATGGCTTAGATGATGACTTTTGTAGTTTAGTTCCTTTTAGAGAATATGTGGATATGATGAACACTTTGATACCCAAGAAAGAGTATAGGAGGGAGCATGCCATAAGTGGAAGAGAGCTCAAAAATAAAATAAGCAAGTTTATAGCACCTACTTTTGATGGAACAAATAAACTTTTAGCTAGAGCATGGCTACAAAAATTACAAACCTTCTTCACACTTAACCCCATGAAGGAGAGTGATGCTATTCAATTTGCAAGTCTACACTTGGAAGATGCAGCCTATGATTGGTGGTATCATGGAATAACTACTCAAGATCATGATTAGGTAACTACATTTGATGATTTTAGTCAAAGAGTGATAGATAGATTTGACTTCAAAGATGATGAAGAGTATTTTAAAGAATTGTTAAAGTTGACAAACCAAATCAGTTAATGAGTATATAGAAGAGTTTCAAAAAGTGGCTTTTATGGTACCTGATATGAGTGAAAAGAAGATTATTTCTCTTTTTCTTGATAGTTTGGAAGATTCTGTTAAGGGTTTGGTTAAGGCTTTCTCACCCTCAACCTTATAGGAAGCTATCAAAAGAAGCTTGCAACTTGAAACTTGCATGTCTATGAGACCAATCACTAATAAAAAACCCCCAAATCTTTGGCAACATGAGGGGAATTTTCAAAAAAAGACTTTTCCAACACTACCACCAAAAGATGTGATAAATGTGACAAAAAAGAAGGTAGATGAAGAGACTAGGAGTGAATTACGAAGGAAAAAGCTTTGTTTCACTTGTAGAGAACCATGGGTTCTAGGACAAAGATGTTTGGGGAAAGGTCAAGTACACTATATTGAAGTTACTTTAGAATCTGATTTAGATGAGCATGAAGAATTTCATGACACTAAGGAGGAGGAAGAAGAAGAGAAAGAAAAATCAATCAGCAAGGATGGCACTTTAGCAGCATTATCAGGAGTCCTAAGATACCATCCCTTTCAAATTTGAGGGGTACTAGTAGGGCAAAGCTTAACAATTCTTCTTGATAGTGGGGAAACTCACAATTTTATTGATGAGAGATTTTTCATGAAAAGAGGGCTTAAAGCAGAAGATTTTGAGAGATTCAATGCTACTGTAGCTGATGGATTCACTATGCCTTGCACACGGGTGGTGAAACAACTCAAGATGACCTTAGGAGATTATGAGTTATGTGATGAATTCTATGTTGTTGGGATTGGGGAGACAGATCTTGTATTGGGTGTTCAATGGTTGCACTCTATTGGAGGCTATTACATGAACAATCAAACTATGGAGTTTAAATTTCATTCCAATGAGAAAGAAGTCTTATTGAGAGGCTTATCAAATGGAGCACCTAAGGTAGTCTCTGTAAAGAGGATGGAGAGGACTTTTCAATGAGGACAAGTAGCATGGGTAGTAGAAGTCATAATCCATCCAACAAGCTCTTCAAAGAATCAAGGTAATTTCCATTTTGAAATTCAAAATATTCTTGATAAGCATAGTATAGTTTTCAATGACTTGCCTCTAGGATTACCACTAGATAGAGGTTTTGAGCATGTTATAGAGTTAGAATAGGGTGCCAAACAAGTTATAACAACCCCATACTGCCATCCAAGAGGTTATAAGGAAGAAATTGAAAAAAATATTAAGGAACCCCTAGACATAGGATTCATAAGGCCTAGCTCTAGTCCATTTGCATCATCTGTGGTACTTGTCAAGAAAAAATATGGTACAATGAGAATGTGTATAGACTATAGGGATCTAAATAAGAAGACCATAAAAAATAAGCATCCCATACCATGCCTAGATGAACTCACTAATGAGTTACATGGTATTGTATACTTCTCAAAAATTGACTTAAGATCAGGGTACCATCAAATTTGAATGAGGAGTGAAGATGTGGAAAAGACTACTTTCAGATGTCACTATGGGCACTTTGAATTTCTTGTTATGCCATTTGGCCTCACTAATGCACCTACAACATTCCAATCTTGTATGAATAAGGTATTTAGCCAACACCTTCAAAAATTTGTTTTGGTATTTTTTGATGATATCTTGATTTACAATAAAATATGGGAAGAGCATCTAAAATACATAGACACTATTTTGGGAATCTTGGAGCAGCAATCCTTCTATGCTAAGCTATCTAAATGTGAGTTTGGTTTGACATAGATCCTATATTTGAGACATATTATAAGTTCTAAAGGAGTACAAGTTGATCAACAAAAAATTCAGGCAATTTTGGATTGGCCTCCACCCACTAATCTTACATAGTTGAGAGGTTTCTTTGGGTTGTGTAGCTACTATAGGAGATTTTTCAAGGGATTTTCTCAGCTTGCTGCCCCCTTGACTAATTTGACAAAGAAAGGAGATTTTGTTTGGACAGAAGAGGCACAAAAAACATTTGATAAGCTTAAGGAGGTAATGAGTTCATGCCCTGTGTTTGTAATTCCATATTTCTATTTACCTTTAGTTGTTGAATACGATGCTTCTAGAGAAGGTATAGGGGCTGTCCTAACTCAAAGGGGGCATCCAATAGCATTTGAGAGTAGAAAAATAAATAAATTAGACAAAGTTTGCTCCATCTATGATAAGGAAATGTTGGCAATCATGCATGCACTTCATAAGTTTAGAAAATATTTGGTATGTGGGAGATTCATTGTAAGGACAGACCATAATAGCTTGGGGTTCTTCTTGAACCAAAGGGATTTGAATGATCATCAAAAAAAATGGGTAAGGAAATTGCAAGCTTATGATTTTGATATTGAATACATGAAAGGAAAGAATAATGTGGTTGTTGATGCTCTCTCAAGAAAGCCCACTCTATGTTCCTTAACATCTATCTCTGCTAATTGGAAAGTCTCCATAATTTTAGAGTATGCTAAAGATTCCATTTCCACCAAGATTTTGGATAAGTTAGTGGATGATAATAGGTAAAAGGTTTTTGATGAATTTATTTATTACAAGAATAGGATCTTCTTAGTGCTAGGATCAAAAACTAAGGAGAGGATATTGAGGGTCTTTCATGGCACACCTTTTGCTGGTCGTCAGGGATACTTCAAGACATACAAGCAAATTTGAGATCAGTTTTCATGGAAGGGTATGAAGGAGGATGTCTTTAAACACATTAAGGAATTTATGGTATGCCAACAAAGCAAGAGTGAGCAAAATTTTCCTGCAAGGTTGTTCTAGCCACTTCCTATTCCTGAACAAAAATGGGAAAGTATTTCCATGAACTTCATCACTGGGTTACCCAAGGTTCAAGGTAAAGATTTTATATATGTGGTGGTAGATAGACTAACTAACTATGCACATTTATTTCCTATCACATCTAATTTCAAGGCATCATAAGTGGCCGAATTGTTCTTCAAGGAAATTTTTAGATTGCATGGCTTGCCTAGAAACATTGTCAATGACCAAGATACTAGATTCCTCAGCTCTTTTTGGAAGGAGCTCTTTCATTTGGAAAGAACTAAACTCACTCCTAGTACTAGCTATCACCCTCAAACAGATGGACAAACAAAGATAGTTAATAAATGGATAGAGGGATATTTGAGGAACTATGTTTCAAATCAACAACATTCTTGGGTGAAATGGTTGCACCTAGGGGACTATTGTTACAATACATATCATCACATGTATATTGGTATGCCTTCTTTTCATGCTCTTTTATGGTTATGATGCCTTCTCCTTTTTTGATCTAGTACTTTCAAATAATAGAGTACATGCAACAAGTGATTTCGTCAAGCAAAGCCAAGACATAATAAGGTCCCTCAAGGATAATCTACAACATGCACAGAATGAATAGAAGTTGTATGCTGATAGGAAAAGGACCAAAAGATATTTTCAGGTGGGAGATTTGTTATTTTTTAGGTTTCAACCATATAAGCAAAGCACCTTGAAGAGGAGTGGGGCAGAGAAACTCAAGCCAAGGTTCTATGGGCCTTATAAGATCACCAAGAAGGTAGGAGAGGTAGCTTATGAATTGGAGCTCCCACCAAATAGAAAAATACATAATATTTTCCATGTATCTTTCTTGAAGAAGATTCTAGGCTAGAAGACCATAGTATCTATAGAATCACCACCTCTTGATGATGAAGGGAAATTAGTTTTGATACCAGAAGAGATTTTGGATACAAGAGAGAAAAGGTTGAGAAATAGGAGCATCATAGAGCATTTGGTCAAATGGAAAGGATTACCACTGGAGGATGAACTTGGGAAGGAGAACATATTATTGAGAATTCAAACCTTCATTTCTTGAGGACAAGCAATATTTGGGAGGGGAGGACTTGTCATGTCCCCTTTTCAAATAATTAAAAATAATAATCTTTGCTAAGGCAAGCAGGCCCAAAAAGGTGAAGTTTCAGAAAAAGTGTCTAATATTTGGAAACTAATGGAATAATAAATGAAAATAATTATTAAAATATATTTTATTAACCACTCTTGGATGTGAGTTAGGGTTATGCCCTCTTTTAAAGGATTTGGAGGCATTTTGGGCTCATTCCAAAACTTGATTTTTGCTCATTGCTTTGTTGTTTTTCAAAGGCTACCAAACCTGTGCAGAAGGAGACTCAAGGATGGGAGTTTTAAAGTTTCTAAGAATTCTAAGGATAGGAGTCTAAATCCATTCCATGTGCAAGCTCATGCAAAGTTTTTCCTTGTGCTGAACAGTGCAAATTTGTGAGTTTTCGGGTGTGTTTTTTATAAGAGTTTGGTGTTTTCGGTTGAGTATTTCTTATCAGTTTGGTTTTCTTATATATTTCACATATTTAGATGTTAAAATAGAGATGAATAAATTTATTTGGTCATGGTTATACATCTATGATATATTATTAGTGTTTTTGTGATGTTTTCGGGCTATTTTGTGTTATTTTTTGGAGCCCGATGAGCATTGTTTTTGTCCTCCGTTTGGGAGCTATTGTGTAAATGCTATACAGATATAGAAATTTCATTTTTTAGGCTATTATTATGGTGAAATTTCTGTAAAAATTTCTACTTTCAAATTTATTAATAATATGTGAAGCTGTGAAGTTTTTGGCACTATTTTGGGCATACCCGATTTGGGTTTTATTGAGAAATTGGTGGATCTTGAAATATTGGTTGTTTGATTTTAAAAACCTGATTAGAGGCTTTAAATATCATATAAAATTAAAAAGGGGACATGTCATGGTAGAATCAAATTCCATCCTTTGGGCTTATCCCCAACTAAACATCTCAACAAATTGCCCATACTTCTGTTTACCAATTCTATCTGGCTATCAGTCTGTGGATGATGTGTGGAACTGAATTTTAGGTCCATTCTCAACTTCTTCCACAATGTTCTCCAAAATTACCCAAAAAATTTAGTGTCTCTATTAGAAACTATACACTTTGGGAGGCCATGTAGTCTTACCACCTCTTCTAAAAACAAGTCTTCAATATGGACATCATCATGAGTTTTATGGCATGGAATGAAATGTGCAATTTTGGAGAACCTATCAACCACCACAAATACTAAGTCATTACCCCTTTGTTTCCTTAGCAATCCAAGAACAAAATCCATACTTATGTCCTCCCATGGCTTTGATGGAATAGGCAATGGCTAATAAAGTCCAGTATTGTGACTAAATCCCTTGGCCACTTGACAAATCTAACAATTCTGTACAAACTTCTTCACATCCTATGAAATTTGAGGCCAAAAATAATGTTCTCTAAGAATGAAAATGGTATTATCTTGACCAAAATTTCCTACCATCCCTCCACTATGTTTCTTCTTAATCAATTTTTTTCTTATGGAACTCCTTGTAATACACAATTGATTGCCCTTGAATAACATACCATCGTAAATCAGATAGTCTAACCACTTAGTTCTATCTACAACAACAAGTTCTTTACAAGCTTTCCATGCTTTAGCAAAATTAGGATCCTTAGGGTATAGATTCTTGAGTTTAGCAAACCCAACTACTTCAACCTATGTAATTGTAAGCAACAACTATCTCCTACTTAATGCACCTACAACCTTGTTAGATTTTTCACTTCTATGCTTCAACACAAATGTATAGCTCTGCAAGAACTCTACCAACTTCATATGCCTCTAATTCAATTTACCTTGGCTATTTAGATACTATAATCCCTGGTGATCAGTATATAAAAAAAATTCCTTTTGCAATAGATAATACCTTCATTTCTTTAAGGCTTGAACTATTGCATAGAACTCTTGATCATAAACAGAATACTTCTTTTTTGCATCATTCAATTTTTCACTAAAATATGCAATAGGCTTAGCTTCTTGGCTTAATATAGCCCCAATAGCACTTCCACTAGCATCAAAATCCACTTGGAACACCTTGCTAAAATTAGGAAGTGCCAACATAGGTTGTTCTATCACCTTTTTCTTTAGCAATTCAAAAATTCTCATAGCTTCCATAGTCCATTTGAACTCTTTTCTATCCCCTCTTGTTGTTTCAGTTAAGGGTGTACACATGCCACTAAAATTCTTAATAAAATTCCTATAAAAACTAACCAGACCATGAAATGATCTCACCTCAATAGAAAACCTTGGAGTAGGCCATTCCAAGATGGCTTTTACCTTCTCATGACCGATTTTGGGACCTTTAGATGATACAACAAACCCCAGGTAGACTAACTCTTTTTTAGCAAAGCTACACTTCTTCAGATTAATTAATAGTTTCTCTTCCCTCAACCTTTCGAGGACACTACAAAATTCAGTAAATGTTCTTCCAAAGTCTTTTTAAAAATTAAAATATCATCCAAATAGACAATAACAAATTTTCCCAAAAACTTCTTAAGTACCTCATTCATAAGCTGCATGAAGGTGCTTGGGGCGTTCATCAATACAAAGGGCATGAATAGCCACTCATAAAGACCCTCCTTGGTCTTGAAGTTATTTTCCACTCATCTCCTTCTAGAATATATATCTGGTGATAGCCACTCTTGAGATCTATCTTTGTGAAGTATTGAGCTCCACTTAAGTAGTCTATAAGATCATCCATTGTTGGCTAAGGAAACCAATACTTGATGGCTATCCTATTTATAGCTCGAGAGTCCATACACATTCTCCACTCTCTATCCTTCTTTGGTGCTAGTACTATAGGTACTACACATGGACTCAGGCTCTCTCAAATCAAACCCTTCTTCAATAGCTCCTAAACTTGTCTGTTTAGCTCCTTAGTTTCAATAGGAGTCATCCTATGAGCTGTCTTGTTAGGAAAACTAGCTCCAGGAATTAAATGTATCTGATGACTGATTTTCCTTACTTGTGGTAGTCCTTTTGGAACATTATCAAAAATGATATCTCCAAACTCAGTTAATAAATTGGAAACTTCAAGTGGTATTTCACTACTACCTTCCTTTTATTTTCTAGGAATCAAAGCATAGCAGATATGCTAATGTTTCATGCCATCTAAAAATTTTCTTCCATCAACAAGATAGATCTGAGCATTGCTACATACCTTTTCACCTTCCTTTACCATGGGCTTTAGTTTGTGGTGAACTCTATCTTTTTTTAGAGAGTATGTGTTTGCATGACCATCATGTACTGCATGCCTATCAAACTGTCATTGTCTTCCCAAGAGTAGATGGTAGACATCCATTGGAATAATATCACAGAGAACTTCATCATGGTAACTCCCAATTTTGAACTTCACTAAACATTGTTCACTTACCAAGACCTTGTGATCATCCTTCACACAAGTGATCTGATAGGGCTAGTGGTGTTTATCCCTCTTGACCTTCAGCTTAGAGACCATCTTTTCTGACACCAAGTTGTCAATGCTACCACCATCAATGATCACATCACAACATTTATTCTCACATTTGCACCTAGTACAAAATAGACTTCTCCTTTTTCCCAATTCAATCTCCCCACTCAGTAGAACCCTTTCATTTACTAAAGTCTCTCCTCTTTCTGCATCCTCTAAATGTGATGACTATGTATCCTCATGCACATGAGCAACCCTAGCTTGGCCCTTAGCTCTCCTATCTATTCTTCCTTGTCATTGAGGGAATTCAAAGGTACGATGGCCTTGTTCATTGAAATGAAAATAGCTACCATGGAAACCTCCTCTTCTTGAACCTTACCATGTCCTCTACCTCTTCCTCTCTGATCTCCAGTGTTTAGATCATGGGAGTAGTTAAAATCCTCATTCCTCTCATTCCTTCTAGTACCCACATCTTCATTTTTCCTTTGGGTCTCATTTCAACCTCCAGATGACCTACCACTACCCCTCCTCCTTGACTATGCCCTCTTTGTCTCCCTTCAACCTTTTTATTTAGCTTCTCTTCAACTCGTAGGGTAAACTAGTATGCCTCTTCAATGCTGGTCATTCTTACTTGACTTAATTCCTCTTGGATGCTAGGTCATAAGCCACTAATATAGTGAGAAACCTTCTTCTTATTTGCTTCTACATGCCCTACTCTAATTAGAAGTCGATAAAACTCCTTTGTATATTCCTGGACTAATTTTCCTACTTTTTTTAACCCATGCATCTTCTTAAACAAATCAAGCTTGTAGTCAATAGGAATGGACTGCTTCTTTAGTTTGTCCACCATTTGATCCCACCTTGTGATCTTATCCTTTCCTCTTCTATTTCTCTCCAATTGAACCTCTTACCACCAAATTTTGGCATGATCTTTTAGTATGGCCTTTGCAAACTTAACCCTATCTAGATCCTTGATATCCTCATACTCAAAGTACTCTTCCAATTCATTAATCGATTTGATCAACTCATCTAATTTCATATTTCTTTAAAATACACCCACATCAATTGAAAGTTTTTTCTCAAACTTAATAATGGTCCTAAAAAGCCTCTCCTTTGCCTGATTCAAAACTTCCCCTTTAACTTCCCCTTTTGGTCCAATTTCTTCTTCTTTATTGTCATGCTCACTTTAATCACTTGCAGTAACATTTGTTCCCCTACGGAGCTCCTCCTGCAACACTTGAACCTACCTTTTGAGGGCTCTAACCTCCTTAGGATTAATAGTTTTGACCCTTACACCATGCTCTCTTCATAGAGACATCTTCTTAATTCAAACCCACAACCACATAGTCTTAGTGCAAACTGCCTCACAATCAGCACTCTGTCTACACACTCAGGAAAATTGGCTCTGATACCACTTGATGGAGACACAACCCAAGTACAGAATGGACACAACAAGAAAGGGAAAATTTTATTAACTATGAAAATATGGTAGTACACTTAATGTAGAGAACACAGACTCCAAAACATGCCCTATGGGCTTACAATAGCATAAATCTAGAGATAATTTCTTCTCCCAATACCTTCTCTCAAACTCCACTCCGAACTTCCTTTTACAATGCCAAAAATATCCTTAAATAGACCCCAAAGGGTTAAGGATTAGAAATAAATTCTATAAAGTGCTAGTTGGCATCCACCAATAAAATAGAAGGCTCTAGAAGTTTAATTAGAAGTTGTCCCAAAACTAGAAGAATCTAGAAATGGTAACCAAACTTTTGAGAGGCATAACTTTTTAACTGCAGCCCCGATTAATGAACTATTTACATTTTTGGAAAGCTCTCAAAGTTCTCTATAGCACTATAGATCATATTATCTTGTCCTCCATTTTTTTGGCCCTATATGAGGTCATTTAATTCCCTAAACCTAACTTTGAAGAATTCTTAGGAGGTCTCCAAAAATTGAAAAACTGTGATAACTTTCAAACCGTGTAGCCTTTTGACCTGATTCTTTTTTTTGGAATATTCTAAATTATAATTTGAATCCTTCCTCCAATTTACACCTTCTAATACAACATATTTATGGATCAATTACATAGTCCTTTTTTTTGGCATTTACACATATCCCAAGGTGCTCAAATACTCTAACCTAGAACACTGATAGTGGAACTGTGAGAGTCAGAACCTTTATTTGACCCAAATGGGTATCCAAAAATGAAAACACATGAAACAAAAACTAAGTCTAAGTACTTTTTTTTTTGGTGACACAAGATTACCCTTATACCTTTGGATGCTCCTACATCAAAGAGTGAGTATGATCAGAATGTTGATATATTCATATGCCATGATAAGAGTACACTAGGAGTGCCTATATAAAAAGGCCTCTAAGATAAATCTAGAATGCCTTATAATTAGCACCATGATGTATCATAAAACTAGGCACATTTCTACTAGATATGGGTTGTCCTCCATTAAGCATGAAAGTATGTGTAATGATGAGAGGATAAGCCTATAAGGGTGTATCATGCAAATTAGTTTTGTAGACACCATGTGCTAAAATAGAGTTGCATACTCCTATGTTGTCTACATGACAACTCAAAAAGGTGCACAAACTCCTAAGTGTCTCACAAATCAAATTAATAAAATAATGCATTAACTTAAGTAAACTTAAGTGTAAATAGTGAATATGTATTTACATCAACAATTATGCAATGAAGTACAAGGATCAATTAATACTATGATGACATGATGTATTAATAACCTACTTAAGGTTACAAATGTTGGCTACACTTAGAAAGTTTAGAAGAAAAAGTACAAATTTTATCTACCAAGCTTGATCGAGTGAATAGTAAGTGTCAAGCAAAGACAATGCAAGTGAAGTAGAAAGCTAGTTGGAGCCACGTAAAAGAAAATTCTAGTGCATGTTGAGCAAGATAATTGATGCTAAGTAAAGTTTAGTTGATGTTGAGCATCAGTAAACTTTAGTTCATGCTGAGTTATTTTATAGTTGATGTTGAGTAACATAGTATATGCTGAGCATCAAAAGGTTGATAATGCTGAGTTGTTGCATTATTTAAGAAATCAAAGATTTGTTGAATGTGATCTAACAAGTTTTTTTTTCTTGAATTTTTTGAACTAGATAGAAGATAAGAATGATGACTTAGTGGCACAAAATTTGAGGTGATCCATTTTGAGGCAAATTCAATGTGGATTCTAGGAGAAGTTTCTAGAAGATATATGAGATATGGGGTAGATACATTGTATCCTACCTAATTCATTTGAATCATAATTTGAATAGTGGAGAATGAGTGGAAAAGATCTTAGTTTCCTATTTATAGGAATGTTTGGTCATAAAGCACAATGTTCATGTGTGAGAACCTAAAGAAGAGAATGAGTTAAGGGTTTTTCTTCATCAAGTAACCTAAGAGAAGAGTCTACAATGGCATGTTAACCAAGAAGGCTTAAGGATATGAATTCTTGAAGAGTGAATAAGCTACTAGATCTACAAACTATGAAGGCCAAGAAGAATGGAGAACTAAACAAAGATCTGTAATTTGCAAGACAAGTTGTAAGTTGTATGATATCAAAGCTCTACTATTACTCTCTAACCATTGTATCAATTTAGGGTAAATTCTTTGAATTAAAGTTGATCTAAAAAATCATTTGTAAATCCTTTAACTAGGTGGTATTCCAAGTGAATGGTCTAAAGTCCTCTAACAAGGTTCACTCCTAATAGGGTTATTGAAATCCTTATATAGGATCACATTTAACATTATGTATTGTAACCTTTAATAGGGGTGGTCATTCATAGGGCATCACTTCAGAAGAGTTAAAATGAGTAGCATGTTATTGGTGATTTTTCTCAAACTGGGTTTCAATGTAAATCATTGTGCCAAGTGTATTGATGAATCTTTTATATTTCATGTTTTACACTTTTGCAAGTTAATTTGACAGTAACCTACAAATTTTTAAGTGATTGCATAGTTTAATGGATGTATGCATGATTATAAATGTTTTATGGGTTCACTAAGTTGTGAAAAGTTTTATTTATACATGTGGACCTTGGATAATGGATTCACACCCACTCTCTTAGTTATTCTAAACCTACTCTTGTTCTTGCTTGCTTCTCCCCCATGATGTTTCTCCTTATGGTGCTTTTAATTCCTTACTTCTACTCCATTGATATCAACGTCAAAGGTTTTAGCAACTAACTTTACTACATCAAATTTTGCAATAACTATTTCTTACTAGCTTAAGTGTCCAAGGACATTGTTCAAAAAAACATGCAACAAGATTCCTAGATGACTCTATCTATCATAGATACTCTCCCATATAAGTACTATTAGCATTTAGTCCACACAACAATGGTTCTTTATTACACTAGACTAATGCACTCTCACATATTCTACTCTAATGTAGGAAGGGGAATAACCCCTAGCATACCTCAAAAATACTCAAAAGTGCCTTTGGGAAGAGGCTTAGTGAATATGTCTACAATCTTCTCTTTAGTGCTCACATACTCCAATTTAATTTCCCTTTCTACAAATTTCTCTCTAAAAATGTGATACATAATAGGAATGTGCTTAGTCTTCAAATGCAATATTGTATTTTTATACATATTTATTATGTTTGTGTTGTCACAATGTATGACAATAGGTTCATTGATTTCTATCCTTATATCCTTTAGCATTTTTTTCATCCAAACAACTTGATTGCAATTGTTTTCTATTGCAACATATTCTACTTCTATTATACTTTATGAGGTACAATCCTACTTCTTGCTTAACCAAGAAACCAATCTTCCTCCAATAAAGAAGGCTCCACTACTCATGCTCTTTTTGTCATCCATACTTCCTACCCAATCAAGATTAGTATAAGCACTTAGAGTAAAACCATTAGATCTATCATACCACAATTCAAACTCTGATGTTCCTTTCAGATGTTTAAATATCCTTTTGACTATTGCATAATGTGCTTCTTTGGGATCAACTTGGAATCTTGCATTCCAACTACATTTTCTATATCTGACCTTGTGTGAGTCAGATATTGCAAACCTCTAATCATAGGTCTATAAATTTCTACTCGACATTAGGTGTCTCATCCTTTGTAGGTAACTTGTGGCTAGTTACCATAGGTGTTCCAATGGGTTTACATGCTTCCAAACTAAACCTTTTTAGTAAATCATTCAAGTACTTAATTTGAGAAATAAGATTCCTTCTTTATTTTGTATGATCTATAATTCTTGAAAATATTTTATTTCTCCTATCATATTCATCTCAAATTCTTTCTCCATCTCTTCTACAAACTTCTCACTTTCCTCATCATTTTCTCCAAATATGATATCATCAACAAATATTACCAAAATCATCAAACCATCATCAATTTTTTTCTAGTATAGATTACTATCTATCATACCTTTACTAAATCCAAGCTTTCTCAAATGTATTTCCAACCTTGCATACTAGGTTCTTGGTACTTTCTTCAAGCCATACAATGCTTTCTTTAGTCTATATACTATGTCCTTATTATCTGTCAAAGGACAACCTTTGGGCTACTCAATGTATATCTCTTCTTGAAGTTCTCCATTCAAAAATGCTAACTTGACATCCATCTAATATACTTTGAATTTCTTTTGTGCTAGAGATTCTTAGAATAATCTTACTACTTCTATTCTATCCACTGGAGCATAGGTCTCATCATAGTCTATTCCTTCTTGCTGTGAGTAACCTTTACATACCAATCTTTCCTTTTTCCTTACAACTTTGCCTTGATTATTCATTTTTTCCTAATTACTCATTTACGCCCTATTACATTATTATCTACTAGTCTAGGGACCAATTCCCACATCTCATTCTTTACTACTGAATCCAATTTCTCTTTCATAGCTTGTTTCCAATAATCATCTTTACATGCTTCATCTATATTGTTAGGCTCAACTTAAGACATCAAACATAGTTCTTCATTGAATTTATCACACCTTTATCTCTTCTTTCAATGGTCTACTCAAATGGATGATTTTGTATCACATTATTTCCCAAAGAAGGAGTTACTATCTCAACTCTTGGCTCTACTAAAGATTATGAGATTTGATCCTACCCTGGCTCTATTGGATACAACTAGTTAATTGTGTGTTATCTTTAATGTTACAAAAATTTCATATCATTATCAATTAGTATATGTTGAGCTCACTCAGTTAGTGAAGACAGTTCTTAGTGTTGACCAAGTGTTCTTGTGTTTTCCTAGTTCAGAAGGTAGTGTTTACTAAGTTCACTTGGGCGTCAAAGGAAAAGTTGCAGAAAGTGAATGTTAGCCAAGCCCACTTAGGTAATGAAGGAAAGTTGGATGAAACTAGTGCTAACTAAGCTCACTTGTTTGCCAAAGGATTTTCATAAGTTTGCAATGTTAATTGAGCTTCTATTGGTTAACAAGGGAAATCATTTCTGAGTTAGTTTCTACCAAGCTAGGTCGACTAACAAAGGATTTTCTTATTTTGTTGTATTAAGCTTAATTCATGTATCTATTGATTCTAGATGACTAAAGTGATGAATATTGATTATTCTAAGTTTTATTTGAGCCAACTTGACATAGTGGAAGACATAAGGATAAGGTAAAGTTGTGATTCCAATGTGTGTGAGTGTGCAAGTTATGATGATGTGATTGAAGATTTATTGATGAGAAGAGGAAGTGAATTTGATGGATAAGACGAATATCCTTGTGGAGTATCAAAGCTATATTCAATTAGGAAAGATCATGTGCAAGCTAGAACAAAGATCTATAATTAGAAATTCAATTCATGTCATGGCCTTGATAGTTATATTTATGTCACCTTGGAATTCTGTGATTAGCTTACTCTTCTGAATGGTTTGATACGTGTTTAAATTAGTTTAATTCTAGCATTATTATGTGAACTCTTTGAGAATTCAGAGATTTCTCAAAATCTAATTCTCAGATCAGATGTTTTATGTTTTTAGTTTTGTGTAATTTTCAAAAATTTGTCATCTGAATCAATCTAGATTCAGGAATCAATTTTATAAATCAATGATGAATGCTTTCAGTTTTATTATTGGTCTGGTTCATATTTTTAGACTTGCATTTGGGGTGACAGTAAATTTCAATAGCACCTTGAATCTTTTGTTTATCAGATTTAAGAATATATATATATATATATATATATATATATATATATATATATATATATATATATATATATATAGTGGGATTAATATTAACAAGTATTAATGTTAACATTTATATTGATATTAATATTTATAATAACTAATACTAATATTAATATATATGTTGATATATTAATATTAATATTAATTAGTATTACTATTAATATAGATATTGATGTTAATACTAATATTATCTTGTGTTAATGTTAATGTTAATATAAATTTAAACTATCTAAAGTTAATACCTAAACTATCCTATTGCATCATATTCAACTAAGTCTAACCTAAACTAGAAGCAAAGCCTAAGATATCTATGCATATTCGAACATGGCATGTCTTGGACTAGGCATGGTGGTTGAGATAGTGGATTTTAAATGCTGGTAGGTTTTTCAAGCTGCGAGCTGGTACTATCTTTGACAAGTGTCAAAGAATGCTCAAGAAATGGGGTATTGGGTTAAGCTCATAGATATGAGCATTTTATCAGATGGTTAATCTGTCATTTTTGATGGGTGTTGGTTGCATTTTGATTTCAATCTATTATCGATGATCTCCGGATGGTAAATGTGAAATCTTTGTGGAACAAGTTTCTCGGCACTAAATTGAGGGAACTATTAATCATGGAGGAGTGTTCGATTTGTCTCTATTCTTTAAGTCCTCATAGTTTCATGATTTTCATTCTTCTATTGCTCCATGGTTGTGTTTCTCAATCTTTTCCATTGAGAAAGTTTCTAAGTGTCTTTGGAAATCGGCATAAAAGTTGGAAGCATGGTCTGAAAGTTGTGGTAGAAGGCTTTACAGGTGTATTCTTCTGAGCATCGATTCGCACTTACAAGCAAGGGGCTTTTCTTGACTCTTTCCTATAGTTTGAGTTATGTTTCATCAGATTTGTAAAATTTTGTATATTTAAATTGTAAGTGGTTAATGTTGGAGTTGACGAAAGCCAACTCCGAAGACGCCAAGATCACCTGCATGCAAACCTGTCAAAGAGAAGCCATAGAAGGGGAGGAGCATGGAGCATAGGCAAAACCCTAAATAGACATGAGAGCCATCATAATGCAAACACAAGAAGAAATGTATTTACAATAAGAAATGATATGATGATGATGTTACAATGAGAGAGAGCCCGAATATAAAGAGCTCATGGAAGCTTGTAGAACAAGCTGGAAGGAGGTAGAAGATAAGATTGACAACTCAGCACACATCCACAAAAAGTGGAATATGCTAAAAAAGGAACAAACTCTCGAGTTGTCAACAACTAACCACTACATGCATTAAATATAAAATATTAAATAAATGCATGACCTAAGTAAGCTTAAGCAATAGAATAAATAATTAATAATTATTTATTTACTCTAACACCCCCCCTTAAGTGCAACTTAGGGAAATGCCTTAAGCTCACAAAGCTAAGATGAAATGCATAATGGGTCTCGGAAACGAGGCCATTTTAGGTACCCAAGTACAATGCAAGAAGATGAAACCTCTGTAAGCAGGGAAAGAGAGAAAACCACATGGGAAAAACCCTCCCCTAAAAAGAGGTAAGAACCTAGTGAAGAACGGAAGAAGTCTCCAACTAGGGAAATTGTCCCCTAAAATAGGAACAAAGAGTGATCATGAAGAAGCAGCATCACTGAAGCATGAAGAAGTCGCAAATCTGCCAAACTGCTGATCTGAAGAAACCTCCATGGAAGAAGAAGGCACGAACTGAGCATGTCTATATGGTAGATGATCCATCTCACCGAAATGCATAGGTAGCCAGCCACTGCAATCGCCTTGTATATAGGATCAACCACTGAATACATAGTTCACACTATCGAACCATCGAACCATGGATGCATTAGAACATAGCATAACCCCCCCCTTAATGCAGACGGGGTGTGATGACAGGCAACTGAGAAGGTGAGCCAAAATCTCCTGCAAACGAACCAAGAACGAGGAGAGAGGAAAAGAGGTACAAACACTGATAAAGACACGGTCTAACTAACTCTGCATGGGGCTAATGTCATAGAAGGGACACTCACTTGACAAAGGGAGAATTCCTAAAACAGCAAACAAATAATCCCCCCCATGGTGCTTTATGAAAATAGTGCAAGTACACCTGACTCAAAACAACGTTCATGACTCCCAGAATGCAAAAGTGACAGTTTATCTCAGTGCGAAATAGAAAGTGCTTCAAAATGATAGCTACAATGATCAGAACTGAAAAAGAGCTGAACCAAAAGAAAGTACAGCCGAAAAGAAAGCAAACCATGCCAGGAAAATGATCCTCGGGCCTAAAACACTCAAAATATCCACCATAGAGCAAAAATGCCAAAACTATGATAGAAAGAGCAGAGACCAAAAAAGAAGAAAAAAGACGATAGTTCTGAAAAGTACACAGAACTAGCTTTCCAAAAATATAAAGTTTTCCAAAAATAAGCATGGGACGCAAAAGATATGCATGCCGGAGTCAAAAATAGGACTTCAGAATTCAACAGAAAAAATGAGCAATAAAAATACATCAAAACCTAAAAATACCTACACCAAAATATCCGTCTCGGAACCAGCTTTCCGGTGCTTCTTTCGGATCGGAAAAATACCTCCGTATGCAAGAGTTATGGCCAAAAAACCACAAGTAGGTCCAAAAGAGAACTTGAAGGAGAGTGCATACAAGGGTTGATGCAGTGCTGACGTCAGCAAGTCAGCCGATTAAATTTGACGGCTTGGAGGCCATCACCGCAAAAAAGAGTGCCACGTGGCATAGCCACGTGGCAGCTGATGTGGTAGGGGTGACGTGGCAGGTCCACGTGGCAAGGTGCCACGTAGCGCCCAGGCCACGTGTCACCCCCGCAGTGGCTGACTCGTCTGCAGATGTGGCGCAGAGTTGTCAGGCGGAGCGGAGCGGTTCAGCTAAGCGGCGGAGCTGGGAGGAGGTGGCCGCAGAGCGGCAAAGACAGAGGAGCCGCCAGTGGAGGGCGGCGGACGGGCGACGGCCGGGAGGAGGCCGGGTCGCGGCGGAGCGCGGGCGGCGTTGCCTGCTGCGGCCGCTGTGGGCGGCGCATGGGTGGCGCGGTGGTGGCCCCACAGTGGCGCGGCGGTAGTCCGCTCGAAAACACCTTTTTAAAAAAAAAAAATTTACGCTCTGCGTTCGTACGATCCATACGGCAGCGACCCTGGAGGCGTCAAAAATTTGCCAAAATTGTCCTGTCTCCAAAAATGACAAGTTTTATATGAATCCTGACTGCAAACGGCCTTCCGGATCCAATGGTGATGTCTGTTTGGTCTGAAAGTGCTCCGAAAAAATTCTGATCCCCTGATTTGAAGAAAAATTGCACAAACAAACTACGGTTTGTGACTTCAAATCACGGCTTCAAAATTTTTTCAACAAAGCTGCAGCAGGAAGGCTCTAATACCATGTTGGAGTTGAGAAAAGCCAACTTCGAAGACGCCAAGATCACCTGCATGCGAACCTGTCAAAGAGAAGCCATAGAAGGGGAGGAGCATGGAGCATGGGCAAAACCCTAAACGGACATGAGAGCCATCATAATGCAAACACAAGAAGAAATGTATTTACAATAAGAAATGATATGATGATGATGTTACAATGAGAGAGAGCCCGAATATAAAGAGCTCATAGAAGCTTGTAGAACAAGCTGGAAGGAGGTAGAAGATAAGATTGACAACTCAGCACACATCCACAAAAAGTGGAATATTCTAAAAAAGGAACAAACTCCCGAGTTGTCAAAAACTAACCACTACATGTATTAAATATAAAATATTAAATAAATGCATGACCTAAGTAAGCTTAAGCAATAGAATAAATAATTAATAATTAATTATTTACTCTAATAGTTAAACCCAGATTTGGGTGTAAGGGATTAAGAATGTTAGAATGTTTAAGTTTTATTTACTGGTTAATATAGATACCCAAGCATGGTTACATGTAGGGTTTGGAAAATTTTAATGTTGCTAAGTTTTGTATGCACTCATACTTGAGTGTGGGTATGGGAATTTTGTTTTGTTAACACTATTGAATTTGAGTTTCGTTGTATTTTATGTGATGTATATGTTTAGTGAATTACATGAAGTGTGTTTGAAATTTAAGAAAAGGGTCTATGAAGAGTATGGCTCTGGGTGCAAGGTTAGCTCTATTTTTTTTTACATAGTTACATTTGCATGTAAATGAGAAATGTGGAAGTTGTTATACGGGTTTTTTTTTAAACTATTATTTGGGTTTTACCCAAACATGCCTGCGATAGAAAGTCTGCATGTGGATGGAAAATAGCATGGTTTTGATGGCTATTGAAAAGTTGAGTTCTGTATGTTTTCAATTTTTTGTGTGTTTGTATTTGTTTAGGTAGAAGGTGATATCTTTGTGTACAATACTTCTAAGTTGTGTGTGTCTCGATTATGATTACAAGTACGCAGTCTTTAAAGCTATGGTCATGAATCAAGGGCATAAATGTGTTAATAGGAGTGAGATATATTGTTAAATGGTTAGTAGGGTATGAGTAACATTGATATTTAAACAAACAGTCAATGAGATTAGGGTTTGAAATTTTGTTATGTTTAAGTTGTGGGTTTTAGGCAAATAGAGCTATATAGCCATATTGGCATTTGGCAGTAGTTTTTACATAACTATGTTGAAAATTTAGGCATGATTATGATATCAATAGTTGGGATTATTATTTTTGAAAAAAAAATATGGTTATTTTCATCTCTCAATAGATCAATTGATACTTTGATCTTGCATGATATTTTAATTGCATGAAGATTTAGTCAAAATTTGTAACTTTAAGTTATGCTATTTCTAGAATGGAAAGAGGCATTTGTAAAATAGTTTTTGGAAGATGAATTATATTAGTCTTAGAGGCACTGTGCGTGTGTTGCAAATTTAAAATTGAAAGGTGATGTTATGAACTGGAAATTGTTGATATTGGTTAACAACAAGTTATTTGATATACAAATAGAAAAGTTTATTTATTTATTATAATTTTGACTCTAAATTCATAAAGTAATTTATGTGTATATTGGTATATGTAAGTACACACACACACACACACACACACACACACACACATATATTGTAGACACTCAAAAATGGTTCACATCTATGGTTTCATCACTTCTTCATACTAATTGGTCCCATTTTCTCATTCTACTAGCTTTGATCTTTTGGCCAGATTGACCATATTTCATCATTTGTATCCTCTTTCACATCAATTTCATGTCAACTCGGAATTATATCAAATCAACTCAAAACCATTTCAAATTAAATCCAAATCACCCCAAATCAACTTAGAATCACTTGAAATCAGTCCTAATCAACTTGAAATATATCCCTAATCAACTTGAAATATATCAAACATCCCAAATCAATCATCATTTATCCACTCCTAGGCATTGTTGTGGCTTTCAGTGTCTTGGAAACCTATCAAATTATCAATCTTATCAATCTAACCTTAGTATTATCATGGCTCTCAGTGCTAGGTCAAACTATCATTCATTTCATTCAATCTTTGACATTGTTGGGGCTTTCAATGTCAGATCATGGCATCATTGACCATTTTAATAACATTGACAGTGTTCATTGATGTTATTGTTATCAAACCTTATCAATCAATTTCAATCCTATAGCATTTACAAAGTCGGTTAAATGTTACATATCAACCAATTCATGTCATGTTTCCTTGGCATGTTATCAACGTCAATCAATCAATCTGATCATGGCTTTGATCTATTTGTCATCATCTTATTTGATCTATATCATCATCACATTTTCATCAAAGGGTACAGTCACATTCATTTAATCAATTTGGCCAATCATCTGCTAATTTTCTCTATAGGATTAAATAACCCATAATTTAATCCTATTCTTTATAATTATTCTTCCTAATTATCATCCTCAATTAGTTAATTTTATTAATTAATTGATTCATTATTTGCAAACCATGGAAATTTACAATTTCTTAAGTTCCATTTTCCATCATTAATTCCATTTTCTACTAATTCTTATTTTGTGGAATAAAAGGATTTTTAATTCAAATATTCCATAAAATATTGCATCATAGTGACACTTGGATATGACACCTCATGGATTCTCCTTTGACACTTGGCTAAGATTTTTCATAATCAAATATTATTACCTCTTACACATGTCCCTATTTGGCTTATTCGTCATAGATTCTTGGCTTTAAGTGGGTTGAGGTGTCTTATGATGCATCATAGATTCTCTTCCACATTTAGCCAAGTTTGACTTTCATGTGTCATAGAATCTTACAATTGGCATATTCTATCATATGCGTCATAGGAATCTCTTGGCACATCGCATATCTATGGGTGAAAAATCCAATGCTCTCACCCTCCATGACAATTATAAAATGGACACCCTTCCTCTCATTTCAGATCAGAATGCTTGAGTTTTGAAAATCCAAATCATTGAGTCTTTGAGTTTCTACTTCTTTGCATTTTGCATTCTTGGTCTCACATTAAATCATAGTTCAAGTATTCTCATGGCTTTATCCCTATCATAGGCTCTTTGCTTCAATCTTGTGTGAACTATAGTCAAATTGGAGCTACAATCATTTGGAGAAGAAAGAAGGGCATGGGAGCTACAAACGAAAAAGGGAGTTTTTAATTATGTTTGCTTTCTTTTATTAGTTTGAATTTCATGGTAGAACTAGTGGGTGCTAACATATGTTGATTGAGTTTGTGATTTTCTCATAGTGTGTTATGCATTTAACCCATTTTTGTGTCCTACATTTGGTGAACCTGACGTGAACATGCATATCTAGCTTGCATTTTCTAATTTTGTGCTTGCAGGTGCAAGGAAGGAGCTCACTTGGAAGGGTATAACGATTATCTGCTATTCCTTTTCACACCTAGATTAATTAGGGGGTCTATTAAAATGCTTATATGCTCTTGTTTCATGCATTCTATTAGCTTGCTATCCTAGGGTGCACTCTTCTTTGTCAGGTCACACTTGGGACCCCTAGGAGCAGTTTTAGGAGCCCAGAAACCACCAAAATCTCATTCTATTATTTTTGACATACCAAATGTGCCCAATTGGGCCCTAACTATGTCATTGATGCAGTCTGCACTATTTGGGCACACTTGGGAGTGTAGCTTTGAAAATTTCAGTTTCTAGGTTTTGTCTAGGCACCATTTTGCCACACTTTGCACCTGACTTCCCAACTGCACCCTAAAACTACCAGCTGCACCCAACTGGGCCCCAACTACATCATTGACATAGTTGGCACTGTTTGGGTGCACTTGGGAGTGTTCTAAGCCAATTTTTCCTTCCGGGGTGCAATCTGCTCTATTAGAGCACACCTAGGTTCATAGTAAGCACATGCATCAATTAGAATCTACATTTTAGGTTCCTATCAGTCTCTAGGACATAGATTAGGTGATTTTTTGTTACTGATGGTCTATTTGCAGCATGTGGCAATCATTGGATGAAGATGTGATCATAACAAACTACTAATGTGTGCTTTGTAGGATGTTTTCGAAGACTTTGTGTGTCTTTCAAAACTATGTGTGTGGATTTCCTAGATTAGATAACATTTTGTTTGGTGCTTAAAAAAAGAACATTTTTCTTTTCTGCCTAGTGTGTCTACAGTGTTAAATCCCTAGGAGTTTCATTGGACATATCCTCTCCCCTCACTATTTGTGGATCTTGGGTGTAAGAGAAATCCATGTAACTTCTATAGGTTGCTTGCCTTGGACCAAGATACTCGATATTGGGTATGCAAAGGGACAACCTCAAAGCAGTAACAGGCCAAATCCAAGTCAACATTCTAGCTACTATATAAAATTTGATTACAGTGAAAGCCATATCAGCAGTATTGCTACATGATAGCTCTCCTCCAGTACCCTTGTGGTGTGTCAAACCCCAATTCTTGAGGCTGGGAGACCTTTTGAAAATTTTTATCATTCACTTGCCAAATGGAATGCCCTTACTAAAAACTATGTTTTAGTGGCTAAAATCCTTTCTATCCACTATCTCAAGGGGTCACCAATGCCCATGAAGACATCCTACATTCTCGCGGTCCTTAGTAGAGGCAACAGTCCCTTGGGAAGTCATGCCCCTTGGGAAGCAGATCTTGGTAGCCACGAGAAGTGAGTGCACTGTAAGGAGGAGCCTATGGTGCCAAGACCATTCTAGATAAGTGTGGCTAAACTTTGGTTCATGTAGTAATTTAGTGGATACAGTCATAAAAGCCTAGGTTGTGGTGTGTTTGTTAACTTTTTACAACAGTTATTCTTGTCTTAATGTGTCTTGCATGTGTGTAAAACATAATCAAGATAAAAGCCAAACTTTTAAATTCACACCTTGGATATCATTTGAACTTGTCAAAACATCACACATTGCCAAAACATTTCAGCCTTTATCAAACTTTGCAAACTTTGGTTCAACACACTCAAACTTTGGAAAACATGGTGACTTGTGCTCCTAAATGTGCTTGGCAAAATGTAGATCCCACACTTGCATAGACTTCACTTACATTCACCCTAGTCTAGGCTTCATTCTTGCATCATATAGACTTCATATTGCACCTTTTAGTCCTCATTTAGTATCTATTAGTTTTCATATTGCATCCATTTAGGTTCAGTTTACCTTCCTTAGTTTTTTGCATTCCCATATCAAAATGAACACTTTGCATTCACTACCTTGCATCCTTGCATACCTATTCATCATCTTGACCACTTTATCCATCATTTCGAGTTTCGTAACCATCATTTTGAGCATTCATACTGGCCCTAACACTGTCCTCTACTATTTACCTCTCTGTGACATCAATCTTAAAATCATAGCTTCCAGAATTGCCTCAATTTCAATCCAGCTTACCAACTACGCCCAAAAAATACCAACTATGCCCAAATGGGCCCCAACTACATCATTTATTTGTTTTTCACTATTTGGGTGCACTTGGTGGTCCTAAGATCTAGTTTTTGGTTCCAGATAACATTTTGGGGCTTCAACAGTGTCCTTAGGTACCTGGTTAGCTCCCCTTGCACTAGCTTGCCTAGCTTTGCATTTTGTATCACCTAGCCTTTAGTACCTTCACTTAGGACATAATTCTATAGGTCATAACTTATTTTTTGCATCTCCAAACCAATCCTAACATCTTAGCTTCTTGGCATATCAGTTTGGCAACCATACCTCTCAGAATCAACCAACCTTTATTCTGACTTACCAACTACACCTAGAAACTACCAACTGCACCCAAATTGGCCCCAAGTGCATTAATGACATATTTGGTACTTTTAGGGCACACTTGGCATTATTAGGGAACACTTGGGTACTTGCATGACCATTTTGGGCCTTCGAACTGCACTTTAGGACCCCAAAACTGCATCTAGGAGCCTCTAGACCTCCCTGTTCTGCACTTGACCCAAAACTGTATCTTGTGGCATTGTCCATATCACATATCCACTTAGAATCACTACCATTTTGAGTCCTCTAAACATCATTTTGAACCCCTAAAACCTTTGAATTTAGTCAAAATTCTAAACAAAGTATGAGTCTTAGAGTATCTCCTAGTGTTGACGGATAATGGATCTTGACTAGTCCTTTTATCTTTTCTTATCATTTTCTTTTTTCAAAATCTATCTATGTCTTGATAGATTTGACCTTTTCATCTTTTATCAATTTGATCTTTTCATCTTTTATCATTTTTTTTGGTCAAGATCCAAAGTCCTTTATCACAAGGTTAAACTCCTAGACAAAATATTTTCTAAAAGGTTTTACCTAAGTTCAAAACTTTCCATATACCCTTGTCATAGAATAATCATATCCCTAGCATCCCCAAATTTCATTTTGACTTACCCTAGTTGTATATCCCCTTCATATTGCATTGATCAAAATCCTTAGCATCATTTTCACTACTAAACCCTATCAAATTGTCCATTAACCAAATTGCCTTCTTGAGCATTTACCCTCTTTTTGCATGTCCAAAATGTCATTACAAACCCCAGAACACCATCCTTTTCATAGTCTACCTTGCATACACCTACCTTTAGTATCATTACCAAGTCCAAAACATAACCCTAATTTTCATTTTGTATACCTTAGAGTCATTTTCATCCCCTCTAGTCAAACTTCAAAACATCACCTTGCATTTGCATTTGCATAACATCCCTAGGACATTTGCACTTTGCACATCAAAACCATAATTCATCTAGCATTTCCTCACATTTCATAACATTCCTAAACACTTAAAAATCCCAAAAACACTCATATCTTGCATGCCCACCACTCTAAATCACCCAAAACACTCAAAAATTCCATTGCATTTGCACTCTTAGGTATCATGCCAGCACTTACTAGGACACAATCATCTTAGATACCCAAGGAAATCTATCAACCTTTGTTTTCTAAGGCACAAGCACAACCAAAACCTTGTCCAAGACAAAGAAAGAGCAAGAAAATCCAATAAACCCTTGACAAAGACCAAACCAAGGCATCACAACCATTACTAGCAGACCCCTTGAAACATGTATTCGCAAGATCCTCATAATAAAGCTATGGCACAAAAAACCTTGAACAATGCATCTACCATGATATTTCCTCCAAACACTTCCCCCACACATGACATGGTTCAATGGAGTCCTGACTTTAAACCTATATTCATGCCAATACCACTAGGAGGAGGAAGTGTACCAACCACACCTAAAGATGAACAATCACATTCCTTTGAATTTAGCCAACCTAACACATCAAACATACAACAAGGTACTGTACACCTAAGTGATGACTCTGACACTAATTATGGCATCACTGATGATGAAATGGCTAGGGCATGTCAAAACAAAAGTTTTCATAAGAACTTCAAACATTTTGCAACCCAAGAAATTGTCAAATTTAACCCAAACTTGGAAGGTCCTAAGTCCAACAATCAAACCAACACAACAATTGAAAACATCCAACCCATGATAAATTTGGACTTGGACAAGGGAAAACAACCTTTGGAGATTTCAAACACAATAATGGCACATATAAGGTCCCATCAAGAACCAACAATTGAAATCCTTCAAAGTACATTTGAACACATCAATGTTAACCCCTTGTTTGATGAAATACAACCAATCCCTAAACACCCCAAAAGGACATTAAGACTTGATTTTAGTCACATGATGCAAAAACAAGATGCACCTAAAGGGACTTGTGCTCTAGGAATTCCAAACATACCTTCTTTTGAGGCAAATCAACAAAGTACACCTTTTCTCCTAACTTTACCAAGTGCTATGACATCAAACACTATATAACCTCTCATAAGTACAAAATGTGGAATATCAAGCACAACCATCCCTATGGACACACAAAGGAAAAGTCTTATTGACATTACACCCGTTCCCAATAGAAACGCATCTCATAGTCAAGTCAATATGATGTCACAAGCAAGAACATCTAAAACACAAAGGTACCAAAACAACAATACAAACATGATATTCAATTCTCAAGGACTTAGTAAAACCCCACGACAACAACAACCTACAATGGTACAAGGAATCAACATTTCCAAGTCACAACCAAGTTTAAATCTACTTGACACACATCCCACATATCAACAACAACATCAACCACAATGACAACAACCGCAAGTGGGGCAAACATCCGACATTCCTGATACGCAATCCCATGTGAACCCACTTGACTTACACACAATTTATCAACAACAATTTCAGCAGCAATTCCAACAACAACAAATGATGTTTTCTAAACAACAAGAGAAACTCAAGAAACAATTGGAATACCAAAGACACCTTGAGCAACAAATTGCATACCGGCAACATTTGTTACAACAACAACATGTGCCAAAACAACCTCAACAAATACCTCTAAAACAACAAGCACACACATGGTCTCACATACAAACAACAAAGGTATCCCAACAACAACCACAACACATGGCACAACAACAACACATGGTACAAAAATTGTAGTCAATCCCACAACAAGTACCACATCAAATACCACAAAAATTTCCCCAAAAATAGGGACCTTTCTATCTTCGAGGTGCCAACATACCTCCACCTCCTAGCGACACTTCATCAAACTCATCAGACATAGAAATATCAGAACCAAGTAGACATAGTTCTCGCCATAGCAAACGGTCTACTCATAGACACAAAAGACTTGAAGGAAAGACCATCATGCAACCCCAATGAAGAACTATTACAACAATTTAAACAACTTTCCAAACAAGTCAAGGCATTGGGAGTCCAAAAGAAACAAGCTCTATATATAGAAAGGGACCTACATCCTAATCCATTTGATAAAAATCTGTATATGCCTCCATTCCCAAAACACTTTGAAGCTCCAAGGTTTGAAAAATACCGAGGAAAAGGATACCCTATTGATCACATCCGAGAATTTTGTGCTTCATGTACTGAACTCAGTGATCAGCCCACTTACCTTATGAGATTGTTCCCTCGTTCTCTAGGTGGGCCTACACTTGAATGGTACTCCAAACTTCCTGGTAATATCAAATCTTGTTCAGAGCTAGTAGACAAGTTTATTTCCCACTTTTCCTTTAACATTACAAATGAGGTGACACTTTTTGATTTGTGCTCAATTGAACAGAAGCTAGGAGAATCATTCATCACATTCTTACTACATTGGAGAAGCTTAGTTAGTCAATGCTCACTAGACATTCTTGAAGAACAACAAGTAAACTTGTGCATTGAAAACTTAGTCCCGGACTTAATATATGAACTCAAAATCAAGAGTCCAAGAACCATTTCTAAACTAATGAAAAAAGGGGCTAGTATTGAAGATTCTCTTATCCATAAGGGAATCCTCAAGATAAACAAAGAGAACACAAACACCAACTTGTCTAATGACAAGGCAAAAATTTTCTCCAAAAATAAGAATATGACTAATGATGGCATTGTGTATGCTCACACGATTAGCAAAATACAACCTCAATTGACTTTGAAAGGTGTAAACCATACAAATTCACAAACTTCTAATCAAATATCAGCTCCACAATAGAAAACTAAGACTCCCATGCAAGATAAACCTCGAAGACATCCTAGAACCAAAGACAGGAAATTCACACCATTGGGAATACTAGTTGAGATTGCATTACAATAGTTACTGATTAATAACTTCCTATAATTACCCACAATCAAAGATGAACCATTAACTAAATTAGATTGGTAGGATGACAGAAAGTATTGTGATTACCATCGCACCAAAGGACACAAGAGTTCATCATGCTTCCAATTGAAACATGCAATACAAGACCTTATTGACGATGGTGTAATCATAATTGATCCATCATTGTTAGCATCCAACTTTGATCACACTATTTTCAAAGATCCTTTGGGTAATCATGACAAAGAGAAACCCTCAAGTTCAAACTCAAACTCACAAGGTAATGTGAATTACACATTAAAGGATGAAGACCCTCGTTGTGCTGTCACTACATGCTATAGCAAGATCACCCTACCTGGAGCCCCATCTAGACCTACTACTTCTACTACACCTATACCCCCTAGTAGACCTACTGCTCCTACTTCATCTGATTATAGCTTTGGTGAACAACTCAGCAAAACCTCTGCACAAATATCCATTTTGGACCTACTGCATACATCCCCCCAACACCAAAAAATCTTAGAGAAAGCCCTTAAATAGTCAATAGTCATAGATAACATGGATGTCACCCAATTACAAGACATGGTTGGGAACCTATCCACATCACAACATATCACTTTTTCACCTCGTGATATTCCTAAGGACAAACCTAACCATAATGATCCCCTTTATCTTGAAGTCTTCATCCATAATGCCAAAGTTGGATGTGTCTTAATAGATGGAGGAGTAGGACTGAACATCTATACTCTTAAGGTTTAGTTTGGGTTATTCTAAAGATGATGTGAATCCCTCTCGAAGAATCACAATAAAATCTTATGATGATGGTGAACACTTCTCCAAGGGTGTCATCACACTACCTATCGGAGTTGGTCTAGCTACTGAAGATACATTGTTCCATGTCCTAGATATAGAAATGAATTGCAACATGACACTAGGACGCCCTTGGCTTCTTGCTATGGAAGTAGTTCCTTCTACATATCATCAATGTCTGAAGTTTTCCTATCGCAACATAGAGGTTACCATCCCTGGTGATCCAGATCCTTTCCAGTTTTGTGCTAATCTAAGAGATGCTACTACATTCCAAATCCCAATGACCAAAGAAGCACAACCTAAAAATTCCTCTAAGTATGTGGATGCTGATATACTACTCAGTAAAGCCAAGGAAAAGATGAAGATTGAAGACTATGGGTGTGGAGAGTACTTTATGTCTCAAGTCTCTCACATTAGGGAGTCACTAGTTTCTCCTCAAGCTCATGGTAAATCACAACCACTTCAAGCACAACATTTAGAGATTAGTAAAAAGAATGATACTTCTATTAATGAGAACACATCCGTATGTATTGAGAAAGAAAAAGAAGAATGAGAACCCACTTTGATATCTCCTAACAAGTACGGACTTGGGTTTACTATCATGCAAAAACAAGGCTATGATGGCTATAGTGGTCTTGGATCTCAAAAACAAGGAATCATTGAACCCATCACTACAAAAGGATGACCTCCTAGTTTGGGGCTTGGATTTAAACCATTATGAATAGGTCCTCCTAGTACCACGGTACCTATGTGTAAGACTGTGGATGTTTTGAATGATGAAAAGGCATCTAAGGATATCCCACTTGAAACCAACAATCCTCTAGCTTCTAAGCATAACCCCAATGACCTAGTTGAACTGGATACCCATATATCTACCTTTAACCAAAGCCCATTCAACACTAATGATGACATATCCTCAAGTTACCCTTAACTTTTTGATTGGGACCAATGTGGACCACCAATTTTTTATCAATTCGACAATGATGACACTCTCATAATAGACTTTGAAGGCATTATGATTGAAAATCATAAAGAAGCAATTTCTTCTAAAGAAAACACATTGGCATACTTTGGGGAGCCTACTCCACCTTCTAGTTACAAAGCAAAAAGAGAAAGAAATAACAAGCATAGGTCTCTTGGTGAAAATCAAAAGCTAAGTAACTCCCAAGGATACATAATAAAAAATATGATGCCATGAATATCAGTGTTCCAATGTTCAACATGCCACAAAGTCTTTTGGAGCTTTCTCAATCAGCATTCATATGGAAGGTCATTGGTCTCAACCCTCCCAACCCTCCCTTATATCCATTTGTTTATCCCCAAATTCAGCTACCTATTTCTCCCAGTAACCAAAATCAATCCTTTATCCAACAAGCCTTTACATATGTCATCATCAGTTACATTCCACATGACATTTTTTTTTACCCAATTATCCTCAAATGCCTTGATTCACAAGAGATAGACATTGTCTTACATACGGTACACAATGGTATATCTCGAGGCCTTTCTAGTGGTTTGATTTTAGCTATAGACTCAGAAAAAATCCTATGTTGTTATGGTCAGTCATGGATTCAGAGCTCATCAGCTAGCAGCACCAACAATAGATATCTTCCTAGCATTTGTCAGTGACATTCTTGATTCCATCTAAAAGTCCTAAAAGTATATCAAAAAAATAGCAAAAAGTCATGAAAAAAGAAAAGAAAAAAGTGAAAAAAGTCATGAAAAAAAAAGCAAAAAAATGGATGCCTTGATGAAAACCTAGCAAATAGGCATCTTGGCACGAAAATTTGAGTCAAGAGAAAAATTCCATCCAAAAGTGAAAACCTAGAAAACAGGCACTTTGGGCAAGTACCATGGTGAAAACCTAGCAAACAGGCACCATGTGTAACCAATTATTGCTCCTCCATCTATCAGGATTTCATCTTCTCTTTTCCTCCTCTATCATTCCTTGATCATATCCTTCATATTACAAGACATCCTTGGTTCCTTATCATGGCTCACGAATTGGTTAATCTCCCTCATTACCTTGCTTAAGCATCACCAGTCTACACACACAGTCTATCATTGGCCTTTGTACATAATTTGCGTCGTGTCTAGGGGCATATTACCTACATGGTGCGTAAGTTTGAATTTGAACTAGGGGCATAACCCTAATGCTTTTTATCCATTGGACCTATCACATAATAGGTTGGAGCTAACACTTGTATATGCTTATACGATCCTGAAAAATCCCTAAAATCATAAAATGTCCTAAGAAAATCTATAAAAATCACATAATGTCCTGAAAAAATCCTAAACATTCAAATATGGTCCTAAAAAAAATCACTAAAAATCACATAATGTCCTGAAAAAATCCTAAACATTCAAATATGATCCTAAAAAAATTACTAAAAATCATAAAATATCCTGAAATAAACCCTAAAAATCATCAAATGACTTGAAGAAATCAGTCACACAAAAAAATCAAATATACCCAAAAAACTATAAAAATCAGAAAAATTATCAAAAATTTGCAATAAACCTTGTACATATTCACTATGGATAACCATCCCTTTTGTGTAAACACTTGCACTTTGTAGACTGAAACTCAAAGCCCTACACTTCAATGCCAATCACAATATCTGAGCAACATGAACCAACAATCAATCCAACCAGTCACTATGAACTTATTAACTGAATCCACAACTAGAGCTACCACATCATCAACATGTCAAACACCATCTCAAAACCTAAAACACTAAAAAGAGTAATAATGGACAAGGATAGATGTTGGCTCATTTTTTTTAGTGAGTGATTTATTTTTTCTTTGCTTTTTCTTTGATCATGTCCCTATGCTACTCAATGATATAAATTGATCTATGAGAGTGGTCGGGATGGTTCATGGTCATATTTTTTTATTTTCATCTATTAAAATGTACCTTTGAGAGTCTAGGGTATGTACATATGCCTCAAGAAGGACAAGGTCATTCTCTATTTGCATCGTGCTTGTTTACGCAAAAGGCTTGCATTTGCGGCCTGGCCCTTTATGCGATGATGTGTTGCATTCCATTTGCCATATAAAAATAAAGCTCCATTTGACATATAGTGCACTTTATAGAAGAAAAATTATTTCCATCATACTAATATCTCATCATCTCATCTTTCTTCTTCATCTCATTCTCCATCACCATGATCATGTCTTCTAATTCACCAAATCATCTTCATCTTGCATTCGTGCATTCCTACATCATCCTACACTGTCTATCAACTTTCTATGGCTTTCCACCTAGTTCAAAATTAGTCTAACATTTTTCTCATCATCTTTGTTTAAATATGACGATTTTTGATGATTTCCCCCATGTTATGACATCTTTCCATCATTTTGGGCATGCACACACAGTTTCGGGTCATTCCGAGTCCAATCTGGCTAATTCTGGGCCTCAGAGCCTTTTAGGGCACAATCTGCACTTTTAAGGTGTAGTTGGGGTTCCCAACTACATCATTGATGCACTTGGTCATGCCAACTACGTCATTTATGAACTTGGTAGAGTTTGGGTGCACTTGGGAACCTAGGTTATCTAGAACTGCTCTCGGAACCCCTAGGTTGCACTCCGGAGGCCATAACTTTTGCGTTTCAACTCTGATTTACAAACTGTCAGTTGCAGTGGACTCATATCTTTCTTGTGAACAAAATGGGCTATTATTTTCATTATTTATTCATTTTATGGAGTTTTAATCCTTCCAATTACTCTTGGGCTCCTAGTTACCCCCCGTCATGTTGATTTTGGCCCCCAGGGCCTTCTCGGGCACATTTTGCACTTTTTGAGACCACTTGGGCTTCCCAAGTGCATCATTGATGAACTTGGTACTATCATGGTGAACTTGGGCTTACCAAGTGTTTCAATGATGCAATTGGTTGGGTTTGGGCACAGTTGGGGACCTAGGATACCCAGAACTACTCCTGGAGCCCCTATGTTGCACTCCGAAGCCCATAACTTTTGCATTTTAACTAGGATTTGAAATCCATCAGTTGTGTTGGATTCATATAATATTTGAAGACAACATGAAATATCATTTTCATCATTTTGTTTCTTTCTTGAGTGGTAACCCATTCAATTATTCTCGATCTCTGAATTGACTGTGTTCTACACTCTAGGCCTCATAACTTTCATAGTTTAGCACTGATTTTCATTCTGTCAGTTGCTATGGTTTTGTCTTCTTGTTGTTGAAAAATTGACTTATCATATGCTTGTCTTAGTCAATTTCTTGAGGGGGCACCCATATATATCATCCCTACTGGGGCATGTTGTGGCTTTCTCATCAGTTATTCTTTGATACAACGCTCTAAATCACATTGTATCAAAGAGGGGCAAAATGTAGACGCTCAAAAATGGTTTGCATCTATGATTTCATCACTTCTTCATACTAATTGGTTCCATTTTCTTATTCTACTAACTTTTATCTTTTGGCCAAATTGACCATATTTCATCATCTATATCCTCTTTCACATCAATTTCATGTCAACTAGAAATTATATCAAATCAACACAAAACCATTTCAAATCAACTCCAAATCACCCTAAATCAACTTAGAATCACTCAAAATCAGTCCTAATCAACCTAAAATAAATCAAACATCCCAAATCAATCATCATTTATCTTCTCCTAGGCATTGTTGTGGCTTTCAATTTCTTGGAAACCTATCAAATTATCAATCTTATCAATCTGACCTTAGTACTATCATGGCTCTCAGTGCTAGGTCAAACTATCATTCATGTCATTCAATATTTGATGTTTTCGAGGCTTTCAATGTTAGATCATGGCATCATCAACCATTTTAATAACATTGACAATGTCTATCAATGTTATTGTGATCAAACCTTATCAATCAATTTAATCCTGTAGCATTTACAATGTCGGTTAACTGTTACATATCAACCAATTCATGTCATGTGTCCTTGGCATGTTATCAACTTCAATCAATCAATCTAATCATGGCTTTGATCTATTGGTCATCATCTTATTCGATCTATATCATCATCACATTTTCATCAAAGGGTACAATCACATTCATTTAATCAATTTGGCCAATCATCTACTAATTTTCTCTATAGGATTAAATAACCCATAATTTAATCCTATTCTTTATAATTATTCTTCATAATTATCATCCTCAATTAGTTAATTTTATTAATTAATTGATTCATTATCTGCAAACCATGGAAATTTACAATTTCTTAAGTTCCATTTTCCATCATTAATTCCATTTTCTACTAATTCTTATTTTGTGGAATGAAAGGATTTTTAATTCAAATATTCCATAAAATATTGCATCATAGCAACACTTGGATATGACACCTCGTGGATTTGCCTTTGACACTTGGCTAAGATTTGTCATAATCAAATATTATTACCTCTTACGCACATCCCTATTTGGCTTATTCATCATATATTCTTGGCTTTAAGTGGGTTGAGGTGTCTTATGATGCGTCATAGATTCTCTTCCACATTTAGCCAAGTTTGACTTTCATGTGTCGTAGAATCTTACAATTGGCATATTCTATCATATGTGTCATAGGAATCTCTTGGAACATCACATATCTATGGGTGACAAATCCAATGCTCTCACCCTCCATGAAAATTATAAAATGGACACCCTTTCTCTCATTTCATATCAGAATGCTTGAGTTTTGAAAATCCAAATCTTTGAGTCTTTGAGTTTCTACTTCTTTGCATTTTGCATTCTTTATCTCACATTAAATCACACTTAAGTATTCTCATGGCTTTATCCCTATCATAGGCTCTTTGTTTCAATCTTGTGTGCACTATAGTCAAATTGGAGCTACAATCATTTGGAAAAGAATGAAGGACATGGGAGCTACAAACGAAAAAGGGAGTTTTTAATTATGTTTTCTTTCTTTTGATTAGTTTGGCTTTCATGGTAGAACTAGTGGGTGCTAACATATGTTGATTGAGTTTGTGATTTTCTCATAGTGTGTTATGCATTTAACCCATTTTCTTGTCCTATATATATATATATATATAGATATGTACCAAGTATATATATATGTGTATGTATTTATTTATATGTATCAATGTATATGTAATTTCTTGTGAATAGATTGTTAGAATTGAAATTTATAAGTATAAATTGAATTACAATGGTTTCTATTTTTGGAAATGGAAATTGATTTAATTTTTAGTCTGATGTTAGTTTGTAACAATATTTTATTGGTATTGTTAAAAAGAAATAAAAGTACAGTGAAGCCTAGAATAGTTAATTCTTTACTATTAGTTAATATAATGAGAATGTAGTTTGAAAGTTGGATGTTTGTGAAAAGTAAAGGGACAAGGCTATTTTTGGTATATGTATTGTGAAATGTTTGAAAGGATACAACTATGGTTTCATTTGGTTTTATATGATATTTTTGTTGTTGATTCAATTGTTTAATTGGAGCAAATGAAATAAATGTATTTTGGAATTGGAAAATGAATTTACGTTTTCTTCCAATTAGAATAACTATAATTATGTGTCTGTTAGATTATGCAAGTGTGATCCTTTAGATTGGGTGGTTGTCATAAAGCGAGTAACTTGTGGTGATAGAATTATGTTGCTGAATGCCCTTCGACACTAGTCTAGATCCTTATGGAAAATTTTATGACAGTTAGTTAATCAAGTGGTAATATTTAAAATTTCGTGGGTTGGGAATCATATAATAAGATAAGAACATTATGGTTTCACTTGACATGCTAAGTTTTATGAGTGGCTAAATGTAGATTCTTATGTTGACACCCATGGACTACTGGATCATTACTTTGTCATATTCTATGCGAGTTTATTTCTGCATATCTACATGAAAAGAAAATTGTATTTACAATACATCTATTATTTGGATTTAATGATTATAGTTTTGTTATTAAATCTAATGTGCAGGTTTACTGGAGTTTTTATCGATTTAACTTGTGATCTAAGCCCTGTTTTGTGTGTTGTGGTTGTGCTGATTTGATTTTAGGTTCAAGATATGTTTGATTACGAACCTAGAAGAAAATTGGCTAATTAATATTCAAATTCAGTGTTTAACTTGAATGTATTTCAAAAGATGTTGTATTTTTGATAAGAGAGCATAAATATATAATATACTCAGATGTAATAAATAGTAATGTTACATTTTTTATTATGAGTTCATTACCGTACTTGTTGTATAAGGTTATTTGGTAATGGAAATTGTTATAAAAAAAAAATTGTTTGTTTTTTTAAAAATCTCTTATGTATGTTTGATTGTAAGTTTTTTGGTTATATTTATGGTTATGTGTTGGTTAGGGTATTATAATTGCATTCAAATTAGGTCATCTCATTATTACTCTCTATCCATTGCAGCAATGTTCTAAAATCTCCTAATAGAGTTAGCTTAATAGCTATTTGCAAATTCTCTAACAAGGTGGAAATTCTATTATATTGTTCTCAAGACCTCTAACAAGGCCACTCCTAACATATTAATTAAATACTTTAATAGGGTCACACCTAATAGTGTGTTTTGTAACCTTTAGAAGGGTTGGCTCCTAATAGGGCTCACTTCAAAAGAGTGAGAATCAATAATTGGTTACTATTGGTAGTTTTTCCAAATTCGGTTTCCGTGTTAAATCATGGTGTCTAATGTGTTCATTTTATTCTCTTCTCATGTGTTTACAACTAAGTTAAAATATGGTAATCACACATAACATTTGAAGGTTTATATGTTAATCATTTACTGAGCTAATCCAATTATCACAAAATTACAACATTTTGTGTATTTATCAAGCTTTAGCAATATTTAATTATCTATTTGCATTTTGCACTAACATCTAAGGGATCTAGGATTTATTTTGTAGTAACTAATTCACCCATCCACTCTTAGTTACTCCTTTTATATTTCCAACAATTGTTATTAGAGCATTTGGTGCTTGCAAAGAAGTTTATAAGGACCTAACCTAAAGATCAAGATGTATTACAAAAGAGAAATTCCCAAGCTAAATAGAGACAATTTTGTAGCATAGCAAGGACTTATGAGGCTACATCTAGCTAGCATCAGTGATTCAAGTTGCAAGTATCTTGATGTTGAATATAAGACTCCCACTATAACTTTATTAGTTGAAGACATTATTGAAATGAAGAATCATAATATCATGATGATAGATATTTCATCTACTTAGTTATGCAAAATTTGATGAGGTAAAAGATTGCAAAATTGTTTTTGAAATGTAGAACAAACTAAAAGATATCTATGGAGGAGATGACAATATGAGATGAGCCAAAGTAGAAAGCCTTAGAGGATAATTTGACCAAATGAGAATGAGAGAAGATGAAAACATTGAAAAATATGTGGAAAGGATCAAGGCTAGTGTAAGAAAAGCATCTAGAGGAGATTAACGAGGAAAATTTTGTAAGTAAAGTGCTCACTACTCTTCTTCCTATTTATGCAATTAGAGCATCTATTATTCAAGAAATGAGATGTGATCCAAATAATAAAATAAGCTTGGATGCTCCAGCTGGAAGATTAACGGCTTTTGAATTAGACAATTATGATAACTATGTTCCTTTTGAGATAATGAGTGTTGCACACATTGCATAATATTTTTATATTGTATTATTTTATTTTATTATGTAAGGTTTCACCTAGATGGACATGCAACATGTAAAGATTCCCATGGGATATACTTGATGAGTTGTATTGTAACATTGTGATAATATTTTATGTAACTATTTAATATTGGGGAAAGAATTAAATGCCCAATATCAAATGTGGGGTTAGTGGGTTAGGTAGTACATGGTTTGTGTAATACCATTTGGTGGTTTTTTGAGACATGCTACTGTATAAGTAGCCACAAGGGTAGTTATTGTGTGAGAAGAAGAAGACAAGATAGAAGGCAAAAAAATCAAGAGTTGAGCAGGACAAGGCTTAACAAGTTAGCTAAGGGAACATTTGTGAAGGTTGGAAGCATGGCATGGGATGTGTGGATTCATGCTTGTCCACATAGTTTTCTTGGTTGTGGCTATGGCTTTGAAGGCTTCCATGGCTATATTGTAATGGTGATTTTGCTAAATAATACATGGTGATGAATGTTTTTGGAGGCTGAGTTTTTTTCCCCCAATGAAAGTTTCCTAGGGTATATCTTGTGTCACATTTTGTGGGTATTTTGTCTATTCTTTTGTATGTGGATTTCAATTGCATATTTATTTTAGATATATTATGGGCTATGTGGAAATGGTTATATTCTTTGTTTTAACTTTCCTTGTAGTTCCTATTTCAAAGAATATTGAATTTGTATTTAAATCTAAACTCTCACTCAAAAAAATGGTAAAAAGTCAAAGTCCAACCAGTCAGGAAGTGGAGAAGATGGATCATTAGAAGAAAGTTTAGATAGTGACCTTGAAGTTGTTGAAGTCCTACTTGCAAGGAAGTATTCTAAAGAAAGAGGAAAGTACAAAGGTAAAGTTCCTCTAATCTATTTTTCTTATGAAGAAATTGGTCACATTGCTGCTAGGTCTCCAAATAAGAAAATCATGGATGAGAAGACAAGTAATAAGAATAAAGGCAAGAAGGACTTCAAGAACTACAAGAGCTTCAAGGAAAAAGGTAAGAAATTTTGTTTTATTGCTAAAGATTATGATAACAGTGAAGATGAAATGGTATATATTGCTATGAAAGATGAATTTGATGATGAAGGAGATAAGATGACACTTATCTTTCATGTTGGAAAAAATAATATATGAATTATTGATAGTGGTTTCTCAAATCATAAGAGTAGTAACAAAACAAAATTTGAGCATATGGAATATTATGATGGAGGTAGTATAAGATTTGGAAACAATGAACCTTGTAATATAAAAGGAAAAGGATGTATCTTGTTGACTAACGAGCTTGTATGTGACAATGCTTATTGGGTTGAAGGACTAAAGCTTAATCTACTAGGTGTGGCACAACTGAATAACATTGGATTCAAAGTAGAAATTGTGAATGGAGAAGGAAAATTGCTAGATGGGAAAGGAAATTTTGGTTGGATATGGCAAGCAAACAAAAGGTAATCTATTTTATCTTGATCTCAATGTTTGTTCATGTTTTATTGTTGAAGTAGAGGAAAGCTAGTTATGACATAGAAGGCTATGTCATGTGAATTTTGATAATCTAGTTAAGATAAGAAAACATAGAAGAGTAAGAGGTATTCCTAGTTTAAAGAAGCTTGACATGGGTCTATTCAAGAATTACCAAATTGGTAAGATGGGGAAGACTAACTTCAAAAGCAAAAATTGTCAATCAGAAGAAGTCTTGAAAATTGTTCATAAAAATTTATGTGGACCTATTGGAATAGAGAGTTATAGTGGAGAAAAATTATTTATTCTCTTTTTTGATGACTATTCAAGAATGATGATAGTAATGTACCTAAAAGAAAAATCAAAAGCCTTTAAAAAATTCAAATGGCAAGAGTAAAAAATGAAATTGGAAAGAATTTTAAATTCTTAAGATCAAAGAGAGGTGGTGAATTCATCTCCCATGAATTCAATAATTTTTGCATTAAAAAAGGAATCAAAAGACAAGTATCAGCCCTTGGTACACCAAAGTAGAATGGTATAGCAGAAAGAAGAAAAAGATCAATCATGAAATATGCAAGAACTCTAATGATTGAAAATATTGTTGTACTCAAATATTGGAACAAAGCTATCAGCACTCTAGTTCATACCTTGAAAAAATTTTAGTTGAAGAAAAATTCAAACAAGACACCTTATCAACTATAATATGGCTACAAACCTAATGTAGGTTACTCGAAAGTATTTAATAACAAATGTTATATATTAAGAGAATCTAGATAAGGAAAATTTGATATAAAAGGTGATGAAGTCATATTTCTAGGATACTCATGCAAAATTAAAACATATAGATGCTTGAATTTGTCTACTCATAAAATTATAGAAAGTGTACATGTCAGAATTGATGAATTTGCAAAAAAGAGTGAAGAAGAAAGCAACAAGGAACCTGAAGACTATAAAAGATTTGTCTATTATGAACCTAATACCCTACCAAATCTATTTGAAATAAAAGAAGCTTCATCTCTTGAGCCCCTAGAAACTCTAATAGTTACCAATTTGGAGACAGTGGAACCCAAGCTACAAGGAAATGAGTCACAATTAAAGGCTATTGAGCTACTTTAAATTGAGCCTAATGGGACCAAGTCATAGAATTAAGTGTTGAAAAGATAGATGGAGTAACTAAGAGGGGAGGTGAATTAATTACCACAAAAAAAAAATCCACATGTCCCTTAAATGTCTTATAAAACTAGTTACTACTATCACTCAGTAGCCACACAAAAAAATGTTGTAACTCGGTAGATGTATGTTATCTTATTACTGATCTTTAAGCTTTCATAGTTATTAACATGGAAGCATAAAAAAAAAAAACATGAACAAAAGAGACACCAAATTCAATGTGGAAACCCAATATAGGAAAAACCACCAAGTAATTAGCTCTTGATTTTCACTCTTCTGAAGTGAGCCCTATTAGGAGCCAACCCTATTAAAGATTACAAAAAACACTATTAGGTGTGACCTTATTAGAGGATTTAATCACCTTGCTAGGAGTGGCCTTGCTAGAGGACTTTAGAATAATTCAATAGAACTATCCACCTTGTTAGAAGGTTTACAAAATGGCTGTTAAACTAACTCTATTAAGAGATTTAGAAATCACTGCTACAATGGTGAAAAAGTAATAATGAAGTGACTTGAATGAGATGCAACTGAACTTTACTAATATAGATCTTTTTTCTACTTCATTAGATCCTCTTTGATCAAATACAAATTTTCTACTCCTTAAGGATATTTGATCCTTCTTCAAAATTTGCTCACACTTTCCTTTTCACACTTGCATTCTCACTTATTACACTCATCCATACTTTTGAATTCACAACTTGAACTTTTATTTATACCTTACAAATTATCCAGTTGGCTCATTTATAAGTTACAATTACTAATAATCATTAAATTGGTCGACTACATTCATTACATGAAACAATTAGACTTTATTTTCCAAAACAATGAAATCTTTCATTGGCCGACCCTGCTTGGTAAACACTACTCAGAAATGATTTCCAATGTTAACCAACTAAAGCTTAGTGAACACTAAAAACTTTGCAAAATTCCTTTGGATATTGAGTGAACTCAGTAAACACTAACTTGCCTTCACTAACCTTGTGAGCTTGATAGAAACTAACATCTACCACATAAACCTTTGACGATCGAGTGAGCTCGGTAGAAATTGTTTCCACAGAGTAATGCTTGGTAGACTCTAGAATTTTCTTTGCTGACCAACTGAGCTTAGTATACTTTTTATTTCTCTTTATTGACCAACTAAGCTCAATAGACTATTTTTGATAACTAATATAACATTTTTGTAACATCAAAGACAACACACGATTGAACAATTATATCTAATAAGAAGGACTTGAGCTTGAAACTAAAATTCAAGAAGAAGATGGTGGAACTCATTCAAAGACCAAGGAGCTTATTTTAGCAAGATATGTCAAAAGACATCATGCTCCTAATCAAATAGTTGGAGACAAATCTGATGGAACAATGACAAGAAGCAAACTAAAAGGTATATGTTTACTTGCTAGATTTGAACCTAGAAGTGTTAGGGATGCTCTGGAAAATGAGAGTTGGATTTAAGAAATGAATGAAGAGATAGAATAGATAGAAAAGAATAAAACTTGAACTCTTATTCCTAAACCCAAGGATAAAAATGCAATTGGTTCAAAATGGATATTTAGAAATAAGTTGAATGAAGATGAAAAAGTTTCAAGAAACAAAGCAAAATTAGTGTGCAAAGGTTACTCTCAAGAAGCAGGTATTGACTATGGAGGGACTTTTACTCATGCAGCAAGACTAGAAAGTGTTATAACTTTACTAGCATATGCAACACATAAAGGATTTAAAGTATATCAAATGGATGTTAAATCTGTATTCTTAAATAAAATTCTTGATGAGGAAGTCTACATTGATCAACTATAAGGTTTTGTAAATCCTAGAAAAAGAGACATGGTTTTCCAAACCACACAAAGAATTATATGGTCTCAAACAAGCCCCTAGAGCTTGGTATGAAAGACTCCATAATTACTTGGTATAGATTGGTTTTCATAGGAAAAATGATCATACTAGTCTACATATCAAGGAAGGACCAGATAAGAAGATTGTGTTGGCATAAATATTTTTTGATGATACTCTATTTACAAGAAATGATGATTTGTGCAAAACATTTTTAGAAGAAATGAGTAAGGAATTTGAGATGTTCATATTTGGTGAAATAAAATTCTTTGTTGGATTGCAAATATAGCAAGACAAGAATGATATCTACATCACTCAATCTAAGTATATCAAGGAGGTAATAAAGAAATTTAGAATGGAAGATTCAAGACTAGTTGGAACACCTATGTCTACTCAACATAAGCTTTCCAAAAATGATTATTCCAAAGAAGTAGATAAGACCACATATAGATCAATGATTGGAAAATTGTAGTATATAGTACACATAAGGCTTGATATTGCTCTAGCAATTGGAATAGTGGCAAGATTCTTAAAAAATCTTAAATAAAATCACATGTTGGCAATAAAGAGAATCGTGAGATATCTAAAAGGAACTAAAGACTATGGTTTATGGTACAAACTTAGAGGCAATTTTGACTTGAAAGTATTTACTGATGCTAATTGGGTAGGAATTCTTGATGATAGAAAAAAAACTAGTGGTGGAGCATTTTTTCTTGGTAAAAGACTAGTATCTTGGACAAGCAAGAAGAAAAATTGTATATCTCAATCCACAACAAAGGAAAAAAAATGTAGTAGTAGTAGTCAATTATTCTAACATTGTTTGGTTCAAACAACTATTGGAAGGAATGAAGGTAGAGATCAAAGATCTAGTTATCATATATTGTGATAACACCAATGCAATCAACATATCAAATAATTCAACAATGCACTCCAAAATAAAGCATATTGCTATAAAATATCACTTCTTAAGAGAGCTAGTGCAAGACAAAGAAGTCAGATTGGAATATGTGAATACAAATGAATAGGTTGTAGACATATTAACCAAGCCATTACCTAAGGATGCATTTCTATATCTAAGAGGTAAGCTAGGGGTCATTCCCCTATCCAAAATTCACTAAATTAAGTTTAGAAAATGCATCAACAAAAACTTGTTGAATGTCAATAAGTTGGTGCAAAATTGACAAAGGAATATTGCAGATGAATCAATACTTAAAGTATATTGGTATTTATAGAATTATTATCTTTGGCTTATGTTGTCAAAGAGGGAGAAATTCACTATCATATATTTGAGAAATTTTTGGAACTAGAATAAAGTTAGAACCAGAGAGGGAAGAGTTTTTTGAAGAAGTATGTTGAAAGAGAGAGAATGTTCTAAATAAACTTGGTAGAATTTGTTGTAGATAGAATCTAGTGAAAAGGAAGAGCTCATACTGAAAGAGTAAATTTTCAATTCTAAAATCCAAAATTTCATTGTATTATGACATGTTGTGTTGCCATCAATGCAAAAGAGGGAGATTGTTGGATACAAATGGTTATTGTGTGTTGTCCTTAATGCTACACAAATGTCATATCATTATGATTTTGTATATGTCAAGCTCACTTAGGTAGTGAAGACATTTCTCAGTGTCTACCAAGAATTCCTATGTTTGCCTAGTTTAGAAGGTAGTATTTACTAAGTTCACTTGGGCATTAAAGGAAAAGTTGTAAAAAGTGGCTATTAACTAAGCTCACTTAGGTAGTGAAAGAAAGTTGGATGGAATCAATACTAACTGAGCTCACTTGATTACCAAAGGATATTTGTAAGTTTTTAGTGTTAACTAAGCTTCTATTGGTTAACAAAGAAAATCATTTATGAGTTAGTTTCTACCAAACTAGGTTGACTAATGAAAGCTTTTCTTATTATGTTGTATTAAGATTTATTTATTTATCTGTTGATTCTAGCTAACTAAGGTGATGAATATTAATTATTCTAAGTTGTGTTTGAGCCAACTTGACATAGTGGAAGATATAAGTATAAGGTCAAGTTGTGATTTAAAAATGTGTGAGTGTGCAAGTTATGATGATGTGATTGAAGATTTAATGATGAGTAGAGGAAGCAAATTTGAAGGACAAGTAGAATATCCTTGTGGAGTAGCAAAGCCATATTCAATCAAGAAGAATCAAGTACAAGCCAAAATAGAGATCTGTAATTAGTAATTTAGTTATATTCAAATTAGGTCATCTCATTATTACTCTCTAACCATTGTAGAAGTGATCTAAAATCTCCTAATAGAGTTAGCTTTACAGTTATTTGCAAATCCTCTAACAAGGTGGAAATTCCATTGAATTGTTCTCAAGACCTCTAACAAGGCCACTCCTAATAGGATGATTAAATCCTTTAATAGGGTCACACCTAATAGCATGTTTTGTAACCTTTAATAGGGTTGGCTCCTAATAGGGCTCACTTCAGAAGAGTGAAAATTAGTAACTGGTTGTTATTAGTGGTTTTTCCCAAATTGGGTTTCTAAATTAAATCATGGTGTCTAATGTGTTCATGCTATTTTTTATTATTTGTTTGCAAATAAGTTAAAGTATGGTAATCACACATAACATCTAAAGGTTTATATGTTAATCATTTACTAAGCTAATCTAGTTATCACTGAGTTACACCATTATGTGTGTTTACTGAGTTTCAACAATATTCAATTTTTTGTTTGCATTTTGTATTGACATTTAAAGGATTTGGGATTTATTTTTATATTAACTTATTCACCCCTCCCCTCTCATTTAATCCTCTTATATTTCCAATAGGCTCTCCTTCATTTTGCTAATCATTGTTAGTCTCAAGAAATATGTCATCATTCCTTGGTTTAGTAACAACATCATCATTTGAATTGTAACCAATTATTCTCTCTTGTATCCTAAATTTCTCATCAATTCTTATATTTTTACTTTCCATAATAGTCTTAGTTCTCTAATTATAACATCTATAATCCTTTATTTTTAGTGAACAACCAAGAAACATACCTTCATCACTTCTAGCATCAAACTTACCAATATCATCATCACTAGCACTTACTACTTGTTCATTAGAATCATTTTCTTCATTTTCATACAAATACTCTCTATCTCTTCTAGGTTTGTAATTTCATTTATACTTTTTCTCTCTTTTAGGACATTTATATGCATAATGACCATATTCATTGCAAGTCCAACATTTAAAGATTTTCTTACCATCTTTTTCTCTTCTTACCAAAAGGGAAACAACTTCAATATTTCTATCCTCATTAGATCTATTACTACTAGCAAAATCTCCTCTAGCTCTTGTGCTCCTTGATAAACTAGGTTGAATATTCAAGGCATTGAAAGTTGTCTCTATTTTGGTGAATTCTCCAAATTGTCTAAGCTCATGCTCAACTGCTTCAAGGCTTCAAAGAAATGTCTCCTTTGTAAAATCTTTGGTACAAGATATCAACAAGCATATCATTTGAATTGTTGACTTAAATGGTGGTGTTAGATTCTTCAATATCTTCCATATAACCTCATCATCTTCTTGGATTCCTCCTTATGATGTAATACCTATAGTAATTTTTGATATCTTTCCTACATATGTTTTACAAATTCATCTCACATCATTTTAGCATCTTGAAATGCACAAATCCAACTTTGTAGCCTCACCTTCTTAAAGTATGCATCACCATCAAAACTAGTTTTGAAAGCCTTCCAAACCAAATGTGAAGTAGCAACTGATTTTACCTAATTATATTCAATTTTAGGAAGTGCAGTCAATGGTTCTTCTCTATCTCTCATGTCACACATAAAAAGATCTCTTTCATCGTTAGTAAAATTTTCCAAATCCTTTTCAATGATTATTGTCTTTAATAATTTTGTCAAGATCTAATATCTTGGAACCATATAAGGTAGACATGTCTTCATATTTTCCTTCTAGTTGTCATAATTATTTCCATCGAACTTTAGACCATCTTTTCTAAACATGCTTTCCATGAATTTCCAAAAGTTGTTCAACTTTATCTCCAAGTACCTGATGCTCTGATAGAAATTTTTAGAAATAATAGTCCACAAAGATAACTAAGAGGGGATGAGGGTTGAAATAGTTATCCAACAATTAAAACATTTATCTTCCTTAAAAAACTTAACCATTCAACCAAAGTAAATAGTAAACATAATAAGATGCACATAGACAATTACACTAGATATGTTAACTAGGGAAACCCTTGATCAGAGGGAAAACCCTAGTGGGAATGATGTCCACAAGATGATGAACTAATATAAACATTCCTTGTTAGAGGATGAACCCTATTAAGAGTCTATTACAATTTCTAGTACATAGAGTCCCTATTAGGAGACTTTGAATCTCTATTAGGATATTTCAACCCTATTAGGAATTATTCCAACTCTTTTAGGAGTTATAGTACAATGTATCCAAGAAGAGCCCACTACCCAAACATGCAATTTTAGCTATAAGAAGAGCTCATTGCTCAAACATACAATTTATTTTTATGTTATTATTTCCTTTATTCTATAAACTAAACCAAAAATTATCAGACCTTGTAGACCAAGTCATGAACCTCAAATCCAAATATCAAACCTTGGATCACTTAGCATAACCTTGACAATGAAGCTTTCTTCACTCTAGCTCTACTCTGCTCAACTTCACATTTTTCTCTTGTGCTACTTATAAATATCATCCACATCAATCCATATCCATGTCATGATAAAGGAAAATTTCCTTCCTTTATACCAAGTCAATAAAAAATACCACTTGTGACATGTTAGACCTTCTCAATTAATCATTATAGGACCACATTAAGAACATGTTACACTTAGTGATGACATCAATATTTTTCCTTCCAACTTGAATAACATTTTGTACACACAATATTATGATGAGAAACCTTATCCATTCCATCATCAACATGTATTCTAAATATGCTCAACCTTGATTCTTAGAATAAAAATTTTGCCTCTGCAAACTCTATCTTAGAGTAGACATCACCAAAACTTACATAACTTCTTCCAAACTTATCATTTCTTCATCTGATGTTAACTGCATATACTAGATACTTATAAGTATCATCCATAACCTCTACTAGCCATCTGTACCAACTTGATCTTTTCATTATTCTTCTATCAGATACCACAAAAAACTATTTGTTCACATCAATGAAAAACTCAGTTATAAAAGTAACATATCATCATAGTAGCATATCTACAATACTACTCCATAGGAATATCATCAACATTCATGCTTCCAACAATGTCTCAACAATTTTTCTAGGAACATATATTATCAACATAGGAATGTGCATGCCAATATTTTGGAGTAATTGCCTCTTTCTACTAATACAACTACTAAAGGGAAAGAGTTATTCCCCAAAAACCCTAGATTACAAGTCAGTGAGGGTTTTTATGACAAAGACAATTGGTTAAGAGATGTTGAGACATCCACTGGGGGTTTATAGCTATTTCAAAAATGGATTTCTAAGAGAAAACATGAGACTCTTCTTAGCCATGTTTTGGAATTTGACATTGGCAAATTAATTATTCCTATTGTTTTCTTTAATGATGACCTTTTGACAATGGTCACAAAAAGGTATGACCCTATTGGTCATATTTTTACATCATTCTTTCTTGAATATTTTTTATTATGAATGTTCCTAGTTTTTATTTGTAAATTAGGGTTTGGTCTCTTTTAAATTGGTTAACCCTAAGAAAATCCCTAATTAGAAATTTTTTGTAATTGTGCCTTAAGAAGGCCCTTTAGGTCACATGCCTTTACCTTATAATTGAGTGGGGAAATTATTTTTGAAATAATATATACTTTTCTTTAAACCTTTTAAAAGACTTTTGATTTTGTTCCATGTTTTCTTGAAATAATCATTATTCTTAGATCTTTTTAAAATATATAGTAGTCGCATTGTTGTTATAAGAATTTATATGCATTTTATTTCTAGCAACATGGCAACCAAGTAAGTATTACATATGGGACCCAACTTGTTCATGGTTTTAAGGTGAATCTCCCACACTATCAGATCTTTTTAAGATCTATGGTGGTTGCATTGTTGCTACCATAAGTTGGAAGTTTTTTAACCTTGGTGACATAGTCATTACTATAAAAGGAGACATACGAGACGAAATCCAAAGATTGATGCCAAAATTTTGATTGCAATTAATGAACCTTGTTTGCATGTTGAAATGTTAGACATGTTAAATGTAGTTAAAGATGAGAGAATGTTGTTGATTTATGATGTTAGATTTACTTAGCATCAATGGTGATCACTATGTTTTCATTAAAGATTGTATGAACTTTATCGATCACAACATGATGACCCCCTATGAAAATAGAATATATCAGGTCCAAGTTCAAAAGGTAGCACTATGAATTCACTTACCAGTAGTGAGCCCCATTAGCATGAAAACTTGTCATAAATGCCATATGTTTATTAAGACACATGCTAATAGGAAGGTGCTATTGATTCATGCTATCAGATCATTCCAAGATCGATGGTGGTTGGCATGTCATTACTAGAAATAACATGTCTTTTAGTGTTAGTGACATGGAGACTTCTCTAAACAAGGAAATATGGTGGACCACATCTTAAAAAGTGGTACCGTAAAGATTATAAGTTATTAGTAGCTAGGTCAGCTTGTCAAAATTATCTAATTTCACATGCCACTATAGATTCAAACTCAAAAAAATGTACTTGTTGATTTTTTCTATTAGATCTCTCCTAGATCGATGGTGGTTACCATATCGTTGTAAAAACTTTCTCGATCTTTAGTGTTCACTACATGGAAAACAAAGGAAAGATAGAAGAACCCACCATATTTGTAATAAAATAATCATGAAGTGTAATCATCTAATCAAGGTAGCATCAATGATGGTCATTATGTTGCTATGTAATGTTGCTTGATGTTTATGCCTAGTGACGTAGTGAGAGTGTGACATGTATTTCGAGGCACAAGTGGGTCAAGTGTAAAGCACCAATAGTGAAAAGAAGAGCTTATGTAAATGAATTCAATTGATTTGAATGGAAACTTGTTTTTTAAAATTAGAAGGTGGTGCCACCCTATTCTCCTTACAATCCATTTATGAAATTTAAGACTCCCCATGTAAAGTAGAACCAGAGGTATAGCATAGGATTTTATGAATTCTTCTCCATGTAAACAAATTTCAAATTTTCAAAGAGCTAAGAGCCTATTGAAGAATTTTTCCCACTTGGTTGAATTTCATGAGGATTTTCTATATTTTCTATCTAATTGCATAACTTCAAAAAGGATAACAAAGAACAGAGTAAGTTTCTTAATCCATCATATAGTGTAAAAGAATTTTGGTATCTTGTAACATTGTTAAATATGCCTCTAAAGAAAGGTTTCCATAGAAAGGTAGAGTATGCCAATAGGAACATATACAATGATTTTTTGGAATAGTCACTTGATTCTATGATTGAATTAGCTCAAGTTAAAAAATTAATCCTTGTGAAACCTAGGCTTAATATTGTAGAAAATTTATATGATAAGGGGAATTGGGTTAGGGATGCCATCAACTCAAGAACATCACTTTAGATTTTTAAGAAATAGTTCTTAGAGAGAAAGTTGTTACCCCCCATGGGAATGTTTGAAATTTTGATTTAGGTAAACTAGTTTTCCTTGGGGTCTTCATGGACTTAGACCTTCTTACAACCATAGCCAAAAATTATGACCCCATAACCTAGATAGTAAGGAGAGTAGATGGGGAATTTATTGAAAGTATTAATGCTAAAGAAATTAGATATGAGTAGAATTGATATATATATATATATATATACATATATATATATATATATGTATATAAATATATATATATATGTATATGTATATATGTATATATATGTATATACATATATATATACTTAGATATATACATATATATACATATACATATACATATATATATATATATATATATGTATATGTATATATATGTATATATCTATGTATATATATGTATATACATATATATACATATATACATATACATATATATATGTATATACATACATACATATATATATATATATATATGTATATATATATGTATATATATATGTATATATGTATATGTATATATATGTATATATATATGACTTTGTGTAGGGTTTTTGGTGAGGATGAGAAAAAATTTATGCTAATAAAGTTCATGTATATGATAACACTAATTTCTTCTTTTGGTGTGGATATCATCTTTGACTTTGCATCTTATATAGTTAGGGAGATTCATATATGTTTTAATGGAATTATAATGATTAAAGTGGAGAAGAAATTTGGTTATTGTTCATTGTTGATGTTAATGTTCTTATTTAAAGGGTTGACCTATTTGAAAAGGAAAGTTTTTTGAATCAAGAATATGAAGGACAAGCTCTACCAGTCTAGTTGTCAAGTGCATATATGACTTAAGATGTAGAGGAGGCTAGTTTTGTCAGATTTGGTAGGTATTTTGCATCTAGATTGAGAAATCTCATATTAAGTGATGATACCAAAATTCCCAAGGCATTGCTAGATTTTATTAGGCCTATGGATAATCCTTTTGATTTAAAAGTATCCCACAACTGGGCTGATATTATACCTTACCATGTTTCTATAGTTTTTGGGGTTTATGGTTTCCAATGGACTCCCCATGTAATACCCTACCGAGTGCCTCTGAAGGCAGGGATATTTGAAATGATATGGAAGATAGGTTCATTGGAAAAATCATAGTTGATTAGTAGATCTAGAGGTTCACTCGTAATTGCTTGTATTGTGGTTCACCATTTCATAATTAGTAAGGGTGGTTGGGTATCTTTGTATAAATTCTTTGACCAATACAAGATGGTTGTGTCCCATGCCCATTTTTTTGATAGTGAGGGATTTGTTAAAATATTTAGAAAGAGAGCTAAAATTGGTTCAAAAGATCATGAACCCTACTTCCCTAAAGATATAATAAGGAATGAGTTCTCTCTACAAGGGGAAGAAATCAAAAAGGAAAAGTGGGGAGTTTACTTTAAAGTTTTGGAATTCATTAACTATTTTGATAATAAATATAAGCTTCTAGATGATGCAAAAATAGAGGCAAATAAATTGAATAATCTAATGACCACTTTTTCTAAAAGTATGGAGGTCATGAATGAAAAGAAGTTATTCTTTATTAAATCTTTTCCTAATAAGGCCAAAGAGGTCATGAGAAGATTTTCTTTGACCACTATCGTAGGATCTGGACAATTAGTAGTTCAAAAAAGGCCTGGCTATAGTATAATTTAGAATAAACGGGTTATATTACATAAATGAAAACAAATAATAGGGTGAACCAATGTCATTCTAGAGGAGAGACCCAATGAGCCCACACCCAAGAGGCAAAGGATAGAAAAGGAACAAGCACCTCAAATAGTGGAATATTCACACACCTAATCCCCATTACACATAGGAGATGAACAACTCACTAGGGAGTAGGTGGAATAGTTGGGATCCCAAGGGGGGATTTTTATTACTTCATCAAAATTAGAAGAGGGAAATTCTTAGGAACCTTTAGTGCTAAGTGTTGAGCTAACTATTACAGACTATAAAGGAAGTGAGTTGGACCCTATTGTAGAGTAGGCTAGCCGTTAATTTATTTCTTATGACAATTTTATTAAATCTAGAGCCTTTATCAATTTGCTTGGAGATAAGATATTGAATTGTTTGAAGAGAGGTTTAATAAATTAAAAACATAGCATCCTAAGATGAAGGAGGCAGATCTACAAAATCAAATAAAAGAAGAAATGATACAATAATTCAAAAGCTTGACCTCTAAAGAAGGGATACAAATGATAAAACCATCCAGGGTTTTGCTACTACCTAATTAGGATATTGTAGATGCTATAATTTTCAATTTTGTTACAAAGAAATTGAGTATAGAGGAAATAGGGAAGAAAGAACTAAAAGGTGCTAAGTTTAGTGAGGATCATGCACCACTAGTGATATGGTCAATGAGAAAAGGGTCCAGGACTAGCTCTTCCTAGATTGATGACACTGGCCTGATGGGAAACTTAATTGTGAAAAGAGTTGGGGAAACTAAAAGTGAAGAGGCCAGAGAACCTCGTGTTGGATTAGCCAATTTCACCTTAGCCACCACTCAAAGAGAAAAAAGAGAAAGGTTGGAGTTGCAAGACAAGTATGAGAAAGCTTTGGTTGCATACAATAAAGAAGTTCAAAAGAGGATTGAACTGGAAAATAAATTGATGGGATGATCCACTTGGCCAAGAATCACCTATCCTCATCCACTAGTGGAGCCTTTTAAATCCACTCCTCTCATTGAAATCCCAGACACACCACAAAGAAGGAAATTTTGAAGAAGAAAAGAGCAAATTGTGGGCACTGCATGTGGAACTAGATATGCAATACGAGGATAAATTAAGGAAAGCCATTATCTGTTTAATAGATAAAATTGATTGGCTAAATTTCTATTAGAAATTACCAAGGTAGTAAATACACGAGAGGAGTTGAAAGTGAGTGATGATGCCCTTAAGCCAATTGCCAAAAAATGGAGTAGAAGAAATAAAAATGTTATTCTATGTTTTTTCATTATTAGTTTATCCTGTAAACATATAGAAAAAAATTATGATTTGAGTAGTGATTTATCAAAATTTGATAATAAGAGAGTTGCATTGCAAAGAATGATCATAAGTTATCTTGATAAGTACAAGAGTGTTAACTTTGAACTATTCCCACATGCTATAGATTAAAAGGATGAATTTAAAAATAAGGAGGAATGGGCCTAGGAACTAGATGAGCTATTATGTTTGAGGATGAATAGAGTCATATATGGAAAAGGAAATACATGGTGGGTACTTACAATTGAAGAAGTTGTAAAAGTTCAATTATTTTTTTATTCTTTAAGGCAAGATTTTGTTGAGATTGACAAAATTGAACAATATGTGATTAAGAGACAACATGATATTCTGAAATTTAATTGACCAGATGACACTCTTTCACAAGTGGACGGCAAATTTCATTTATGCTAAGCAGTTAGAATGTGGTAAAGCTAATTATGAAGAAATGGAACAAGATAAGGTACAAAAAATTGACATATTAGTAAAAAGAGAGGAGGAAAAAGGTGAGCAACCAATTGGAATTGCAAGCACAAAAATCCAAACTAATGACCTAGTAGTAGAGGAAGCAAATATAATTGTTTTCTTGTTAGTTCATGATAATATGGATGGAGAACCTCAAGTTAAAGTAATTTTACAAAAATCAAAGCTAGGACCATCATGTGTAGAACCAACTGTCACACATTTAGAGGAACACTAGTACAAAAAAATATATATATTACTAAATAAACTACTAAAAATTGTAGATATGTGACTAATTCTGATCACGTGACCAATGGTAGTTGATTGCCAAACATTTATCATCCAACCAAATTTATGACTAACCTATTTTAATAATTGATTTGGTCATTGATTTACTCATTTATTGTTGTTTCTTGGTAGTTTATTTGGTAGTATATTTCATATTTTTTGAGAGAGTATATTTGCTAGTTAATTTGGTAATTGATTTGGTAGTATATTTGGTAGTTTTTTGGGTAGTATATATGGTAGTACATTAAGTAGTTTATTTGGTAGTTTATTTGGTAGTATATTTGGTAGTATATATGGTAGTATATTTGGTAATATATTTGGTAGTTTATTTAATCATTAATTTAGTCATATTAGGGCACAATGGAATTGAACCACCATCCTCCTACTTATAAAGTAGGTGCTCTTCCATTGAGCTAATACCCTTTGTAAAATAATGAAAATATTGACAAATTTGTCTTCCCAACATTAGACCTACCATGATCATGGTCATTGTAACTTGATATACTCCTTTCAAAGAACACAAATTTTAGTTATTATGAAAGACAATAATCTAAATCTTTTATCAATACTAATTCAAAAAATTTAAATTCTTTTGTTCAAGCAGTTTAAAATTCTATTTCATGTCAATTACATTTCTATAAATTATTGTAGTGATACACTCTTATAAATTATAATTTGGAGTACATTTGCCATACACAAGTATTGTTTCTTGTCCTAACGTCTCAAAAATAAAGATACAAATTATTATGCAATTTATGTCAAGAAAATAGACCTTTGCATTTAATAAAAATATCAAACCCCATTAAAAAATCACATCTATTAAAAATCATGAAACAAAATCAATTGAAATACTCACTTTTAAACATATGGAGGTGCCAAAGGATTAAAAAAATTTCTCTTCTTTATGCTTAGGTGGGTGCTAAAAGTGTTCATTACACCTAATTTTGACATTTATTGAACCTTAGTCTACAAAAAAACCTAAAAATAGGAATTTGATAACAATAAGGCACATGAAAAGAAAGTTTTTATCAATGATCTATAATTAAGTTATTCCTAGTAATAGGGAAAGTGGTGCCAATTCATAAATCTAACAAAGAACTAAATAATATGTTTATGATAAATTGCTTAAAGAAACCTATAACAAAAGGAAATAATGGACTAGTAAAGTCTGGTAGGCAATGACTATGCTTCACCTGTTAATAACTCCAATTATAGGATAAGCCCTAGAACAATATATTGATGGATCCTAAGATGGTTGATCATAACCATAGACTTCATATCCTTGACCATAATGTAATGTCCCCTTTTCAGAGCTAGATTTGAAAGATAATAGAGCCGAAATACAAAGTTAAACAAAAAATTAAGTTAAATATAATAATAATCATAATAAAATCATGTTAATCAAATAAATAATAATACACTATAAAATATTATTATTTAAATTATTATAATAAAGAAAGAAAATATTGTTAATAATATTACATAATATAATTTATTATTAAAATTATAATTAAGAATTAGCATATAACATAATATTATGAATCTTCTATTTTAAGATGATGAATAGAATTAAAATAAAATATTAAATTATGATTATAATCTTATCTTAAGTCAATATTTTAATATTACATATATAATAATAAACATAATTAATATTAAAAAAAATTATCATTATAAATAAAATAATAAAAAATATCAAATATGATAAAGCTACATGTACTTAGTCATGATGCTTCATAGGGATATATATAGAAATCTGATCACAATTTTATTCAAGTTGTAAGTTATACATCTAAAAAATGGTGCACAAAGATCTTTATGAATTTAAAGTGTTATTTGGAAGGATAGAATAGTAAATACAATCTTTTCTATGAGAAATTAGGAATTATTTTATTCACATATTCTCTAGTGTGGCACAATTGGTTACATGCGCTTCATTGAAAATATGTTGTTCATGACATCAAAACATCTTCAATAGAGTTTTCCCATCCTACATATTAGTTGAGAAATTAATAGCTTTACTATTTAATGTATTATATCAAGATTAAATTTCATGTGAGAGATCTAGTAAATGAAAAATTAGAGATTATAAATATCAAGTTCTATTTAAAATTTCTTGGATTTGATGTAAGCCACCTATTTAAAATTATCTTGGATGGCAGGATGAAGGGTTATCTATTTACTCCATAAATAGCTCACTTAGATTTGAGCTTCATGTGCTTCTTGATTCCATTTCCATCATACAATTAGCTTCTATTTTTTCCAAGTTTCAAAATTTTCAAAGTCCAAATTTCTAATATGAATTCAATTCTAAGGAAGTCCACATCACTAGGATCACTTTATGTTCTTAATTAGACTCCAAATTTCTAGCAACACAAAGCTAGGTGTTGGACTTAAGATAAAAATATCAAAGAAAGATTGGGCCCAGACTTATGGTTAAAACTCTAGCCTTTAAACTAGTGGTCATTTTAATATATATCAAAACTTAAATAATCCAATCATACCATTGATTGAACACACTTTTTTACTAGAATATTATAATTAATCCAATCATGAATAACTTAATCCAATTCTATCATACTTTTAGTGTACTTATTCATTTTTTGTGCTCACTAGGACAAACTTTACTTCACCCTCTTTGCCATATAACCAACATGAAGAGGACTTCACACCTTATATCAAAGGAATAAGTCATAATATGAATTGATGTGATAACTATTATCACTCTTCTAAGGAATTTTATTTTAACTAAAATTCAAGGTCTACACTATCATTCCTATCAACAAATTTAATAAATGTTAGGATAGAATGAATATAAAAAGGAGAAGACTTTAGTCCTTGTAGCTAGGTGCTTCATTTGTTAATGTAGAGGTACAAGTTTATGGCTTTTGTGATGAATGGTTGAATAAGTTCTATAAAATTTCATTCTTATGTTGGCATGGAGTTTGAGTCCAATTAGTTAAGTCTAGAAAATGCATTTAGCCTATTTTATCATGCTATTTTTCATATCCATTCCAGTATCCAACACCTACCCTATAAATAATCTCAAGGCATTTGAATCATTCTATGTAATCTAGCCTACATCAAGCAAGAGGCTTTTAAATTTAGAGAATTATAAAATCATTTGAAGGAGATGTGAGCACATTAAAAGAATAGTCTAGGATTGACAATATATTACTCAAGCTCATCAAATAGATAGGCTTTCCATAGCTGATTAATATAGTCTAAAATTCTACTAAATAAATCTATTTATCTACTTAAAAGAGAAATGAAACAATTTTTGTCATTTTTAATTTGAAGATAAATCTAAATATAATTTTCATTTTAAAAGAAATAATAAATGACACTTTACAAGCAAAAAGACCTTAAACACATAAATATTTGTGATATTGTTATCATGATTTAACTGTGTAGTTTTTGAGTCAAACTTATTGACTCATATTTTATGAGTAATTATTCAACATGAATCCATCTCTCATGAGAATAAATGGAACACTTAGCACTCATTGGATCTAGGTGATGCTCATAGAGGAACTTCCCAGGAGCTCACCCATCCCAATACTACCCAACTTATATGATAGTTATTCAAGGTTTGGAAATAACTCCATCAAAGGTTGGAGATTGAAAAATATTCTAGAAGTGTGCATGTTATATAAATTCTTGGTTAATGCTTCCACTTACACATAAATTTTACTTGGATATGTTACTAAGAAAATTCACTTGTGCATTAATATACATAATGCAATCATGTTGTAAATCAAGTAGTGAATGGTGACATTCTTTAATTCTATAAAATCAATGGCATCCCAAACAAATGGGAGATATCTCTTTACTAAAGAAAAAAATATTTCATGTCTTCTCATTTTCCAAACCCATTAAAAGTTGGTTGATCTTAATTTTTCATTATTCAAAGACATATGGCTTTGGCATGTACAACATTTCCACAAATGTTTTCCTCATGTCTTCTTTTATCATTATGGATTTCATGTGTCCATGTAGTCAAACATGTGGATAGTCACATTTTACCAGCCCCTAATTTTTCTTTTAAAGTCACTGCATTGCATCTTTTCTTTGTTTTATTACTTTTGTTTGAAGGTTGCAAGCTTTCAAATGCAATAATATCATTTGTCTAGATATTCTTGTTATGGTAGAGTAATCCCAAACTACCACTTATAAATAACCTTCTACCTTCACAAGGAAACCCCTATAAACTTTCTCAAAATGATTTTGGGGTATAAGGAGTAGAAGATTAGGTGCCAAAAAAACTTGATGAAGCTACTACATGCTAGATCCTTAATCATATTACCCCACCACTAATAATGTCATTTTCCTTGGCATGTGTTTGAGATTTGCAAAGGTAGAGATAGTGTAAAGATATAACGCATTGTGTTGTCATAGGAGATGGATGCAATTAAATATTGAGACCAAATTTCTCCATAATGAGATAAAATGTAATCTGATTAAGCTTTACATTTATCATTGTAATTACCGATCTCCACTTCATTGTAATCTAGATTATCTATCTAAAAAGCTCTAATATATTTCATGATCACGATTCTGATACTAGACCATGTTATATGATTCAAGTATTTTTTTAATGATCTAAACAAAAATTTTGTGGAAGTTGTGTTCTTAAAAATTGAGTTTTTTATTATATCAAGGAAGTATCTTTGTCTATTTATTAAAAAATAATCTCTTTCCCTATGTACAAAAGCAACCAATACTTCAAAGTAACAGTGAACCTAAAGTGAATTTTATTTTGATGAAACTAGTAGTTTACCTATTACAAACCATGATAGAATAAATAAAATTTCATCTTGACATCATCGTGAATAGAAAATTGCTAACCAATTTAGGGCATTGATCACATAATACAATCGATCAATGAGTATATGATCAGGGAAGAAATAGATAAATAACATCAAATGATACAAAAAGAAAAACATGTTTTATATGCATTAAAAAATATCCTTCTACAATGCATTTTTTATGAGAGAAATAATGGTAAGCAAAGGTTTCAGGTAGTGTAGAGAGACACATAGGACACATTAAAATATCTACAATTCTATTTGTGCATTTATCATTTATAAATACACAATAGGATGTAGACACGCATATGTCATCGACCCACATATTATAGGAAATATATGTCATACATAAAAAGGGAGAAATTTTGAAGATTATAAGGGTTTAAAATTACCAAGCTCAACTAGGATTTAGATGACACAAGATACAAGGACTAGAATAGTACATTGCTTATGGAAGTGATTAAAATGTTAAAGATAAATATTGGAGCTTAATCAATGAGGAGGTGTTATGTATCAATATCTAATTAGTGATCTTCAAAGGAGTGGCTAAAAATAATTAACCAATGATAAATATAATCTAATATAGATAATTTTTATGAAAGTCCAATGAACAATCTCTAGCCATGGTAAACAAATATTTGCAAGGGTCTAACGAATAAATAAGAAGAGATAGTCATTGCTATTAACATACAAGAAAATCAAATAGATCACAAATGAATAAGTTAAAGGGAAACCTTATCATCTCCATCTCAACAAGGAAATGGACAAAACAAATAGAATTTGTAGATATTACTAATTTAGTGTGTCTAATATCTTGCTAGCAATCAATACTATTGAACTAGAGTTTTTGTTAAGACTTTGGATCATTAATAGTGAATACTTAAGGGTCTCATTAGTAGATACAACACAATCAACACCAAATTCTAATCAACACTAAAACCAATAATTCATTGATCCATCTCTACTTATTTTCTATAAATCCTCACTAGACCGCAAAGGGAGTGTTAAAAGAGAATTAGATATTATTTTGGCATCTATAGGCATCATTTGGATAATCCTTTTCTTATGAACATATTGAGTATTGGATTGACTCTATGAGTAGTCACCTTACTGGCACATTGTTTTTAATTTTCAATAAAATTGGTTAAAGAGATAGAATGAGATGAGAATAGACATGATAGGGAGGGAGGTCCATTTTCTCTCTCATTCATTTATATTGATTAGTTCAAACAAATACTATATTCTAGGCATCCCTACTCTAGGAAAAAATATGGCAGATGATAGTAAGCAAAATATAAAATAAGTTTGTGTGACTGGAGTAGTGGGATTCATTGGATCATGGATGGTGTTCAAAATTTCTAGATCCAAAACCTTTAGCTATAAATAATGTGTTTTTAAGATTCTATTTTGAGAAGATTAGTGTTTTAGGTTTGAATAGAGACTATTATTTTCAAAAATGTAGATGGATTTTGACCAATTAATTGTAGGAGAAAAGAGAAAATGTAATTTTTTGTTACATCTGGGTGGTGCACAGAAAAGGCTTAAGCTATTCCAAGCTTATCTACTAAATGAGAGAAGTTTTGATTATGAACTAGAGGGTTGTGATATAGTTTTCCATGTAGCCAATCCAATGATATGTAGATAATCTATAAATTATTTTGGACAATTTAACTAGTAAATGTTTCACATCTTAAATTGAAAATTATTAACAATTTAACTCTTCTTTTTATTAATAATGGATAGTATTTCATTAATTTTAAAAGTAATCTACATATTATTTCAACATACTCCAAAAATCTTTCTACTACTACCCATAGCTATAGCTTTGATAAAAGACTCATATTCCTACCATAATCCACTAAACTTCCCCTTTCCATACATATTTATATGGGATATGGCTGGCTAAAAATATCTACAATGCACCCAAAACTATCCTCACTAACTATTTATAGCTACCATTGCTTTTGATTCCATATTGATGCAGGAGCATCCAAAGGTATAAGGGCAATCCTGTGTCACCCAAAAAAGTATACTTCAACTTAGTTTTTGTTTCATGTGTTTTCATTTTTGGATACCCATTTGGGTAAAATAAAGGTTCCAACTCTCACAGTTCCACTATCAATGTTCTAGGATAGAGTATTTGAAGTACCTTCAGATATGTATAAATGCCAAAAAAATAGGAGTATGTAATTTGGCCATCATTTTGGTAAACTAGAAGGTGTAAATTGGCTAGATGAATGTAATTGTAATTTAGAGCATTCAAGAAAAAGAATCGGGTCAAAAGGCCCCATGGTTTGAAAGTTATTGCAATTTTTCAAGTCTTGGAGACCTCCTAAGAATGCTTCAAAGTTAGGTTAGGGGCATTAAATGACCTCAAAAAGGGCCAAAAAATGGGGGATGAGTGAAGCTGTTCCATAGGACTATAGAGAACTTTGAGAGCTTTCTGAAAATGTAAATGGTTTGTCAATCAGAGCTATGGTTCAAAAGTTATGCCTCTCAAAAGTTTGGTTACCATTTCTAGATTCTTCTAGATTTGTGTTGATTTCTAACACAGCTTTTGGAACCTTCTATTTGGTTGGTGGATTCCTACTAGCACTTTCTAGAATGTATTCCTAGTTCTTAAGCCTCTAGGGTCTATTTAAGGAGGTTTCTAGCATTGTAAAAGGTAGTTCAGAGTGGAGCTTGAGAGGAGGTACTGAAAGGAGAAATTATCTTCAGAATTATGCTATTGTAAGCCCATAAGGCATGTTTTGAAGTCTATTTTCTCTATACTAGATGTATTAGCTTATTTACAAAGTGAATAAAATTTTCCTTTCCTATTGTGTCCATTCTGTGCTTGGGTTGTGTCACCATCAAGTGGTATCAAAGCTGGTTTTCCTGAGTGTGTAGACAGAGCGCCGACTGTGAGGCAGTTTGCACCAGGACTGTGTGGTTGTGGGTTCGACTTAGAAGATGCCTCCATGAAGAGAGCATAGTGGAAGGGCCAGAGCTATTAATCTTGAGGAGGTCAGAGCCCTCCAAAGGTAGGTACAAGCATTGCAAGAGGAGCTCCGTAGAGGAACAAATGTTGCCGTAGGTGATGATAGTGAGGATGACAATGAATAAGAAAAAATTGGACCAAAAGGGGAATTTGACAGGGAAGTTTTGAATCAGGTAGAGGAAAGGCTTTTTAGGGCCCTTACTAAGTTTGGGAAAAGACCTACAATTGAAGTAGGTGTATTTCAGGAAATCTGAAGCCAGATGAGTTGATCGATTGGATCAATGAACTGGAAGAATACTTTGAGTATGAGGATATCAGGGACCCAAATAGGGTTAAGTTTGCAAAGGCCAAACTAAAAGGCCATGCCAAAATCTGGTGGCAAGAGGTCCAATTGGAAAGAAATAGAAGAGGAAAGGAGAAGATCACAAGGTGGGATCGCATGGTGGACAAATTGAAGAAGCAGTTCATTCCTATGGACTACGAGCTTGATTTGTTTAAGAAGATGCATGGGTTAAGGCAAGCAGGAATATTAGTCCAAGAATATACAGAGGAGTTTTACCGAATCTTGATTAGAGAAAGGCATGTAGAAGAAAATAAGGAGAAGGTTGTTCATTATATTAGTGGGTTGCGACCTAGCATTCAGGAGAAATTAAGTTTGGTAAGAATGACCAGCGTTGAAGAGGCATACTAGTTTGCCCTAAGAGTCGAAGAGAAGCTGAATAAAAGGTTTGAAGGGAGAAAAAGAGGGCATGGTTAAGGAGGAAGGGGAAGTGGTAGGTTATTTGGAGGCCAAAATGAAACCCAAAAAAAAATGAAGATGTTGGTACTAGCAGGAACTAGAGGAATGAGGGTTTCAAACACTCCCATGATCAAGACTTTGGAAATCAGAGAGGAAGAGGTAGAGGATGTGGACAAGGAAGAGGAGGCTTCCATAGTACCTTTTTTCATTGTAATGAAGAAGGTCATCATGTCTTTGAATGCCCTCAATGACAAGGAAGGATAGATAGGAGAGCTGGGGGGCAAGGTAGGGTTGCTCATATGGATGAGGATGCACAATCATCACATTCAAAGGATGTAGAAAGAGGAGATACCTTGGTAAATGAAAGGGTCCTACTAATTGGTAAGATTGAACTAGGACAAAGGAGAAGTTTGTTCCATACCAAATGCAAGTGTGAGGATAAATGTTGTGACATAATCATTGATGGTGGTAACACTGATAACTTTGTATCAAAAGAGATGGTCTCTAAGTTAAAGCTCAAGAGGAAGAGAAATCCCCAGCCCTATCAGATTGCTTGGGTGAAAGATAATCATAAATTCCTAGTAAGTGAACAATGTTTAGTGAAATTCAAAATTGGGGGTTACCATTATGAAGTTCTCTGTGATGTTATTCCAATGGATGTTTGCCATCTATTGTTGGGTAGACCATGACAATTTGATAGGCATGCAGTACATGATGGTCATGCAAACACATACTCTCTAACAAAGGATGGAGTTCACCACAACTTGAAGCCCATAAAAAAAGGAAGGAAAAAAGGTATGTAGCAGTGCTAGGATTTGTCTTGTTGATGGAAGGACATTTTTAGATGGCATGAAACATCAGGATATGTGCTATGCTTTGATTCCTAGGAAAGATAAAGAGGGTAGTAGTGAAATACCACTTGAAGTTTTAGATTTACTAGGGGAGTTTGGAGATATTATCTCTGATAATGTTCCAAAAGGATTTCCACCAGTAAGGAAAATCATTCATCAGATAAATCTAATTTTAGGAGCTAGTTTGCCTAACAAGGCTGCTCACAGGATGACTCCTATTGAAACTAAGGAGCTAAACAGACAAGTTCAGGAGCTATTGAGGGAGGGCTTGATTCGGGAGAGCCTAAGTCCATGTGCAATATCTATAGTACTAGCACCAAAGAAGGATGAAGAGTGGAGGATGTGTACAAACTCTCGAGCTATAAATAGGATAACCATCAAGTATCGATTTCCTTTGCCAAGAATGGATGATCTTATGGATTGCTTGAGGGGAGTTCAGTACTTCACAAAGATAGATCTCAAGAGTGGTTATCACCGGATATAGATTCGATAAGGAGATGAGTGGAAAAAATCCTTCAAGACCAAGGAGGGTCTTTATGAGTGGTTAGTCATGCCCTTTGGATTGACGAATGCCCCAAGCACCTTCATGCGGCTTATGAATGAGGTACCTAAGAAGTTCTTGGAAAAATTTGTTATTGTCTATTTGGATGATATTTTAATTTTTAGCAAGACTTTGGAAGAACATTTATTGCATATTCGTAGTGTTCTTGAAAGGTTAAGGGAAGAGAAACTGTTAATTAATTTGAAGAAGTGTACCTTTGCAAAAAGGGAGTTAGTCTATTTGGGGTTTGTTATATCACTTGAAGGTTTAAAAATGGATCCAGAGAAGGTAAAATCCATCTTAGAATGGCCTACTCCAAGGTTTTCTACTAAGGTAAGATCATTTCATGGTCTAGTTAGTTTTAACAAGAAGTTTATTAAGAATTTCAGTGGCATATGTGCACCCTTGACTGACACAATAAGAGGGGATAGAAAAGAGTTGAAATGGATTACAGAAGCTGCAAGAAGTTTTGAATTGATGAAGAAGAAGGTGACAGAACAGCCTGTGTTGGCACTCTCAAATTGTAGAAATGTGTTCTAGGTGGATTGTGATGCTAGTGGCAGTGCTATTGGGGCTGAATTAAGCCAAGAAGGTAAGCCTATTGCATATTTTACTAAAAATATGATTGACACAAAAAAGAAGTATTATGTTTATGGTCAAGAGTTCTATGTAATAGTTCAAGCCTTAAAGAAATGGAGGCATTATTTGTTTCCAAAGGAATTTATTTTGTATACTGATCACCAGGCAGTATAGTACCTAAATAGCCAAGGTAAATTGAATCGGAGACATATGAAGTGGGTAGAGTTCTTGCAGAGCTATATATTTGTGTTGAAGCATAGAAGTGGAAAATCTAATAGTGTTGCAGATGCACTAAGTAGGAGACAGTTGTTGCTAACAATAATGCAAGTTGAAGTAGTTGGGTTTGATGAACTCAAGAATCTGTACCCTGAAGATCCTGATTTTTCTAAAGCATGAAAAGCTTGTAAAGATCCTATTGCTGTAGATAGAACTAAGTGGTTAGACTATCTGATTCAGGATGGTATGTTATTCAAGGGTAGTCAATTATGCATTCCAAGGAGTTCCATGAAGGAAAATTTGATTAAGGAGAAACATAGTGGAGGGATAGCAAGACATTTTGGTCGAGATAAGACCATTTCCATTCTTAGAGAATATTATTTTTGGCCTCAAATTTCACAGGATGTGAAGAAGTTTGTACAGAGTTGCCAAGTTTGTCAAGTTGCCAAGGGATTTAGTCACAATACTGGACTATATCAACCATTACCTATTCCATCAAAGCCATGGGAGGGCATAAGTATGGATTTTGTTCTTGGATTTCCAAGGACACAAAGGGGTAATGATTCAATATTTGTGGTGGTTGATAGGTTCTCCAAAATGGCACATTTCATTCCATGCCACAAAACTCATGATGCTATTCATATTGTAGACTTGTTTTTCAGAGAGGTGGTTAGACTACATGGTCTTCCAAGGAGTATAGTTTCTGACAAAGATACTAAATTTGTAGGGTATTTCTAGAGAACATTGTGGAAAAAGTTAAGAACAGACCTGAAATTCAGTTCCACACATCACCCACAGACTGATGGCCAAACAGAAGTGGTAAGCAAAAGTCTAGGCAATTTGCTGAGATGTTTAGTTGTGGATAAGCCCAAGGGATGAGATTTGATTCTACCACAAGAAAAGTTTTCTTACAATAACTTTGTAAATAGGAGTACTAGAAAATCACCATTCCAAATTGTATATGGAAGTAGCCCAAGGACTTCACCAGAATTGAGGAAGATAGAACAAGGGGAGAGGACAAGTGTTGAAGCTGAGGAATTTGTTGAACATATCAAGCATTTACATGAGGAGGTTCAAGCACACATTACCAAGATGAATCAAGAGTATAAAGCTAGGGCTGATCAAAGGAGAAGACATAAGGAATTCCAAGTAAGGGATCTAGTCATGGTGCATTTACAAAAAGAAAGATTTCTAACCGGTACTTACAACAAGCTAAAAATGAAGAAATTTGGCCCCTACAAAATTTAGAAGAAACATGACTCAGGAAATGCATATGAGGTGGAGCTGCCAGATGGTATTCATATTTCTCCTATTTTCAACATTGTAGACTTAACAAAGTATCATGATGATGGTGCAGATGAGGAGCTGGTGTGTAATGCCTCGCTAAGGGATCCAAAAAATTTCACTAAGTTTACCCAACAATTTTTTTTAAACATGAAATTAAAACCATTTATAACATTTGCAGAAGCCATAGTAACATCCAAATAATAGTAAACATAACATACTCAACATATTACGTTCTTTAAAGATCCCTTAACGTTGAATCACATCTAAATTAACTATTCATCTAACATCACATCCTTATGAAATAACCATGATACATCCAATGTTCATAAATTACATTTTCAAATTGCTCAATCATCCACCATACATATCACAAGGTATGAAAAAGCTTAAAAGAATATACATCTGTATAAATAAAGTACATCATCATCCAATAGTAATCCATGATGCAATAACATAAATGAAACCACATTTCATACATGATACATCATCACAAAAGGTATAAACACCCATCATAAAAGATAACCATATATCACAAACATAACTAACTAAGTGCATGGTTCCTCCCAACCATTAATAGCATCATTAGACCATCATGGATCCTAGCCATCCCTCTATGTGTAACATTTCAAAGCACCAAAGAGATCATCGGTATAAACATAGTAGGAATGTCACTCCTAAAAACATCCTACTAACATGCAAAGTAAAGCATAGGATACCATCATCTAACATATGCAAATCATAAATATAAGAAACATAAAAATAAATACATCCATCATAAGGTATATCATCTATCATAATTCTCCAAGAACATAATGAAGATAAATACCAACCAAAAATACTCTAGCCATGGTGTCTCAGACGGATATCATATGATAAGAGTGGAAAAATACTACCACTTGACTGCATGGTACCTAAGTGGTCCACTCCCACCATGCTAAGGAGATAATCTCAAGTCGCAAACAGGCTATCAAACCCACAAAGCATAAATCTCTATAAATCTAGGAATCCTAAAAGTATACTAACTCAAAGGTTCCATCACACAAAACTGACATCTAATTCCCAGAGACACACAATGACATGTAGGAAACCTACTCTGCAAGCAAAAAAGTGTCATCACATTTATCATGTACAAGTTACCTTGGTAGTTAGCTAAACTCCACGGGTCCATACTGATCTCATGCGGCCACTAGTATCCTCTCATACTGATGAGGCATACTACAGAATGCACAGTCACAACCATGTGTTCTCACTACTCCCATCCTAGCCTATACAAGCGCTCAAGGCATGGGTGAGAACATCAAAACAATTATCTTTTTACGTTCATTTAATCCCCATTTAGTGTGTAAATTTTATCACTTATTAACCAAACTTACAATGAATTATCCTGGCAGCCACTTAGGGCCTCGGCCCCCATTGCAAGCCACTTCTCGACACTACAAGTAGATTACCTACTCTAAGCTCATGGAATCATAAAATCACCATAGTCTTGTACAAGCGACTGTAAAGAAAAACCAAAAGATAATCCATAAAAAGAATCATCAAATATCCATGATAAAAGCATCAAATATCCACAATAAGAATCATCAAATCTCCATGAGCATCTGAAAAAGCATCCATAGAAAATCATGACCACAACAGTTCTCTATTGGCAACTTAAGGCATCACTAATAATCATAAGTGTCCATTGGTTCTCAATAACCAAAATATATCTCAAAAAAAATCACAATATCCATTGATTCTCAACAAGCAACCAAGAATATCTTAAAATCATACTGATTGAAGACTTAAAAATGGTTGAGTTAAACATGTCACAACATGACATCATCAAGAAATAAATCAACATTTCAGTCCCATCATTGCGACTAGAAAATAATCCAAGGATAACTAATCGATGACTCAAAAATATGGTTAGCTCAAGTGTCTCATACACATACCTCTCAGCTTCACACATGAAGACTGATGAACAAATACAAACATTTCATAGAGCATACGATTACATTACCATGGTTGGGCTTATAAAGATCAAGACCAAATAAGATCAACATGCCAACACATCTCATAGCCCCCGAGCCTCTAGTAACAACCTAAGACTGGTCAACACTAGTCAACCCAAAACCCAAAACAAGAAGCATAGAGAATACACAATGCAAACACATATTTTGGTTTACTAATATCACATAGTTGAATAATGTGTAGGGGTTTCCAATTTTTTGTTTGCAAGTATACTTTCAAGTGTCTTAAGTTTCATCATTTGACCTACAAGTCAACCCATTGTCCCCGATAGCATTATTCTTCCATTATTAAGAATTACATTCTAAGAATAACTTAAGGATAAATATTCACTAAACTGATCATCATTGATTTTTAATTAACTTGTTCTCTTTATTTAACTAAGATCTATATTCTAATTGATTAACCCTTCTTTAATGTTACTTGAACTTTTCAACATAATCAAGGATCATTATTCATTTATAAAAGAACCAATTATCAATCTTTGATTAAGAATATTATAACTTAATTAAAATGATCAATTTAATTTACCAATTAACATAAGTACATGATTCCATGACTCTTGTCATTTAATAGTTTTCAATTCAATATTACTACGTCTCACTATTAAAACATCTAAGGTCATTATTCAAGTCATTAGAATAAGACCTATCAACTTTGAGATCAATATTTTTTATAGTCTCTTTAAAAGAATTATATCAATTAAATCTCTATTACATAACTTAATTATTAATTAAAACTAATTAACTCTCATTAATTGACTTAATTAATAATTACATAATCATAGCAATGTTCCAATTAACATCAGTTGACTAATAACTAACTAGAATTCTGTAAGATAAAAGTCAACTATAATTCAATACTCAAATGATCATATTAATAATTCAATAAAATAATTTGTTAATATCTAATAACAAGCTATATTGAGAATCTTATTAATAAATCTATAATGATCACATTCGTCATACTTTCAATGAATACTAATATTCCCTTGATAAAAATAATTAAAACTCTATTATCAATTAAATCTAATTAATTTTACGATTAAATTAACTAGTAGCTATGTCAATAACTACATGATTATCAACTGATAATAGTTTCATTTATTAAGAGTCAACTATGTATCATTCCATCAATGTATAAATTATTACTTTATTAATAAAAATTACAATAAATCTTCAATATTAATATTTCAACTAAATACCTCCTATGTTGGTTGATAAATAAATTAATTATATTTCTTCTACTATTAACTTATCTTAATTAAATTAGATTAGTTAATAAATCATATAAAACTAATACATAAAAGTAAGATTCTACTAAGGGAAGATTGCAATAATATCTTTAATTTATTCCATGCTTTGATTGATTATTTTTGTGAAGTTCAAGCATAAAGAACTCTTGGTTATGGGAAATAGAGAAATATTTGTCTTTGAATAAAAAAGTCTCAGTACGAGGGTCATTTCTCCCTAATGAACCATTGGATCGGGCTGAAATTGAAATATGTTGGAGAGGGCTAAGTTGCACCAAATTTGACTAGAGTGATCGAACAAATTCGATCACAATAAAAAGTTATGAATGACTGATTTTGGGTCTATCCAAGAGGCAGCGATAGGGTAGTTTGTGACGAATTAAGAATTTCTCCTAAAAGGTAATTGTTCTCTAAATTTACCCATTCATCCATCTAATAGGTTTGTCCATATGCATCTGAAAATATAATTTGATAGAAAGATTACATCTAACCATTCAAATTTGCAACTTAGAATTTTTATTTTAATTTCAAATCTTGTCTATCTAATTTTACAATATAAATTTGAACCCAAACTCGATTAAGATCTAATTTCTTTCTCATTTGAAACTAGGGTTTTTCTATTGTTTTCTTCTCAACTAAATAAAATATCTAGATTCCAATTTCAAATTGTAGATTCAATCATAGAGAGTATTCAGACACATATAACAAACACGATGAAGACAGGAAGAGAAATAGTGCAAAGAGAGTATATGAATATCATGAGTGCACCTGGACACTGATGCTAAATTTTCCATGCCTCAAAAGTCCATAGAAAATCTCTTCCTTCTCCATCATTCGCAATTCCTCCAAGATCCAAGCCAACCAAATCCTTCAAGTGACTAAAAGTGCTAGAAGAAGCCTAGAAGCATGTAGAAAATATATGAGCATGTAGAAGCATATGATCTTCTCAATGAATATAAACTTTGAAGCTTCCATTTTAGCTTGAAGCTTGTAGCTTGTAGCTTCTATTCAACTTGTCTAAACATACTATGAGAGTCTCTATTTAAAGGCCTCTGAGATGCATCTAGAGTGTCTCTAGAAACAACTAGAAGATAAGCATGACAACCAAGCATGAGCCTTCTCCAACTTTCTAGATGAGTCTTAAGATTGTAGACACCATGTGCTCAAATAAAAATGCTAACTCCTAAGTGTAGACAACTAGTGCATTCTTAGAGTGCAAACTCCAGTGTTGTCTACATGACAACTCTCAAGAATTTGCCAACTCCTATGAGAGAAAATATTAAAAAAATGCACATTAATTAATTTAATATTTACTTTTACTCTTTCCAATTTTATTTATTTATTTATTAAATCTCATGCACTAACTTTTATAATTCCACTTTTCAATCTAAATATAAATATATTTTTAGCACATGAAATCTAGAATCTTTTAATAATTTTAATATATTTTCCACTTTTAAATTTCATTTTCAAAAATTAATTGCTAAAATATTTATTAGCTTTAATAATAATATTATTTAGCCATTTATTAAAAATGAACTCCAAATATATTATTATTAAAATAAATATTGTCACATTCCAAATTTAAACTTTTAACTTTTATTTTCAAATTTCATTATTTTATTTTATTAATTTCTCCATTATATAAATAAAATAAATATTAAAATATCATATTAATTTTCTATTTAATTAAACCATTAATTAAATCTTTTAATTAGGCTTAATTAATAAAAAATACACTAAAGAATCACAAGAATAAAATATGAAAATCCATCATAGCCAAAATACATACAAAATCAAACCAAAGGTTAATATCACAAATTACGTTATCCAATGTATTTGGAGGGTACTCAACTCAGATACTTGTCCTAATTTTTAATTAGGACAAATGGCTTAAAGGGTTGGGATTTGAACTTGAGAATTTATCTCTCCTCTCTTATCATTGAGATAATGTGATAGGGTACGCTCATTCTGGCAATTCAGGAAAGTCGATACCCAGTACCTACAACCTGCATAAAAACCACACATGTACAAGCACAATATACTAAACTAAATAGGCAATGGCAAAAAGTGGTGCATCATGTAGATCCTGACTAGCAGGTGACTATGACTCCCTTTCTTAACCACATCAGACACGCCATACAAAAGAAAACACACAAAGAAAACATGCACACCATACACATGCAAGTATGGGGTAAGTATCCATAATAAAACACATATGATAATAAATCATCTTACTAATCATCATTAATAACTGCAAACACTAAAAATAATCATCATAAATACATGAAATGTAAAGTCTAAGTAATCTCATCACATTTCAACTGAATTCATGGCACAATATCTGATAATCTCATAAGAATCCTGCTAACCAACAACATAAAACTAGCTCTAAGAGAGTTCAACAATGATAACAAAATGTGAACTAGGGGCAGGCACTACATGGTGTTAGAGCCATGTCCAATTCTTGCTTCTAAGAAGGAGGAGATAGGAGACATTCTAGATCATCGTGTGGGTAGAAGTACCAGAAATAGGTAGTATGAAGAGTATTTGGTCAAGTGGAAAGGATGACCGATAGAGGAATCAACTTGGATTTCAGCATTTGAGATTTCCCATTTGGGATTTCCTCTACCATTCATAAAGTGACAGGGTCACTTTTCAATCTACCCTGGGTGTCTGATGTAGGAGCATCGCAATCCTGTGTCACCCAAAAAAATGTACTTAGACTTACTTTCTATTTCATGTGTTTTGATTTTTGGATACCCATTTGGGTCAAATAAAGGTTTCGACTCTCACAGTTCCACTATCAATGTTCTAGGATAGAGTATTTGAACACCTTGGGATATGTGTAAATGCTAAAAAATAGGAATATGTAATTTGGCCATCATTTTGGTAAACTAGAAGGTGTAAATTGGCTAAATGAATGTAATTGTAATTTAGAGCATTCTAGAAAAAGAATCAAGTCAAAAGGCCCCGTGGTTTGAAAGTTATTGCAATTTTTTGAGTTTTGAGACCTCCTAAGAATGCTTCAAAGTCAAGTTAGGGGAATTAAATGACCTAAGAAAGGGCCAAAAAATGGAGTATGAGTGAACCTGGTCCATAGAGCTATAGAGCGCTTTGAGAGCTTTTCGAAAATGTAAACAGTTTGTCAATCAGAGCTACAGTTCAAAAGTTATGCCTCTCAAAAGTTTGGTTACCATTTTTGGATTCTTCTAGATTTGCGTCGACTTCTAACATGGCTTCTGGAACCTTCTATTTGGTTGGTGGATGCACTTTGGGGTCTATTTAAGGATATTTCTAGCATTGTAAAATGTAGTTCAGAGTGGAGTTTGAGAGGAGGTACTGAAAGGAGAAATTATCTCCAAATTTATGCTATTGTAAGCACATAGGGCATGTTTTGAAGTCTATTTTCTTTGTACTAGATGTATTAGCTTATTTACAAAGTGAATAAAATTTTCCTTTCCTGTCGTGTCCATTCAATGCTTGGGTTGTGTCTCCATCACACATCCAAACTTTAGTATCAACTACATATTCAAAATTTCTTATTCTTTTAAATGGACCAAAATCCTCTATTTATCAAACGAAATCCTAAACCTCCAAATTAAACTAGTGTCATCCATGAACTTGTAGCCTTCATCCTAGATAATTCTGAAGCAACAAAATCTTTGGGTTAATTTTTAGGTATATGAATTATCAACTTAATCTGTCAATTTTAGTTGATCATTTGATTGAGACAACATTCAAGATTGCCTAGAGTGAGCCCCAATACAATGGTTATAGTTGTAGTTGATGTATTTCTTGGTTGAATACCATGTCATAAATTTGTGCTACTTAGATGGTGCAACTTGTTGGCATTATATTGTATTTTTCATTACTAACAACACTTATTCAACTATGAATGATTACCAAGCTCATCACTTAAGCAGTTCACACCAAGTATTCCTGAAGCTACTAAGTGAATGTCCAGTCCAATAGTATCTACTAAGTCTATAGTGTTCATTGAGATTCACAGTGTCTATCGAGTCATTAGTTTGTATGATGGAAGTCAATTTTTATCGAGTGATGGAAGTATAGCATTTACCGAGTGAAATCAAGGTAAACAAAGGATTCAATTTTTACCGAGTGATGAAAGTATAGTGTTTACCAAGTGAAATCAAGGTAAATGAAAGATTCAATTTTTACTAAGTGACACTACATATACCGAGTCTCCAATGGTTACCAAGTTCCAAGCTACATTGTGTAGTTAGTATGGACCAAGCTTCTACTTCTACCGACTGCATGATGATGTTGAGTAATGTAGTGGATGCCAAGTATCAAAAGGTCACCAAGTCAACTTGAAGAACCTGAGCTTTCTACTGTTTGGCTGACTCAGTAATATTTTGTTCAGTTGTCTTTTGGCTAACCTTGCAATTATAATTATTTGAATGATATATATGTAATGTATTATATCATTTATAGTGTATGCATGAATGTATCAAAGGAATAGACATGCAATGCTTTGAGAATAATAAATGTAAATCAACAGTAGAGTAGAATATTTAACAAGGTCTACAAGGAATAGTAAAGATTCATCAGTCACAAGAGGTGATCTATACTTCAAAGATCTAATCAGCAATCAAGTTTGTAAGTAGATCCATTGTTTTATCCTAACAAGTGAATCAGTTTTGTAAATCCTTTAACAAGGTAGACTTAACAGTCTTTTTATAAGTCTCCTAATAGAGTTTATACTTCATTGTATGTTTTTAAATCCTCTAACAAGGTGGACCTAGTAGTCCTTTGTGCTCCTAACAGAGCAGATCACCAGAAGTAGTTAGTGTAAGCCTTAATAGACCAACTTTATATTGCAATATTGAAGTTTTGTGGGTATCATCCCCACCCTAGTTTAACTTTCTATTTGGAAGGCTTCTGGGTTACCAAATCACTATGTACATGGATTATGGATGTTTGGTCTCTCATATATGTAGTAGATTAGATGAATGGATGGTGAATAGTATATATGATTAAAATGTTGAATTGTTTTAAAGTTTTGAAGTTACTGATTCACCCCTCCCCTCTCAGTAACCTATCATATCTTGAATATTTCCAAAAATTGGTGTCATAGCTTTTTGGTTCTTAGGATAAATTTTGATAGCTTGAGAAAAGATCAAGGAAATGGAGATATTCAAACTCGACAAAGCTATTGAAAATGAAAAGCTAGATCTAGAAATGGCTATAGCTCAACTCAAAGAAGCAAAGGAGCATCTTTCCCAATCCCTAAAAAGAAGGAAGGAACTTGCAAGACAAATAAATGACGATCAATATGTTGAAAAAAATATTGAAGACCTTTTATGATCAAGTAGTTCAGATGAAGCTAATGAGGCAATCAAGGAACTCCTAGCAAAGAATGGCTCTTTGTAGGAAGAAGGCTTAAAAGAGAACAAGAAATCCAATCAATCAGGCTATGTGAAGTTTTGGAATAGAGAAACAAGGTAAATGAAGACTTGGAGGCAAGAAATAATCAATCCAATCAGCATGAAGATCTTATAGATAAACTATCTAATACAAATGAAGAAATTATGAATCTGAGATCTGAAAATGAAAGCCTAAGGAATGATTTAATCATTGAAAGACAAACCAATGAAAGATTAAAAAGTGACTTAAGATCTAAAAGAAAAATCAATGAAAGTTTTAAAAATGACTTAATCACTGATTAGCAAATCATTGAAAGAATGATGAAGTCTCAAGAATATATGAATCAATTAAACCAACAAAATGAGCAGAATCTTCATAGAAAAAAGGGTAAAGTAGGACTTGGGTATAATGAAGAAGGTGAAACCTCCAAACAAGGTTTCTAAAGGAATCAAAGACCTACTTGCAATCACTATGGTAAGTCAAGTCACACATCAAACAAATATTGGAGCAATGGAAAAGGTAAATTCAATGGTAAATGCTACAATTGTAGTCAGCATGGTCATAAAGCTAATGAATGCAAGGAGAAACCAAAATTTAAAAGTAATTTTCACAAATGCAAGAAGCATGGTCACAAGGCATTCCAATGCAGATCAAAATCATTCAATCTAGCTAAACAACTTGTTAAGGCAATATTTGGATGGGACTACAATACATGTTGCAGATGTCATTATTGTGGAGAATATGGACATATTGGTATAAACTGTACAAGGCATCACCTAAGGAAGAAGGACACTACTATAAGATGCTATACATGCACATAACTCAATCATATAGCTAAAAATTGCATGAATATAGGAAGAATTGAAGATGAAAAGAAAGTTAAAGCTAATAACATTCAGAAGTAGATGAGGAAAGAGTGGATTCCTGAGTAGAACATTTCAAATGATGGCAATGTCACTCAAGAAGTGGGTGACTCCACCATTTCCAGTTAGATCCATAAACAAGGATATGGAACTACATCTTCAAGTGATATCTCAAGTAGTTCCAAATGAAAGAAAGAAAAAGATCAAATCAGTATTTTAGATACAAAGCGTCACAAGAAATCAGGTCATACCAAACAAAGTCAGTCTTAGACTCAATTGAGCTAGGTTAGGAGTAACTAATTTTTTGTTCAATCACCGAATTGCAAGCTTCTACAAAGAAAGTGAATGAATAATAGCCTGTCAAGCACTATGTCATCTCAGCTACTTTTGTACCAAGCATTAATGGTAAAATTTTCATCAAAAAGGGCAAAATTTGATTTCATTCTTCATCAAAATTTCAAAGCTAAGATATTTCCAGGTGCACTCAAACAATTCCAAGCAATTTCAAATGATTTTCTAGCAAAGAATTTATTGAAAAAAAAATTCTTACACCTACCAAGCAGCGATGGCATCTAGGAGTAGGAGTAGCAGGAAGGCAAAGAAGGGTTCAAAGATGCTAGTAAAGGGTGTAGAATGCAAAGTGCCTAACTTCAAAATTGTTTCGGCCATTGCAGAGTCACTTGACCCTAATGGAGCTCAATCTCAAATTCCACCAAAGGTACTCCTCATAAATGACATTCGTACTCATTTGAAATGCACTATTCAAGAAATAGGAACACTAAAATGGAGAATGCCTTGGGAGAACTATTTGCTAATGGAACCCTAAAACCTAAGCATAAGTACTTAGAAGAAAAAGACCTAACCCATATCTCACATCTGCCAAGAAACTTCCAAATTAAGTGGATTAGGTATATTTTGAGTCGTGTGCACAATGGTTAGTTATGGTTAGAGCAGCCTATCATGATAACAAAGAAGATGATTCACAAAATCACTAGTCTCCCTATGCTCAACAAAGCTAAGCTTACCAAAATCCTAGGTCAGGATGAGTTACAAAAGATAACCCTAGCTGAGTGGGATGGTAGAAGACTAAAGATTAGCAATGTATCTAACATAGAACTTAGGTTTGGTATTCATATCATTGCACATAAGATATATAGCTTGAGAAGACTAAATAGTGTGTCATGTGAGGCTATGGACTTAGCATATAAGATAGTCATGAAGAATTTAGAGTATGACTCATCTGATCTATTGCTAAGGCTGCTAAACAAAAACATGAATAGTATCAAATCTTCAAAGAATAATCCCTATAAATTTGGCTCTTTGTTAACTTTTTTATTTTTCTATGTTCAAAAATTCTTTCCATCCAAAGGAACTGTTGTGTGGAGAAAAGATATTCGAATTCTATATCAGACTAATTAGTTTATTGCTGACATGGGTGAAAACTTTGAGAAGGTTATGGATAATTATTTTGAATATTTCAAGGAAAGAATGAATAACAAGTTTTGAATTCCACCAAAATTGGTTGTAGACTACAAAGATGATGTATGCTTCATGGTTGACTGTGATAGAGTATACATTTAGGCAGTCAGACCCCAAGTTTCCCCAGCTAAAATATCTTCCTTATAAGGTCAATATTGATGAAACTAGAGACATTATTGAAGCACTAGTGAATGAGCTTGTAGATCCTAAGCTTCCTGCCTTTGGCACTTATGATGAAGCAAAGGCTATAATTGAGCTTGAAATCAAGCTACCCTAGGCTATAAGAAAAGGTGAGAGGAAGATAGCAAAATTAAAAATTGCAACTAGCCCTCTAATGCTCATTGAAGGTAAAGGAGAGAATGAAGAAGAAGAAGAAAAAGAAGAAGGTGAAGATAGAGAAGAATATGAATCTAAAAAAGAAGAGGAACCATCAAAGAAGAAAGGCAAGGTGTTTATCACCAAACCTTAGAAGAAGCCAAGTACAATATTCTCAAGGAGAACTAGGAAAGGCAATAAGGAAACTATACTTCTCAAGCCTCCACCCACATATGAGGAAAGGCTAAAATAGTTAAGGATTAGAGCATGCATCAACAATTTTAAAGCTCTCAAATATTAAACTCTCACTCCCACAGAGTAAAAGGAGATTGAAGTCTTGGTAATGGAAAAGTTAGGAACTTGGAAATTCTCTCCTGATCAATTTGCATCTCAAATTCTAGCCGTACTTCTTGATGAAATAAAAGTTAGATGGGAGAACATGGTACAAACTATCAAAGACATATTTGAGCAAAAATTGAAGGAATTAGTACCCAGTCTATCAGATGGGCATTGAAAGATCATGAAGGAAGAATGAATAAGAGATTCAATACTTGTCTTATATTATTAAAAGGCATTGAATTAGTTGTCAAAAATGCTACAAATATTTGGAGTGATGCATATCATCTCAAAAAGCCTAATGATGATCCTATTGAAATTAAGGATGATGATAGCAATGACAATGATGATTTCGACAACACTCCATCTATCACAATTACACCAAGAGAGTTGCATGCACTAATGGAAGAAAAAGAGGAAGAAGACAAGGAGGAGGAAGCACTTGAGGAAGAAAAATATGAAGAAGATCCAGTAAAAATTGCAGTAGAAGTTATTGCATCCCTTCCTCACTCTCCACCAAAAATTGTTGCACCTACTATGGAGATAGCTTCTCCAAGTGAGACTATGAGCACAATTGCCACATCAATTGCTCAATCTTCACCAGCCACCTCCCAGCTTCGGGTATCTAAAATAGAAGTGCCAAGCACTTTATCAACTAAGTTACCTATCACTTCTTTAGCTATCGAGTCAACTTCCTTAGCTCCTTCACCATCAGTTAGAACAATAGTAAGTTCTACAGTTTTTTTTTCACCAGCATTATCTATATCCACTTCAACTCCAATTAGTTTAGATACTACTATGGGTACTCTACCAAGTGTGGCACCATTTTTGGGAAGTGTTTCAATTTTTGATCTAGTTAATACTTCTATTAGCATTCAATCCTTAAATCCTATCCCAATTTTTATTGCTAGCCCTTCTATCTCCACTATTGTGTCTATTCCAAAGGTCAAACCAGTAATCACAAAAGTCAAAAAAAAGCATCCATTAAAATTTTTGATCATTGGAAAGGAAATTGAAGAAGACATTGACTTAGACACAGAGATAGTGATACCAAAGATTGACTTTGACATTGCTACCATTGAAGAGATGAGGTTAGCCAATCAACTCATAGAGATGAAAGCTATGTAGAAGTAGTTAAGGTCTGAAAGGGATAAGGAGTACAGAATAATTGAGAATGTAAAGGATATAATTATAGAAGCTATAGGTGTTGAAGTAGATTCCACTCAACACATTTTGATTTAGTTAGAAGAGGCAGTACACAAATTTAATGAAGATCCTTCCAGACAAGAGAATTGATTGAAAAGGCTAAAAAGAAATTTGATGACAAGGTGCTAGAGCATATTTCTCAATAGATAGCAATCAAGAAAGTTGAATTTTCCACACTTTTGGGTAATTTTGAAAATTCTTTTAATAACATAGCATCACTTTTTGCCAAACTTTGTGATTTTTTTGGATTTACTAAAGAAATAAAGGATAAGTTAAATAAGATTGACATTGATATGCAATGAAGTGCACCTAAGTGAAAGTTGGGCTCCTCGTCCACAATTTTTCATCACACCAAAATTAGATATCTGGTAGATGTGTAGGTAGAACTATTGAGAGAGGAAGCAAGGATCTGGTCTACACTAATAGACATCAAGAACATGATTCTTCCTATCATGGATACAATGCAGAAACATATTGCTCATTGCAAAACATTGATCCAAGATTAGAACTTCTTAGTGGCTGATCACATGATCCAATTATCAGCAAAAGTTCAAATTGCTCTCTTCACCTATCAAATTTTGCAATAGACTTTGGATAGTACTTTTTCCACCATCCTTAAGGTACATCAATATTTTATATCTCACTTTGGTGTAGTCATATAAACTATATATTTATTCTTTTGGCATTATTGTCAAAAAGGGGGAGAGATTTAGCATAATAAGTGAGAGTTATCAATATAAGTGAAAAGGGGAGCTAGCACTCAATAGAGTTGGCATGTATACAAAAGTATCTTTATATATATATTATAAGTCATCAAGAAGATATATAGAAATGTATATGCAGCAATTCTACAAAGATAAATTTTGAAAAACCAAAATTTAGTGAGTCGGGTTATGTACATATGTTTTGGCTTATAAGTGCTTTGTCACTGATGCCAAAGGGGGAGATTATTGGCATTATATTGTATTTTTCATTAGTAACAAAACTTATTCAACTATGATTGATTAGTGAGCTCATCACTTAGTCTACAGTGTATACTGAGCATTCAGTGGTTACCTTGTAGGTTTATCACTTAAGCAATTCACACTGAGCATTCTTGAAGCTATCAAGTGAATGTGTAGTCCAGCAGTATCTAGCGAGTCTATAGTGTTCATCGAGCTTCACAGTGTCTACTGAGTCATCAATTTGTATGATGAAAGTCATTTTTTACCAAGTGATGGAAGTATAGTGTTTATTGAGTGAAATCAAGGTAAACAAAGGATTCAATTTTTAACGAGTGATGGAAGTATAATGTTTACTGAGTGAAATCAAGGTAAATGAAGGATTTAGTTTTTACCGAGTAACACTTTATCTACCAAGTCTCCAATGGTTATTGAGTTCCAAGCTACATTGTGTGGTTAGTATGGACTGAGCTTCTACTTCTACCAAGTGCATAACGATGCCAAGTAATGCAATAGATGTCGAGTATCAGAGGATCACCAAGTCAGCTTGAAGAACTCGAGTTTTCTACTATTTGGCCAATGCAGTAATATTTTGTTCACTTGTGTTTTGTCTGACCTTGCAATTATAATTATTGGAATGATATATATGTAATATATTATATCATTTATAGTGTATGTATGAATGTATCAAAGGAATGGACATGTAATGCTTTGAGAAGAATAAATGTGAATCAACAGCAAAGAAAAATATTAAACAAGGTCTACAAGGAGCAATAAAGATTCATCAGTCAAAAGACGTGATCTATACTTCAAAGATCTAATCAGCAATCAAGTTTGCAAGTAGATCCATTGTTTCATCCTAATAGGTGAATCAATTTTGTAAATCCTTTAACAAGGTAGACTTAACAGTCTTTTTATAAATCTCCTAATAGAGTGCATACTTCAATGTATGTTTGTAAATCCTCCAACAAGGTGGACCTAGCAGTCCTTTATGCTCCTAACAGGGTCAATCATGAGAAGTGGTCAATGTAAGCCTTAATAGGCCAAATTTATACTACGGTATTGACATTTTGTGGGTATCATCCCCACCCTAGTTTTACTTTCTATTTGAAAGGTTTCTGGGTTAGCAAATCAATGTGTACATGTAGTATGGATGTTTGATCTCTCATATATGCAATAGATTAGATGAATGAATGGTGAATAGTATATATGATTAAAGTGTTGAATTTTTTTAAAGTTTTAAAGTTACTGATTCACCCCTCCCCTCTTAGTAACCTATCATATCTTGAATATTTCCAACACAATTGTGTTGCAAGTTGAAATTGTATTTTGTTGGGCACTTTAGGCTATCAAATATAACTTACAGCTAGATGGTAGGATGCCCCTTTCTAAACATACAACACACTCACAAGCTCTTTCCCAAATTAGAGATGACCTCCTAAATTTTAGTAACAAACTAAAAAGGTTCTTCTTGAACTTGGTTAAAATATATATGAGGAGAGTACACAAGAAAATAAGTGCAGTTTTGGAAAGAGATGGCTATAAAGTCCAAAATTCAGTAGAGGTAGAGTATATGTTAAATTTCAAGTTTGAAAATAAAGCATACAAAACTAGTAAATTAGTAATTTGAAGTATCAAAATCTAATTATGTTAGAGTATATGTTAAATTTCAAGTTTGAAAATAAGGCATTCAAAATTGGCATATTAGTAATTTGAAGTATCAAAAACTAATTATGTTCAAGTGTTTTATGTACTGAGTTTTCTAAAGAAAAAATAAGAATGTTAAGTTAGTTGTTTTGTATCTTTCTTATTTATATGTATTATAATTATTTAAGTGTTCCATGGTTGTATCCATGCCCTCTATTTTAATCATATCTTTAATTGTACATCAAAACTTTTAATATATGTTTGTTGTATTCTCATAAAAGTTCATGCACATTTCACTATTTTTTACTCCTTGCATGTTGGGAGGTGGCTCCTATTATTATAGTGCAATAATTAGTCATCTAAAAGGATTTAATTGTGGTAGTTTTGTGTGGTCTTTGTGATCTTTGAATCGGGAAGGTTTCAGATCTATACATATCTAAAGCATGATTGTTTATGCATTGTAGTTAGCAAGGATAAAATCTCAAATAATTAACAAAATCCATAATTATGTCATGCCCAAATTTCAAGAGCAAAACACAATTTTTTAAACATTTTTAAAAAAATTTATTAATTATAAAGTTCACTAAGGTTTAAGAGTTGAATTGCAACAATAGATTTACTACGTTTATCAAAAGTTTATCATCATGAGAAGTAATCCATTTCTATAGTTAAATATTCGTAATTAAATTGGTATCAACTTTTGATTTCGTTATTTCATTAAGGTTACAACGATATTTTGAAATTGTTTAGAAAACAATATACTTAAATAAGACTAGGAAATAAAACAAATCAAATATCAAATATCTAATTAACCTTTCCATAATTTATTTAATTTAGAACATACTAAAACAAATATAATAATTGAAAACTTATAAGACACTTTTCTTTAACCTCTTGTCCATCACTACTTTAATAAAGCTTAAAACACTAATACTAATATTAAATTTAAATGTTATTAACATAAATTTAAACTAGTCATAAATTACAACTAACATAAAAACTTTTAAATATATGAAATACTAACTTAATTTTCAACAAATCTAATACTAAAGAATTAAACTAAATCAACAAGTCATACATTACTACTCCTAATAATAATAATAAACTTAAACTAACTCAAATCAAAGCTAAAAGAAAATAACTAAAACTAAATTAACATCAACTAACTAATACATACTAAAACTAATCTAAACTTATTTTAATCCTAACTTAAAACTACCCTACACCCATGTCACATCTCTCTCACCAAACAAAAATTACCTCAACCCCCTATACCTATACTAGGCCTGCACTTTCTAACCTAACTCTCCACATGGTGGCACCCAAATACCATGTTGGTTTCCTTTATTTCCAAGTTTCTAGTGCTTCCCAAGTGCCTTCCAAGCTACACTCTAGCCAAGGTGAGATCATGCACTGACCAAGGTGAAAAGGTGGGAGGAGGCTTCAATAAGAAAGTCTTAATCACAATCAAGCACAATGCAATCAATCAAAGGATAAGATAAAGCTACGAGTTCCTATGGAGGGAGTACTAGGGTGATGTCACCTTGAGGATGATTATATTGACTTTTTTTAAAATCCTTTTCCAACCGATTGCAAGAGCTAGCGCCTAGCAAGTAGATGGATTAAATGTATAAAGTAAAGTTGGTAAGAATGGATATTTAGGATAGTAAGTTATATAAGTTATTAACTTATGCAATTTTTTATTATTATAAACATATATATATATATATTTATTTATTTATTTATTTATATTTATATATTTATTTATTTTTTTCTTAATTCTAATTTAAAATTTAAGAATATTCTCAAGAATATCCTCTGTTGCAATGTGACAATTAATCCCAAGCCCATACAAAATCCAGAGGGCATTTGCACTAGGAATGTTTTTTTTTCTTTGTGTCATATTTTTCTAAGTGTTGAAAATTTTAAGAACAAAAGACATAAAGGTAAATATTTTTCTAAATATGAAAACCAATTTTATCCATTACTCAAAGGAGGGTATATATATATATATATATATATGTTGCTATTGAATTTTGCTAAAACATAGTTAAGTCAAAAATTGAATAACTTCTTTAAATAACATTGCAAGATTGATTTTTGATTTCAATAATCATGAAAATGCATCTATGTTCACCCCATAATTTTCATCTCAACATATATGAAAATTGAATTTTGCCTATAACATCATCATCATTTCATCTTATTTCTGATATGCACCCATATAATTGAGAAATACAAAAATCTCATGAGAAGCAATATTACTCGATCACTATTTTATTGCCAACTTGATTCAAAGGCTCCGCCAGGAAAGAACTAGGAAGAAAACTCGGCATTGTTTCCATTATAGCAAAGTTTTTAATTACAAATTATATAGGATTCCAATCCCAAAATTACAAAAATCAAATAAATTTCTTTCATGACCCTTATCAAGTGATCCATATCATTTTCTATAATACATTGCTAAGATTGTGGAAGGAACAAAATTTGACCAGGTGACAACAAACATAACAAGACAAAATCAAACATACATATCTATACTAGGTTTTCACCATAGGATTCAACATTGAATCAAAACTAGGGAAAGGTGTATTTTTCCAATAGGAGATGTTAGACAAAACACCAGAATAGATGCGCAATTGGGGCTATAATTCAAGAACTTCCATTCTTCCATTCTTACATGCCAAAACTCATACGAGGTTTGTGCTGACAGGTAGGAGCTCATAACACCCTACCCTCTCTCCCTCTTCTTGTCTTGAGAAGAGACTCTACACTGTTGGAGCCCAACTAAATACCTTTCTCGAAATTGGCCACTTCTGCCCTATCCAAGGGTGAGTAATGCCAAAACACCCATATAAGAAAACTTCATAATTTAAACCGAAAACATAAAAGAAAAGCATTTAAGAACATGGTTTCAAATCCTTCCCAAGCATACCCAACATACATGTAAGCATACCAAAAAGAAAAATGTAATAACATAAGCATGAAACATCATGAACAACATGAACAACAAGAACAAGGAGATGAAGAACTCCTACATTCACAAAGAAGTTATGGTAAAATGAACAATGTTGAGAAGAGAATTTCCTTCCTTGCCTTCAATCTTCCAAGACTCCTCTTTAAAAGTAGAGATTGGGTAACAAATAAAACTACTTCAAAAAGGGCCTCTAAATAAGATCCAAACTCAACCACTAAAAAGGGAAATAACTTACTCCCACTACCTAAAAATCTAGAAGTTTCTAACTCAACCAAACCTAAGGTTAACCTCTAAGTGGAGTTGAGGTTATTCAACTCATGGTAACAACTTTCAATTTTCGTACAAAGGAAAATATAGACTTTTTGAGTGACCTCAATAGTCAACAAAAGGAGCTTAGAGGGTTGAAAATGCCCCCAACCCATACTCATACCCCTTGGGTATAAATATTTCATGTTTTAAGGTCTTAGGAATTGATTTGGGACCCAACAAAAGCTAGGAATAATTAGGACCATCTAACAACTCCAAAATGTAGATTAAGCACTAATTTGGATTAGGGGTAACTAGACTTAATTAAAAACAAATTAGAAAAAAATGACACTAACTTAATCTAACTTATGTCCAAAGGTTACACAGTTAACCCTAACTAGCATGCTAAAATGCATATGCAATTCATGATTGTCAAGTGACACTATAAGAACACAATTACAAAACATTAACATTTATTGATCATGGAAAGATACATTCATACATCTCACAAAATAATTAAGTTGCAAACAACAAGGTTTCCACAAAGCACATAGGGATCAGTTCCATTCCTCTGTCAGGTTTCTTGGCTAAAATATCCTGTACACTCATTGCACACATCAACAGTCCCATAAAATCACATGCACATATGTATATACGTATCAGGGAATCACATAAATTAAAACATACATCTATAATCAATCAGGGTTTCTCTCATCCTACTCATATTCTTAATCATTAAAATCTCTTAATCAAAGTGTTAATCATGCATTTACTTATTTCATCCACATACATATTCATAAAGCATTAAATGACAAACTCAAATATCTAAAAGTAAGCATCACACAACATGAAATAATATAATATGTTCAAAGTATCAAATAATGTCTCGACATCTAGAGTCATGAGTATCAAAATAATAATGTATCATTATGCTATGATGAGTTAGGGTGAGGCCGCACAAATTAATGCTACTACTCAAGAAATTTTAGGCTTAAAAGATGAAAAACTATAGTTGGAGTAGGAAAAATACAAAGAACTACAAAACATATCGATATTGCACCAAATGTATCATACAATGCCATAACAACAATACTAGGAAGCTGAGTTGGGTCTACATCTTCTTGAGGTCTATGCAACTATCCTTGCATTACAAAATTATTATAGATTCAATTCCAATTCATGTTAATATTTCATAGAAACAAAGATGTAACTTTGAAAAATAACTAATAAAATTATCAAGCCAAACTATAAAAAAAAATTCACATGCAACAATTTTTTTTTAGGGATTTAGAGATAAATCATTAAGTGATGTGTAAAGTCCAATTTATTTTTTCATAAATAGTAGTAGTTTCCTCTCCAAAAAATAAATTGAAACATATTTTGGAGAGTGGATAGAACCTTTTCTAGTGAAATCTTGTAAAAGAAAGCATGTTTTAAAGACCTTTTGAGAGTCAAAAGAAGTTCACTATTCTTTGGAATGACTATAAAACATATTTTTATCATATTATTCTCCAATTCAACTATTAACTCTTTACAAGTATAAAAGAGGCTCCTAACTCTTCCAACATGGTATCAAAAGAATTTCCCAACAAAGAGTTCACATATCATGGTGAAAGGTGCATAAAGTAGGACAAAATTGTCAACAAGTATATAAATTGCATATTTGATAGGGTGCATTGAAACTTCAAGTGCACAAATTCAAGTAACATATCTCAGATAATTCTCAACACTTAACCCACTTTTAATATACACATCACGAACTATAGCTGATGAGGCTAAAAGGGAATTAAGAGACTACTTGACAATAGTTTATCAAAAAACAACACACTTAGTTATTTATTTTTAACAAGGGCACAATTAAACTTAAATGGTCTCCTACTTTAGGTCAATAAAGACTAACTTTACTATGGTACATATAACATTTAACCTATCTATTTCTTACAGATGTTATAAAAATATCTAATATATACTATAAGAATGTAAATAATGCATGATTTATTTGTTTTATGATTACTGAAAACATAAATTCAAACAATAATCACAATAAACTTCCCAATTGAATTTAATGAATATAAATCCAAACAACAAAAGCTAAAATTGGTAATAAAATGTAATACTCAAAAGATAATAACCAAAACTTGATCAAGTAGAAGTCATATTACAAAATATGGTAATATCGTTCGAAAAATCCAAAGATATGACACTTGAGTCTGATTGTACATCTTACTCTAGAAACAGTTATCCTTCTAGCTACCAAGAACCCATACTACATTGAGAAGAATTGTTGGCAATTGAAGAAACCAAAAAATCGCCTTGATGAAATGCTAAGAATTGCAAAAACAATAATCAAAACTTGTTAGAACAACTTCAGTTAAATCAGTCATTATTGTTCAACTTGCAAAGGTAGTGGCTTGTATGCCCACAATAGATATTATAGCAGCAATAGCATCATTCCACACTTGTATGCAAAAAAATCTTCATCTAGACTATGAATTGATCAAGTATTCATGGCATATGTTTGGGTTTGGTAACATGATTTTCACTGAAAGTTCCTTTAGTCCTAATGGCCTAGAAATTGTCTATTTTGTGACTCATGAAATTGAATCTTTATTAGAAGAATAAGGTGCAAAAATTCCTAGCATTATACTCAATCACATATTGAAATCACAATTAGATTTTTATATACATTGTTCAAATTTGTAAATAATGGTCTATCATTTGTTTAACATTTTATTTTGTATGTCTTGAAATATTTTAGAATATAATGTATACATGCATGATTTATCTAGGGTTTCATATGAAAATTTAAAATTTTTCTATGTAATTTAATTTTTCCCTATATTTTATATAATCTTCCCTTTTGTTGTCCCCAAAAGTAAATTGAAAAGTTACAATCCAAAAATTGCATCCCTCTATCCTTCAAACTTGGGGTAAGCTAGAATTTTTCTAATTATTTTTTGAGGATATAAAAAATTCTAGATTTTGCTCATAAAATTATGAACCCACAAAATGTACTTCTCCTTAAAATTGTCACAAGAGAACATAACAAAAAAAAAAATAGTGCATAAGAACATAAATAGATAATTAGGAATCAAAAAATTGTAATTATTCATATAATGGTAGCATATAATGTGGTAGGATTAATCATTGAATTCAAAATTCCAAAAAAATGGATGGATACAAGAGTGTAAATCTAAAACATTCTTAGTGAGAGTCTAGATACTTTTTTGTTTCCTTGTGAAACTAAAAGATGGCTTCTTTGCAAAAGACAAGCACTTTAATACTTATATTTATGAAATAGTTTGGATTTTGTGACTTTAAATTTGAATTATTAATTATACTTGAAAAAAAAAATGGATAAAATGAGATAAATTACTAATGTTGCAGTTAGATCTATAGACCACCCTCAACAAGAAGAGATCTCATGTTAATTGAATTTGACAGATTAGCCAATATGGTCAACATACTATATTTCATACTTTAGTTGATCTACCATCCCCAACATCTGATAACTTTGTCATTTGGGAGCTATGTTGTTTATATGAGAATTAATGTTTTCCTTCTGACATAAATGTCTTGCAATTTTCTCTTCAAAAATCAATTAGAGGTTGTAATTTACTCCTTTTCCTTTTCATTTTTGTATTATAGATCTTTAATTGCATCACTTTAAGAACTTGAATACCCTTTAGATATGACAAAGTGGTGATAATATATTTTTAAATCATCTCATACTATATAAAGCTCCATTAGGACATAATGGTGTGGGATATGATGTATCTACAAATATTCTTAATTTTTTTCCTAAAAAATATGATTTTCATTTTGATTATGATTCCTTGTGTAACACATAAAAGTATTTCCCAAAAGGATTGCTTTGGTCTATTGTGAAACACATCAATATCTTATTTCCTAACCAAAGCGTGACTCTATTTTGTAGATGTGACTTTCTTTCCTGAAGTTCAATCACAAATTGAAATATTTTTAGATCTGTCAATCTGTTCAAATAAATGTGAAAAAAAGTAGGAAAAATGAGTAATAAATGGAAACTGCTTTCTTGATATTAATCTGATTCATGTCTATCTCCTTCAAATGAATTATTTCAATAATTTTAGGGAATATTTTCACTATTTATTTACAAACATGGCTTGTTTGATGTCCTTTTTTCACAAAATATGCTCTAATGCTATGCATTAATCATATTTATCCAAAATATAAAATCAAGAGTACATAATTTGAAACCCTATAGTCTCTTCAGAAACTTTTACATCACTTGAAAATTGCACGAAACCCTTATTATTCATTACTAGCCACTATTCAAGGTGTTTCTCCTCTGCTAAAGTCCCTAAATTCACTCCATTGTTGCTCCTTGACTATTAGCTTGAGAAAATTCTTTCTTTGATATAGTTTTTATGATCAAAGCTCTGCTCTTCTCATTAAATCTTATGTTCCCTTTGTCTGCATGCCTTTTCCATGAATATTTTTTTCTCTTGACTCATTCTTACGGGTTATAGTAGTTTTGAAAAACTTGAGCATGCATATAAGAACCATTCCCTTCAAACTAAAGTCAACAAAAGATAGGTGACTAGTTTTCCAAAGATTTATTATTATTTTGGGATGAACTTTGAACTCAAATAAAGATAAGGCATTTTTCTCTCTTTTTTTAAAATTAAGAATTAATTTCTTGCTTTGGAAAAAAAATAATTTAAAAGGAAAATTTGGAGGAATTTTATGCATAGAGACCACTTTGATATACAAGGCACTTAATGTAGGATTAAGAAAAACTATTTTGAGAAGGAAGGGGGAAACTATGTAAAGATATCTAATTGGGGAGAAATAAAAATAAAGCATGAAAACACATTTGATATTTGATATTTGACATGATAACATTTTAGAGAAATCAAAATAGTTTCTAATTATAGATAAAAGCATAAAATCATAATAATTCAATAACAAAATGAACAATAAAAGTTAAAAAAACTAAATGTTGATTTATTTTTGTAATGGTCCATTTATGTAGGGTGTTATGAGGGGGATTGCAATAATAGAGCTCACTCCAACATCATTACAAGTAGTTCACCAAATATAGATATATTTAGAAAAGGGCATCCATATTACAACCATATAGGAAAATGATAAAACAAGAATTAATAATTCTCATGTAAACTTAATGATAAAATGTATATTAATAGTCTTCAAATCAAGTTAGTGCTCTATTGAAATTCAAAAAATAAAAAAATGTGACTATTGGAGGGACCATTTTTATGTAGCTTTATTGGTAGTTCTTATTTAGATATAAAATATTGCAAGGAGAAAAAAGAATACTAGGTGATAATGAAAAATCATAATACTTTGACCAAATCTATCTTTACAGTGAACATATTTTGTCTTCCCATAAATTTCATTCTATGTACAAGACATGAAAATAAAATAGATTTATTATATTCAATTGAAGCAAACTTGAAATAATTGATAGAGAAATTGCACAAAATCATCACAAACACAAAGAAAATAATTTTCCACTATTTTAAAAACTCTAAGATCCATATAATGTCAATTAAAAACAAAATTCTCATATTAATGACAATTTTCAATAGTACAAGACTTGTAGAGGAAAAATACAAACATTAAATATAATTTAAAGACCACTCTAGTGAATTCCAATGTTTTGTACATTTAGTTGGGTGCTTAAAATTACTTGGAAAATTCTGAAAAAAATTCCATTCTAATCATAATTTTCAAAAGTAAAAAACTTGTAGAGGAAAACACAAACATCAAATATAATGTGAATATCAATGTAGTCAATTCTAATGCTTCTCACATTGACTTGGGAGGTTAAAATTGCATTAAAAAATTGCATATCTAGAAGTGAAGGTCTTAAAAGAAATAACAAAATATTCATAAGACTTATCTTAGTTCAATGTTTAACTAATTCTAATAGTATAAAAACTTATTTTTATTTTTCCCATATGTTGTCATGGACTAAATTCAGCTGCAAATTTGTTGAGTGTCCAACCCAATCCATTAACCAATCATTTATTATTTTCATTTCCCATGCATTTAAACGTTATTCTTTTAATTCTAAGAAAAAGCTTAGAACCTACTCACATTTTTTATTAACCTAATTTTCCTCCAAATTTATTTATATGATGAAAACTCGATTCACAAGTAATATAAATTATTTATAAGGTTATAGAATTTATTAATATCATAAAAAATATCAATCATTCATTTAGTCATTTGTTTGGGTGACTAATTATTAGTGACCAATTATTTAGTCATTTGTCTATCTAACCTTGTGGTTTTATCTAATGACCAAATTAGTCATTTGTTTAGTCACATGTACTTATAAATTATAAAAATTTACTAGAATTTGATGGCTTTTAGTCATGTGACTAAAAAATTTAGTCTTGTGAGTGAAACATTTAGTCACATAGTCAATTATTTACCAAAATTCTACTAGTGGATCTTAGACATTTCAAGCTTTTTCCTTTCTCCTTCTCAACTCTAGCTAAGTACCACTTAAACATTTGGAAAGAATTAGATTTCTATTTCAAAAATATAACAAAAATCATCCTAAAATAATCATTGACAAATAGGATAATGTACTTGTCACCTTTGTAGCTTTGAACATCAATTGGTCCACACACATTAGTATGAATAATCTTAAGAATTTATTTAGAGGTGTGAATCTTACTTTTAAGACTAAATTTTGTCATTTTTCCTAACTGACATTGTTTCAAATTATATTCTTAGCTTTCTTCGATTTAGGAAAACCTTTTCATTACTGATATTGACTAAATTATCAAATTTAACATGACATAACCTCTGGTTCCATAACCACACATCATCAAGTTATTAACAAGATAAGTAGGATTATTCATATTATGATAAAATAGCTTACCTCTAGTTTGATCACCTTTCCCAATTAGTTTCCTATTAGTGTCATAGATCTTTTCTATCTTATTCTCAAACTCAACTTTGCAACATAAACAATTTAGTTGTGACACACTCCAAAAATTATAGTCAAGTCCTTCTACATAATAAGCATTATCAAACATGATCTTTTCTATGAGTGTAATGCCCTGCCAAGGGATCCAAAAGAATTAACCTAAATTTTGCTAAACAATTTTTTTAAAAATAAAAATAAAAAAACATGAAAGACAACATCATACACCTCAAATACAAAGTAGCAGAAGTAATGGCATGTAATCATCTAAAGAATACATAACAAGTTACATTCTTTAAGGATCCCTAGACGTTGAGTCACACTTAAATTAAATTGAAACTAAGTCTAAGAACTACCACATTCATATAAATTATAGAAAGTCTAAAATTGATAATATTCATTTGTTCTAAATGCATCTTGGAAAATCAATTCTGAATGCTCAATCATCTATTGAACATGTCACATGGAATGAACAGCTCAAAAGGATATAAAAATGCAAAGGTAATGATTCATCAACCTTATTAAAATCATTATAGAAGTACATTCAAGTAAATGAAAAACTAATAACATACATGATACATCCATTCATCACTAAGGATATAACAATCATTGTAAAGGATAACCATCTATCATAAAACACAATTAATCTAATTGCACGGTTCCTTCCAACCGTCAATAGCATCATTAGACCATCATGGGCCCTAGCCATCCCTCTATGCATAACATCCCAAGCCACCAAAGAGATCATTGGTATTATCATTGTAGGGATGTCACTCCTAAAACATACTACATCATATCTAGAAAGAAATCTAACATGCTACAACATATGCATAAAGAAATCTAACAGGTAAGAATAAAGCATAAGATGATTCTACAAAGTAGATAACATCATCATCACATGATAATCATCAATATAAAGAAACATGTCAGTAATTACATCATTCATAAGATATAACATCCATCCTAAGATATAACATCCATCATAATGATCTAAGAACATAATGAAGATAAATGCCAACAAAGATAGTGCTTGAGGAGATAGGCTCAAGTTGAAATCCACATGTCAAGACTACATCATCCAAAAATTGCCAATCATCATCAATGAAAGTAAATGACCATAATAAACACACTCAACAATAAGTACACCACCAGAGGTATACACAAACTCTATTGAGGAGACTTAGGCTACATTCTAGGGAGTGTCATCGCATGGCTACTTGAGTTACCCTAGACTGGTCTCTCATTAGACCCCAGACCCTCAAGTGTTGACTTAGCCTAGACTACTTACTCTGAACCTTAGACCCTCAATGTGGCACATGTGGAACTAGAAAACATATCTCTAACTTATCTTTTTAATGTGTTTCCCCAAAATTATTAATTACTAGATTATCACTTATTTTATAACTTGCAATAGGTTACCTTGGTACTGACCACTTTGGGCCTCAAACCCCTACTGCAAGCCACTCCCAAAGACATGTAGCTAGACAACCTCTTTTAAGAACACAGTTGTGTCCCATACCACAACATTTATAGTAATCAAACTTGGTTCCTTAATAGGCAACCTGAAAAATAAGTTGGTACTTCCATCCAAGTACACATAAATGCTCCACAAAGTAAACCTCAAAAATATTATTTTCAATATCAATCAGAAGACATATCATGACATGTAGCCACATAAACTGTATAAAAGATGTCTCACAACACCTCTGGTGTACACTTATGAAACCACAAATCAAGAATCATGTAAATCACCTCAGTCATGAACAAATGACTAGAAAGCATCAAAAGATAATCCACACTATCCACAATAGTTCTTTATGAACAACTAATAAGTATTACATGATAATTCTTAATACATACCGATTCTCAACAAGCTATCAGTAAATATGTCAAAATAATACTAATGAAAAACTCCAACATATAGTTAGCATAGAGAAGCAAGGTACAAACACATGTTTTGGTTTGCTTATGAAATCACATGGTTAAGTTACACATAAGGCTTCAGTTTTTATTTCACACGATTGGGTTAAAGATAAGGGCATTCATTTGGTCTTAGTATATGTTTTCAAGTAAGTAATCTTATAGCTTGCCCTTATAATTAAACCCCATTTTGTTTCCAAAATGTGCACAAGTTACCCCTATTTGGTTTAGGACAATTTCCAAAACAATCAAAGCGTAGAAATATACTATAATTTGTCAATTCTCAATCAAATAATCTATGACTTAAGTCAGTATTAAACAACATTAATACTTATTTGAACATTTCTTGATATTAATTAAGTTTAATTAAATTGCATTTAAGTAAATGAATTAATTTATAGATTATTTATATTAATATCATACCAATAAGGTAACATTACAATATTCTAATAAACATCTCCCTAGGATATGGAATCCTTTTATTACTAAAATAATTTATTATATGTTGACATTATTATTCAATTTTCTTAATTTTATTAAATATTATGGTCAACACTTTAATAACTAAATTTATTCAAGTCCCTTCACTTGGCCATTCCAAGCTGAAAACTGATGATGCATGTATCCTCCCGGTGATGTATAAATGTAATAGATGAACTGATAGGCCAATGCCCCTTTGCATTCAATAAAAAGATATACATTTGTAAACTTATTATTAAACTATATAGTATTAAAATTTACAATATATAAAATAATATGAACTTGCATAGCAACTTAGTCAGGTAGATCAAGCAGTGTGACTTCCAATGATCAATCAACTAATTGCACTACACAAAGAGATAGTGTTGGATACAAATTCAAGCTTATTATTCATACAAACCCTTCTTAAGTACTTGCACTTTTGAGGGTTGAAATATACTATCTATTCAAATAAAAATGAACTGCAGCAATTTGCATAAGACCTACGTCATAAGAAATTTCTCTAATTCATAGTAGCTAGCTATCTATTTATAACTTAATAGGAACTATTCTTTCTCAGAAGGAGAGTAAAGAGAAAGAATGCCTAATATGGATAATGGCAATAGAGGGAATTCAGAAAGAAATATAGAAGAAGATCACATGTTCAGTTCTAAATAGATTATGTTATCAATTTGTTTCATAAAATACCAACTATCCAAGGGTACCGTATGTCATATGGGTATGAACAAGATGTACAAAATATCTTACAGCACTGAAATGGATATCTTTGTGTTCATACGAGCCAAAAATATTTTCCTAGATCTCTGAAAAGACAGAACATTTTTAAGACAATAATATGAAGTACTAAAAAAAATAGATGTATAGATTCTTTATTCAATTACCTTATGCAAAGCTACTAAAGGAAAAGAGAATGAAGGCCATAGGACTGGTTATCCTAGCATTAAAGATTTGGCTAATTTAATCAACGATGGGTAGAGGTCTACATTGGACTCAAGCCAGCTCAAAGCGATTTGACTTGCAACAAACAATCACTTGTTTTGATCCAAGGACCTTCCCTAGTATAGGTATGGTGATATCCGTCCAAACTTTAATACAATTAAATCCATTAGCAATTTAAAGTCACTACAATAATAACAATGTCATGCATCGGTGGCTACTTATGCATCATATGAAACTGTAGACATAACTAAACTATTATTAAGGGTAATTTCAAATAATGTGGATCTGTGTTGAACTAGATCATATTGGCATTGTACTAAGAGCAGATGCCATCTTATTATAAGGCCGTGCAACCCTTTTGATGTAAGACTCCTTTATTGAAATCTTCAAATAAATTACTGAATTCTTACATATCACTGCTATCTTCAATCAGACAATTAGAGTACGAGCCATTAGATTGAATCTAATATATATAAACACTAGATTCTCAAATAAAATAACATATCACATATATGAACTATGATCTCTCCTTGGTTTCATATGTCGATAATGAATATTGGGTTTGTACTCTTCCATCCAAGCACATATATCATGGTTGGATATATCGGATGGGAATGCAAACAAGTTACCATAGCTAAGGAGTCAAAAAAGACAAGAACACAAACACAAATAGCACATACTAATTCACTGATTTACTTGGCAATTATAACAACAAAGTAGTAGTAACAGATCTCGTGTATTTATTTCAAACCAACACCACACACTTGATAAAAAAAAATGAATCAAAATTGAGAGAAAGAAACTAAACTTACTAGGCACCCTCAGAAGGGAAAAGCATGTTAGAATGGAAAAGATTGGAGCAAAGCTAGCAAAGGATGGACTATGCTTCTTTTAATTGAATGGCCACTCCAAAGAATCAGCTTGGAGGCTTCAAACCCTAATACCGTGAGTAGATTTCCCAGGCTCACCCTGCTCCTTCCCTTAAAATTCTTTGCATTCACTTCAAAAGCGCATAGGTACTCGAACACCAACTACTGACTCATACCCTGTGACTTTCTGATAGAAGAGCATATAAATTTACAGCCTAAGAAAATTGTGGTTGAGCTGGATTCTCCCATTCCCCCTAAGCACTGAGCACAAATATGGTTATCAAGTCTATGTTATGGGCATAAGATAAGTGTTGACAACTCAGCACTAGCCTTATCCCACCTTCTAGATGACAGAATAAGAATGATACGGTTGTAGACACCCTGTGCTTAACTAGTATGCTAACTCCTATGTAGTAGACAACTCATGCATCAAGGAGGTACACATACTTCTAGGTGAATAGCTATAAAAATAATGCACATTACTTTATTTGATACTCAGTTGACTCTTCTTAAATCAGTTTATTGATTTTAAATCTTATGAGATCATGAAAATTTTAATTAAATTAATTTATTTTCCACTTTGCTTTTGAAACTTAATTAATAAAATATTTATTAACTTAAATAATAATATTATTTAAAATTTATGTAAAAATGAACACTAATCATATTATTATTAAGTTAAATAATTATTATTGGGTTCCAACTTTGAACTTATAATTTTCATCTCCAAATTTAATCCTTTTAATTAATTAATTTCCCAATTAATTAAATAAAATTAAATAATAAAATATCATATTAATTTTCCATTTAATTAAGTCATTAATTAAATATTTAATTAGACCTTATTATTAGAAAATACACTAAGGACTCACAAGGAAAAAAATATGAAAATCTATCATAGCGAAATGCAACTAGGGTAGGCACTACAATGAGTTTCATAGATCATTTTCCTTTTATAATATAGGGTGCATCATTACCAAATCTTATGCTATTTCCATCATAATAATAAAAGGTAATGAACTTCATTTTATCTCTAGTCATGTGATGTGAACACCCACTATCAATGATCCATCTATCACTCTTGTTCAAATAAGACACTAGTGCAGTTGCCTCATCCTCATCAGAATCATCCTTGATTTCAACATACACCAATTCATCATCATAGTTCTCATATCAATCTTTGGTTTCCTCTTCACAATATAATAAGATTTCTTACCTTTATCTTTGTAATATTTGTTGTCATCATCTCTTTTACTTTTGTATTTGTCTCCACTTCTATTGTTCTTCTTCTCTAGACATCTAGTAGCAATATGACCAACCTCATTGCAATTAAAACACATGATGGGTAACTCACATTTAAATTTTCCTTTACCTCTATGAAATCTCCTTGCTAGTAGTATATCAAGTTGTTCTTCATCTTCCTCATCTATATCATTGTCACTAGAAAAATATTTGACCTTTTTCTTTTTCTCTTTAGGTTCCTTTAATGATAGTTTAGCTTTGAAAGCAGATTCAACATTCTTAGATTTGAATTCATCAAAATTAGAGAGTTCAATGGTAGTGAGCCTACCTACCAAACCTTCAAGAGACAAATTAGAACCTGGTATACATCTTAATCCTTATATGGTAGGGACTCTAATAGCATAGATGGGAAACATCATTCTTAATACAATATCATCATTAATCTTACCATTGGCTCCTCTGATAGCATTAACAAAATCTTTTATTCTAGAGAAATATTGAGAAATGTTCTCACCTTCTTGCATCCTCATGTCATTGAACTTACCTCTAAGAATTTTAGATTTGGCTCTCAAAACATTTCTGGCTCCTCCATAAATGGTGTGAAGAGCATCCCACATGTTCTTTGCATTGTCACAACCTTTAATGCCATCAAACTCATAATAACTTAAGGTGGAGGAAATCTCCAACATTGTCAAATTTTGTTCTTTCTTCTTTTTCAAATGCTCAATAGTTAGGGCTCTAGCAAGGTTAACATGCTTAGTGGTGATGGTAGATTTTGCATGGCCTTAAAGACCTCCTAGGTGTAGCTTCATTAGAATTTTCCATAAAGGTAATTTCTCCTTATTAAGCTTGGGTACCTCTCTTTTAGATATTCTAATCTTTTCCTTCTAGTACCTTCAACTCTTGTGTGTGTTATTTCTAGCCAATGTTCATTTGGATTGATAAGTTCAAAGTTTTATCTCTATTGGTGATGCATGGACTTTCGAGGGCCATAAATTTTGAAAAAGATGTAGGTTTTGGCTGAAATCTTTTGGGTGGATTCATGTAGGTATATGATTTATTACTAATGGGGGTGATTTAGTAATCAAAAGATTCAACTTTTAACATTAGCTTATTCCTTTTATATTGTTTATCAATAAGTTCTAGTTATACCTATAGTTTCATTATTGGTTAAAAAATAGTATAAACATAAAATAATTGTAACACCTAGATTTATCTTATGGAAACCAAGTTAGGGTGAAAACCACAGTTTGAGAATGGTACCCACAAAATATAGTACTCTTCTAGAATATGTTTTTTTAGGAGCTTGCTTGATTAAGAGAACTTACAACACACTATTAAGTGTACCTTGTTTTAGGATTTACCTCTAGATCTGATAGGATCTTTTCTCTTTTAGGAGTAACCTTGTTAAAGGATTTCAACACTCTAATGTAAGAATGCCACCTTGTTAGAGGTTTTACACTAGACTGATTAAGGTCACCCTTCCAAGGGATTTAGACTGCTGCAATGGTGAGAAAGTAACAAAAATAATAATGATCTATGATTTTCACTACCTTACTATATCAAATCCAATGAAGCTAACCAACATAACAACATATGATTCACTTTTCTTCTTTCTTTTTCCTTTTCTCCAATAGCTCTATTCCTCTTTCCAACCACTATTTCCTCTTTCTCTCTTGTTCTTTATTTTCTCATCCTTTTTATGCTTTATATCCCTAACCTAGATCTCATGATCAAAAAGAAATCTCTAAATCCATGTAAAAACTTCTCAAAAAATCCCATAAAACTTAAACTAATACATGACTTTACTTTCCAAGTTTACCAAGAAAGGATAACTTCACTAATAAGATTCTTGTATTTAATAAGATAACCCACCACTTAAAAAATTTTCCATTTACCATTCTAGCTATTACCTAATAGGATACATCCCAATTACTTCTTGGTGCCTTCAACCAATAAAATTTCTAAATATATAGTAACAACATGAAATAATATGTCAATTGTTTGACATCAATGACAAATAGTATAACTGATGAATAATACAATACATAACTCTCTCTACATGTTATCAATAACTTGTATATCAATTATGCCAACAATATCCCCCTTTCACATTGATGGAAAACCAATAAGAAATGTAGTCTTGTGCCACATAACTGATCTCACCAATTCAATGTGATTTATCTTTCTTTAACTTATCATCTTTGACTTTGTCTTTACTTCTTCCCCCTTCCATCTGATCAACGTATTTCCCCCCCTTTGATAACAATGCCTGCAAAGGTGTCATACCATTTCTATGATTACTCATATTATGATATTTATGTAATTTCCTATTTACCTGACTACTTGAATCTAGAGTAGCCGCTACCATCATGAATCCATGCAAAATGTCCTTTTGGTTTCCTCATGAATAAATGCACTATGTATCTTCCTAGTTGACTTCTAAAAGAGATAGAACCCCTAGTTTATTCCATGAGTGTCCAAAAATCTCTCTTGGTAGTGGCTTGGTAAATATATCAACAAATTTCTCCTTGGTTGGAAAGAATTTCAATTTAACCTCTTCATTATGTACTTTTTCTTTCAAAAAATGATACTTTATTGCTATATGCTTATTCTTTGAGTACATTACCAAATTTTTGGAATTGTTAATATCACTCATGTTATCACAATGTCTAACAAAATGTTCTTCAATTAGCTCTTGTATTTCTCCTAGAATTTGTTTCACCCATATTACTTGTTGACAACTGATTGCAACTGCCACATACTCTACTTCTATAGTTGATTGCAATATATAGGGTTCTTCTTGATAATCCATGCAACTAGCCTTTCTACAAGAAAAAATGCTCCACCACTTATTCTTTTTCTATCATCAAAATTTCCTCCCTAATTTACATCTATATAAAAATTCAAATCAAAATCTCCCTTCTTTTCATACCATAAACCAAAACCTTGAGTACCTTTTAGATATCAAAATATTCATTTTACTATTGTTAAATGTGACTCCTTGGGTTGTGATAAAAATCTTGGGGGGAACCATGTACTACTATTATGAATAATTTGACAGACACAAAATGTTAGATCTACATGTATATGGTCATGAAAGTTCATGAAGCACAATGAAGATTCTAGATGCATTAAAATTGATAGTTTCTATCTACATAAAATATAATAATCAAATGGGTGTATATCCAATTGATTGTGAAATTGGGTACTTATTCTAAATTTGAGAAGGAATTTATACGTGAAGCAATAAGTTCTATATGTAATGGAAACACTATTAAATATTAAGAAACCAATCGAATATTTTTAGAAAGGTGCACATTTGTAACACAAGGTCTAGAACTGGCAAATAATGCTATGTCAAGTTGGGTGTTTTTAAAAAAAATTAATAAGGGGATCCCAAAAAAATATAGGCATGTTGAATACACATAAGAGGCCTACACAAATTGAAACTTGCAAAAGGGACCCAAATTTCTTGAGCACATATTGAAATGGTAAGAACAAAGTAAACAATGCAAAAGTGGAGCCCATGTGTAGTCTATCTAATCAATGAGAGGACAAGTTTTCTATTTGGGCCAAGGCTAGGTAAGTGTGAAGGGTGTTGCTTTCATATTTTGGTAGGAAGTGATGAGGTGGAAGTTTATGTGATGCAATATTTTAGTAGTGAAAAATGTATAAAGGAGGGCCAACATGGAGTGTGTAGAGCTTTATTGGGTTCATGACCAGTTGATTTTGTGGTGAGCACAATAGTAGAGGCGATGGCATCCCTCTCCCATCCATGTTTTATATTGTAGGGATACTTCCATTTAAAAGCATTATTCATAGTTATAAGTGTCATTAATACAAGGGATAGGTTTGAAATTATGAGATGTTTAAATAGGTCTAGACAAAATTGGTACGTAGGGCTAGCTTTAACAAAAAAATGCACATGTTAGGGAAGGATGTGAGGCAAGAGACCTTGTCATAGTCTAGGGGTGTAGGTATGTATCCAAGTTTTTCTAGAAAAGATAGGAATCTACATTTATCTTTTGTTTGTAGAGGCATGATGAATGAGCATAATAACAATGTGGGGGCCCATTGTGAAATATATCACCACATCATATTGGATTTTTTCTACTCAACTCAATTATATGCGTAGGTTGGATCCACTTCTTTTGCCAAACCTAATATGGGTTAACATTTTTTTTTGTGATTTCCATTTTTCAAACCAAATGAGGAATGCATCATTTTTTAGATTACATGGGATCAAAGTTTAAGACATGGGTTTCTCGTGTGTGTGTTATTGCTAGTTAGTGTTCGTTTAGATTGGGAAGCTCAATGTTTCTATCTTTGTTGCTAGATTGATCTACAATATGTGTAGATTTGTTTTGGATTTTGAAGAGGGGTTTAATCCCATATTTATCATGTGCAAGTAATACCAAATATTTTTAATAACAAACACATACTCCTTTAATATCTAAAGAAAACACTTTAAGACAGGAAATAACCTTACACATGTGACACTCCCAATCCTACATGGTGTGAAGTTTGAAGAACATGGCAGATGGATATGCATGACTTAGAGATAAGTTGGTGACCTATATGTGAATGAGGGCATGATACTTAGTATGATTTCCAAGACATGCGTAGACGATGGTGTAGGCAAGGTGATAGGTGTCAAAGCATAGTGATATCACCAAGAAAGATAATATCTACCAAAAAAGTTAGCAATAATATGATATTGTGACAAGTGACAAGTGAGTCCCTATAGGTGGTAAGCTAGAGGCTAAGGTGGACAAACCAATTTTGATAGATGGAACACAATCTAAGGTGGGTGACAGAGCAAGCCATACTAGTGTTAGAAGGTTACTTATTTTCATTTGAAAATAGAATGTACAAAATCATTGAAAAAATATGAAACCATGCCATGTGCCAGAGGCATCTAGCTGGGGTCAACTTACATGCAATGATGAGGAAAAAGTGGACAGGTAAAAAATTGACACATGTATATCAAAGGCAACTAGTCAACCTAAATATGGAGGGAAAAAGAGAGGATCAAAAGTCAAATAAGTATTAAAATAATGTATTTCCTCATATTGGGTGTACGCAATTCATGGTAAGAGGAACATAATAAGTTAGAGACCAAAGTGGAGCCCACTTTGTCTTAAGTGGGTACACTAAATAAATGTAATAAGGTAAGAAGTTTCCTAGGAGAGCATCCAAGGAGGAGATTAAATATTTTAAAGGATTGCTTTAGACGAATAAATATTAATGAGTCCCACTTTGGTTAGAGTTAATTAATATGGCAAGGGATTTGAAGATGGGCTTTTATTGGTAGGTTTTTAGCCAATGGAGTAATAATTTCTTTTTAGACATGTCCATATTTTTTAAGTGGGAAATTTATATTTAAAATAAATTTTTAAAATGATGGTCTAGTAAAATAAGGAGATACATGACAAACAAAAATGAAGTAAATAAAGAAAATTTTTCCATGATTTTACCAATAAGGTTTTTTCATTTTTTCTTTTTTCTTTTAACAAGGGTAAAATTTTGCTACAAGAGGGTATTTTTAGGAAATGTTTGTGGCCTTTTAGAGTGGTTTTTTGCAAATCCATTATCTAGGTATTTCCTATATTTAGAGGAGCTCTAACTAGCATTATTATTATTTTATTGCATCCATTCTATGGATTTTTTGGTAGATATTTTTGGCAACAGTTTGCATTGTCTTTTAGTGATGTTTTCTTCACTTTTGGAGATATTTTCAAGGTTGTTGCAAATTATAATCATGAGATTTGATTCTCAGTAGAAGGGGGATGAAGGATGAAGTTGTTTTGCTATAGGTGGATAAAGAATGAAGATGACATTTGGCACTTAGAGATCAGATTTGATCTTCTTATTTCCTCTATATCCTCTTCTTCTATTTTTTTCCTACTTCATTCTAGTTTTTTGTACAAGTTTTCCACTTGTGCAATACCATTTCCAGTAAGTTATTCATTATATGAGTAGCATGTGTAGTCTTTTCTATGAGAAAATATATTGGGTCTTTGTCTAGTTTTCAATAGTTTTTGAGTTTTCTTGAGTTGTATTTCATTGTAAATGAGGAATACCAAGGTTTTCAATGGAAATAATTAAAGCTTCAGTTCTCTTTATTATTGTAATTTAGTTGAGTTTTGAATTGATATAAAACAAGTTTCCCTTTCTTTCATTGTCTTGTTGTGAGACACAGATTTGATCATACATGATTGAATCCAAGGGATTGAATAAATTCTGGCAAGACATTATGAATTTACTGATATTACATGCGAACCTAATAAATATGCTAATTTTGAATCATTATTGTGAGGTTTTCTAAGGAAAAAATTATATATCTAAAGTTATTTCAAAATTTTATTGTGGAAGGTTATGGTTCTCATGACTCAGGTACCCATTGAAGGTAAGACATTGTTCTTAGTGGGAGGACATTTCATTTTTTTTTTTCATGTTAGATGGGTCTAGCTATGTCTTTAAATCATATATCCTATTTCCCTTTCTATTTTTAGTTTTAGGTTGTGTTGGTTCCTCAAATTATTGGTTGGAAAACCTATGAGCCATGCTTTCTCAATGTTGGGTAATCTAAAACAAATTTGGCCAATGACTAGGATTGATACTTAGAAATCAAATCCTCTTCACTTCAAGATTTGCTAACCTAAGTGGGTGTACCTAATGGGATTCTTTTATTTGAATTATGAATATTTTATCACTTGATTCTCTTGTGATAGTAAGTTATTCCAAAGAAGAAATAAAAAATATCAGGTTGAATGTTACTTAAGTTAACATTTTGGATGTGCTAAATGAATATGTACTTTTAGGAATTGCAGAACACTTGACTACAATAAAGAACTCCACCAAATTCAGTTGATATATTTATTTATTGAAGTTGAATTTAGACTAGTTCCTTAAGCTAGTTGGAAAGAATAGAGTTAACTCAATATAAACTTATAGATTATCAAAAAACTCTTTAAAGATAGTGCATGCCTACCATCAATCACTAGGGAAAAAAACTTGAATACAAACCCTAGTTCAATTCTTTTTAACTTCAATATTAGAAGACCAATTAAATAAAATCACACAAATGTTGTAAGTTTTATTTATCAAAGAAATGTTTTGAATTTCAATCCATAAATGGAAATTTAAATCCAAAATCACAATCTATAAAAATAGAATACAATTTTGCACAATTCTTAAGAGAAACAAAGTATTTTATTTACTTCAAAAAGAGTACAATAGAGTTGTGGTTGATTGCAATATCAATTCAAAACATGCACAGGATATGGTATGTCCTAGTTTTTATATATATTACTATATATAATTTGACCGGTACAAAATATGATGATTCTCTTTTTAGGGTTTTGGTACCTCTCTTTATAGTATATGGAGGGGTGTGACAAAGTGTAAGAAATGATAATGTTGAGCAAGGAACGAGAAACAATCCAAGTAAGTTAAGTGTGAAACAATGTTACCATAAGATAAGCAACTCCAAGAGCATAAACCAAGATGGTTCAACAATGGAGACAAGGATTTATAAGGGGAAAGCAAAGAAAACCCCTTATGAGTATTATGAATGAAGGCAAATGCCTAGAGAAGAGAGAGAGAGTGTGTTGGAGCAAAAGTAGCTCAATACAATAACATCAAGTGCTAAGAGTGAGTTGTAGTTGTGAAGAAAGAAGGAGGAGCATCTCTTATATAGAGATGAGAGAGGAGTTGCATTTGTAACTCCCATTTCTATGAATGCCACATTCATAATAGGTGTGTGCAAAGTGTCACACTCCTCTTAAGGAGGATAAACTAAATAAAGAAATAAACACGAGTTGTCCTTACATGTGGAATAAAGGAAAAACAATGACATGTCCTCCACATGTGTACAAGTGGAAAAATTACATGTAGGGACCCTTGGAATATCCCAATTAAAATATATATCCAAGGAAAGATTAACCTTTCTAACACCCCCCCTTAATCTTTACTTGGGGAGTGTACTTCAACGGGTTGTAAACCCAAATTTTTACAATGGAACTGAAATCTCTCTTTAGAAAGTGGTTTGGTTAAAATATCAGCCACTTGATCTTCTCCTTTACAATAAAGAAGAATAATTTGATTGTCTTCAACTTGTTCTCAAATGAAGTGATGTTGAAGTGAAATATGTTTGGTGCGTGCATGATAAACTGGATTCTTTGCCAAGGCAATAGCACTTTGATTGTCACAATGTATAGGTGTAGGTGATTGTTGAGGTAGACCGAAATTGTCAAGAAGTCTTCGAATCCACAAAGCTTCCTTAGCTGCATTGGTACAACCTTTGTATTCAGCTTCAGTTGAGCATAGGGAAATAGAGTGTTCTTTTTTGCTTTTCAAAGAAATTGGACCTGAACCAACAAAGAAAAGATAACCACAAGTGGATTTCCCATCATTGGGATCTCCACCTAGATCGAAATCAGTATAGCCATGTAAAATAAATTCAGAGTTTGCATCATAAAATAATCCCATATTAAGAGTTCCTTTAATATACCTTAAGATGCATTTAGCAACTTTAAAATGAGTTTGTTGAGGTTTAGACATAAATCAAGAAACTAAACCAACACTATAAGCAATATCAGGTCTAGTAAGAGTTAAATAATTTAAACTTCCTACTAACTGTCTATACAAAGTTTCATCAACAAAAGGAGTATTCATATCATTCATTAATTTAGTTCCTAATTCACATGGAATTGAAACATGGTTAGAGTCATTCTTTTCTAAAAGATCATAAGCATACTTGCTTCGAGAAACAAAGATACCGTTAGGAGTTTGAAAAATTTGCATACCTAAGAAATAATGTAAGATACCTAAATCTGTCATTTGAAATTTCTGTTTAAGTTGGAATTTAATATTAGAAATCAAAATGTCTGAACTAGAAGTGAGAATTAGATCATCTACATAAACAATAACAATGATAATATCATCGTTAGTATGTTTAATATACAAATTAGAATCATTTTTTCTTTGAGTAAAACCTTGAGAAATGAAGAAAGAATTAATTTTAGAATACCATTCTCTAGGTGATTGTTTAAGACCATAAATAGATTTGTTCAATTTGCAAACCAGATTTTCACTACCTTTCTTAACAAATCCAGGAGGTTGAGCCATATAGATTTTGTCATGTAAATCACCATTTAAGAAGGCACTTTTAACATCCATTTGATGAATGGGCCAATTCATTTTAGATGCTAAAGCAAGAACTAATTTGATAGTAGGCATTTTAGCAACAGGTGCAAAAGTTTCATTATAGTCTAAGCCTTCAATTTGGGAAAAACCTCTAGCAACTAGTCTAGCTTTAAATTTACTAATTTCATTATTAGTATTCAATTTGGTTTTGTATAACCATTTACATGAAGCTAGATTTTTGCCAGGAGGTAATTTAACTAAGTCCCAAGTTTGATTAGCAAGTAAAGAATCATATTCCTCTTGCATGGCTTTCTGCCAATGAGGTTGAGAGTTAGCTTGATCAAAAAACTTAGGATCGTTAGAATTCATAATAGTAGTCATCAAAGCATAATTACAATAATTAATCCTTCTATGTTTAATTCCACCAGATTTAGAAATATAATCATCAGCTTCATTGATGAGGTTTTGAGTCCATTTAGGTTTACTTTTAGTTGTAATGGAATGATCACTAGAGGAAGAATCATGAGTAATAAAAGTATCATTAGTATCTACTTGAGTATCATGAGATGTAGGATCAGAAATAATCGGTGGTACTTGATTAAGAGAAAGAGTAGGGTTAAGAGAAGGAGGTTGGTCCTCCACCAGCACAATTTTAGTGCCACTGAATTCTTCATCCTGTGTAGTAGAGCAATCATGAACTCCATTTTCTGCAATACAAACATCTCTAGCAATTTGAACTTTGTTAGTAGTGGAATCATAAACATGATAACCCTTAGTGTTTTCATCATAGCCAACAAACATATAAGGAGATGACTTAGCATATAATTTATGCCTTTTTTGTTTAGGCGTATGAACATAAGCAATAGAACCAAATATCCATAAATGATGTAAATTCGGTTTCCTACTAGACCAAGCCTCTTCTGGAGTGATAGCCTTGAGAGCTTTGGTAGGAGTCTGATTAAGAATATAAGTTGCACAAAACATGGCTTTAGCCCAAAATTTATAATGCAAATTCTTAGCATGCAACATGCTTCTAGCCAATTCAACAATGGTCCGATGCTTTCTTTCGGCCACACCATTTTGTTGTGGTGTATAAGGAATAGTAAGCTCGTGCTTAATTCCACATGATTTCAAATAAGAATGAAAAACATTATTCACATATTCCTTCCCATTATCAGTTCTAAGAATTTTAAGTTTATACCCAGATTGCCTTTCAACATATAACTGAAATTCAATAAATATATCAAGAACTTGATCCTTTCTATGCAAAAAATAGAACCAAGTTCGTCTATAAAAATCATCAACAAAGGTAAGTGCATACCGAGAACCTTGGATGGAGGTATTCTCCATGGGGCCCAAAAGATCACTATGGACAAGATGCAACTTATGAGTTGCTCACCATGATTTTCCACTTGGAAAGGGCTCCCTATGCATCTTACCACTCATACAACCTATATAGGCAATCTTGGAAGGAATAATGTGAGGCAAGCCATCAACCATATTATGCTTTTGCATGAAAGTAATATAATCAGAATTTAAATGACCAAGTCTTTCATGCCATATATTGAAATCAATAGAAGTATGTAAAGAATATCGTGAACTAGCAAATTCATGGAATTTAAACAAATTGTCATTATCCATTTTAGCATGAGCAATCACTTTGAGAGTTTGAGGATCTGTGATATAACATGTATCTTTGTAGAATTCAACTTTATAGTTCTGACATAGCTGTGAAACAGAAAGCAGATTAGTTTTCAAGTCAGGTACATATAAAACATCATGCAATTTACCATTAGGAATAGTAACATCACCTAGTCCTTCAACTTTACAAGTTTGATTATTAGCTAACTAAATAGGAATGTTAGCAATATCAGGTTGTAAAGAATCAAAGATTTCTTTATGAGAAGTGACATGTTGTGATGCGCCACTATCAACAATCCATTCTAAAGGTCTACAAAGATTAAAGCTACAAGTAAAAGCATGACGAGGATTAGAACTAGTCAAGTTACCTTTTTTATGGTTTGAGGTTTGATGATTGTTACTATGATTCATAGGTTTTTTATCATTTTGCTTTTTAAAACAATTATTGACAAGATGACCATCTTTGCCACAATAAGAATAATGAGGTTTGGAACTGGAATGATTCCTTTGATTATTAGTATTACAAGTATTATTAGGATGATTGGTATTATTATTATATTTGGCATGAAATTTATTGTTGGAGTTATTTGAATTAGAATTATATTGTTTGTAATTATTATTATTGGAACGAAAATTATTAGTTGAATTTCTAGACACAAATGCATGTTCAGTTGATTTGAGGGTACCAAACTGAATTAGCTTAGCTTCTTCCTGTCTTAATAAAGTTTGAAAAATAACATAAGTTAACTGAGAAGTTAAAGTAGGAATAGCAAGTTGTGCATGAATATTAGTTATAAACTGTTGAAACTGTCTAGGAAGACATTTTTTAAGAATAAGATGAATTAAACGAATGTCCTCTAATTGAACACCTAAAGCCATAATTTGACTTTTAAGAGAATCAAATTTTAAGAGGAATTCATCCATACTTTTAAAATCTGCATACCTGAGATCTTCGAGTTGATCTTGCAATTGTATTTTGCGGTATTCATTTCCACTGTCATACTTGGTTTTCAAGATGGACCATGCATCATGAGCTTTAGAACAGTGAGCAATTAAAACATATAAGTCTGGAATAATGGAAATACCAATTAACCCTAAAGCTTCTTCGTTTTTAGCTTTCCAAGTATCTTTCTCGTCTTGAGGAGCCGCTGAACTGGGTTCAAGAGAAGGGTCAGTGGCTATTTCGAAGAGATGTTTAAAACGAAAAATAAATGAGATATGAGTTTTCCAAGAATGATAATTAGAATAATTAAGTTTGATTTCTGGAATTAATGTTGACATGATTAAGAAAAAAAATTCTTCTCTTTTTTTTTGAAAAAAAACTTAATTTGAAAATTAGATGAATGGAAAAAATTGTTAAAAAAAATTTTAATTTTATTAATGAAAAAAAAAATTTATTTTATGTTTTTTTTTTTTTTTTTTTTTAAAAAAAAAGTTAAGAAGATATCTTTTGTTTTTTTTTTGAATTAATATTTTTATTTGTTTTTAAAAAAAATAAAGAAGAAAAATGTGATAAAAATGTTATAAAAGTTTAGGTTTTAATAAATAAAACAAGTTTTTGCTTATTTTAAAAGGGTGGGCGGTGGAAAAAAGGCGGGGTTTGGAGAATTTAAAAAAATGAAGATAAGGATGCGGGCTCTGCCCACACGGGCGGTGGTTGCCGCGTGGCCGGGACGCAGGCCGTGCCAAGAAGCGGTGGAAGAGGGTTTATATGGTGTGGACGACCGTGAATAGGGCAAGTTACAGGTTTTAGGCTGCGATAACGGAGCGGCAGGTCGGCCACGGCGTTGCAGATTGGTGGCGCGCACGGCGGCACGAGTGGCTTGCGACGGCGAGTGGGTTTCCTTGAGGTGGCGCGGCGGCGCGGCAAACTGCGACGGTAGTGCGGCAGCTCTGCAAACTACAGTCGGCGGTGGTTGCGCACGGTGACTCTGCAAACTGCAGTCAGCGGTGGTTGTGTGCGACGGCGCGAGCGTGGCGCGCGGTCGGCGCGGCCGCACAAAACAATTAAAGATTTTATATATATTTTTTATTTTTTAAAAAAATGCAATGATAATGCAATGTAAGAAATTGAATTTTGAAGAGCATATAACAAAAACCCAATATATAAGAATATATATTTTTTTTTAAATGAAGTAAGAAATAATAGAGAGTTATATAAAACTTTAATAATGTAATACTTGTTGTTTTGGCAGCATGCCGTCCAAAATAAAAAAAATTGAATTTTACCAAGAAAACCCTTTGGCGGCAAGCCTTCCAAAGAGGGTTAGTAAAAAAATATGAAGCTTTACTAGAAAACCCTTTGGTGGCAAGCCTTCCAAAGAGGGTTAGTAAAAAATATGAAACTTTACAAGAAAACCCTTTGGCGGCAAGCCTTCCAAAGAGGGTTAGTTAAAAAAATATGAAACCTGCATGCACAAGATTAGTTAAAAAGAGCTAAAATCACAACACAAACTTCTTCTCTCAATAACGTCTCCAAATAAGGTGTGCTCCAATAAATGGCAACCTTCACCACAAAACTTGAAACAAGGATTAGATAACCAAGCTCTGATACCATGTAAGAAATGATAATGTTGAGCAAGGAACGAGAAACAATCCAAGTAAGTTAAGTGTGAAACAATGTTACCATAAGATAAGCAACTCCAAGAGCATACACCAAGATGGTTCAACAATGGAGACAAGGATTTATAAGGGGAAAGCAAAGAAAACCCCTTGTGAGTATTATGAATGAAGGCAAATGCCTAGAGAAGAGAGAGAGAGAGTGTTGGAGAAAAAGTAGCTCAATACAATAACATCAAGTGCTAAGAGTGAGTTGTAGTTGTGAAGAAAGAAGGAGGAGCATCTCTTATATAGAGATGAGAGAGGAGTTGCATTTGTAACTCCCATTTCTATGAATGCCACATTCATAATAGGTGTGTGCAAAGTGTCACAATCCTCTTAAGGAGGATAAACTAAATAAAGAAATAAACAAGAGTTGTCCTTACATGTGGAATAAAGGAAAAACAATGACATGTCCTCCACATGTGTACAAGTGGACAAATTACATGTAGGGACCCTTGGAATATCCCAATTAAAATATATATCCAAGGAAAGATTAACCTTTCTAACACAAAGCTTTAGACCCTTTGAATTATTTTTAAGTAATCTAATTGAAATTATTAATAATATTTATGATTTTAACTAAAAGAAAATATTTAAATCCTTAGGGGAGAAGGCCATGAAACATATCAAGCACGTAATTGATGTATGCATGTTCACCCAACTATTCTTCTCACTCCACCAACATTTGTGCAATTGAAACCCTATCCTCCTCTAGTTTAAGTTCATGACAATCAATTCCATAGATTGAATAATTATTCTTGAGGCCCCACACAACTTGGTATACACTATTAATGATGTTGAATTGGTATTCTTCTTTAGTAAATAGATTAGGTTGTGTTGCTTTCTTGGGCTCTTGGCCTACTAGATGCTCTTGCATTAGCAACCCCATTTGCTTCTACAATCCAAAATCATATAATTAGAAAATTTTACTAAAGAATGTATACTAAAAAAATTATTGTACATTTAACATGTGATGAGGCCTTTATAAAATAGTGGCATTTAATAACCCATTAACTCAAAAATTCTATCGATGACATTCCATTCATGTTTGGTTGTGTAAGTACAATATTTATGTCATTTTTTATTAGAATTTTGCAAAATTTTCTATGTGCTTCTCAAGATATTTCGACAATGGTCACTTTTCCTTTTTGCATGCTTATTTGGCTCCCTCTTTTGAAATTGCAATGATCATTAATGCACTTCAAACCATATTCACCATTTTGAGGCATATTTGAAAGAACTCCTACAATTTAGAAAAAAATTACCATTTGCATTGTACATTTTGATCATGCTCTCCAAAAATTTGAAAATTTCCATTTCTTAGCATCATATTAACATCCCTTATGAAGTTATGAAAACTCATTATTTCACAAGCCTTCCTATGATCTTCACCCAAGATCACAATTTTGCATGCTCATGAGCAATCTACTCTAAAATAATGATAAATCATGTTTTTGGACCATGCCAAATTTCCTTCCTATGGTTTGGAATTTTTTACATTTCACACAACATTCTCTATCATGCTTCTCAAATATCATTATTTTCTATTTCAAAACCTCTTACATATTTCCTTCTTAAATAGATAAAATGAAGATTTAATTTTAATTTGTATCACAATTTTTGAAGGTTCCACTAGTGGCTCTTTCTGGGGACACATATTAATTCAAAATATGATGAGAATCTAGATATCTCTAGTAAAATGAATATAGTATAGGGTAGAACAACCATCTAGTAACACAAAAAGAAAAATCTATTTGATTTTTAAGAGAAAAAGAACTTAAAGCACTGTGCATGCACATGGAATTCTTGAATAATTCCTTCTATTTCCTGCACTAAATAAGAGTTCACTCCTACCATGTTAGAAATGATGAATGGTCCAAGCCATAAGGTATCAATTTTTCCATTTTTTTTCCTTTCTCTTGATCCTTTTCATTCTATTTAAGTACCCAATCTCCAATTTTAAATGATCTCTTAGTTGACTTTTTATCATGAAGGAATTTGATCTATTTTTGTTTTTTCAAAATTATTCTTGAATGCTTATCTCTAGATTTCATCTAACTCAACTAATACATTAATTCTTTCCTTCATGAAGCCAATTTATTCAAGCTATTCTTTTGTTATTAATTTGTATACTAGAAATAAATTGTTTAGAGGAAGTCCAACCTCCTTGCTATAAACAAGATTGTAAGGGGAATAACCTGTGGAATTCTTTATTGTAATTATTTTAGTCCATACTACTAGATTTAATTTAGTATCCCAAGCCTTTTTTTTATTATCAATCATCCTTTTGATAATTTTTAGTAGGTTCTTATTGCTAGATTCTTCGCATCCATTTCCTTGAGGATGATATGGAGAGGAATATGAAGTCATTATACAATATTCATGGAAGAATTTCAAAAGTTCATTTGACCTAAAACTAATGCCATTGCCCATGATAATCTTGTGAGGAACTCCAAATCTAGTTAGAGTATTATCTATAAAAAAATTAATCACAACTTTTCTAGTTTCCTATTTGGTAGGTATCGCTTCCACCCATTTGATAAAATAAGCAGCACATAGAAGGATCCAACTATGTCCTCCACTTGATTTATTTAAAAATTTACCTATGAATTCAATACCCCTCATATGAAATGAATATTGTGATTTTAAATTTCTCAAATTGAGGGCTCAGGTATACTTCATCTTTCTAGAGAATTTTTGACTTGCTTCACATTTCATATCATAAGCATGGAAATCTTTGAATATATGGCTAGTAGTATCTTGCATGCAATATTTTATGGGATGTGGTCTTAGCTAAGAAATGACCTTCACAAAGTTCTTTGTGGAACTCCTTCAAGGTAACTTCTTATTGATATGCATTGTAAAAAAATAGTAATATACCATCCTTATTTCTCCAATAAAGCTCTCTCAAATCAAGACATACTTTGCTTGCAATTTTATAGTTCTCCTTTGATGTTCATCAATAGCATAATGACATTTCATATGACTTAAATAGTGAAAAACCTCTTTTTACCAACGTAAATTCTCAATATTGAAAATTGCACTTTCCAATTCTACATGATTTACATGTGCTACCTTGAAATTGGCATCACCAATAAGTTTTACTAGACCTTGATCACTTACCAATTTTATAATCTAAAAAATGATGCTAAATTCCTAATTTTAATTTATCCGCTAGCATATCCTTCTAATAGTTTATGTTTTCCTAAATATATGTTTGAGAAAAAAACTAGGTACATATTATATTACTTTGACAGCAACTAGATATGACCTACAAGATTTTACAACCTTTACTAATGCATAATCTTGTTTCTCATTGATATCATAATTTAACTCATAACTTTGCAAAGTTTTACTAAATAATGCAATAGGTTTCTCATGTCTTTCTTTATTCCTTTTTAGCATGATAAAAGCTATTGTATGGTATGAAACAAAAGAAACTATTTGAAAAAGTTGTCTTAGAATTGGAAGCCTTCAAGATTGACACTTATTTTATTTCCTTTTTTTAATAGCATAGAAATATTGTAATGCTTCATTATCCCATATTATTTTATCTCATTTGTTTAACATTTTGGAAATAGGTTTGACTATTTCTCCCAATTCTAAAACAAATCTCCTCACAAAGTTAATTTTCACTAAAAATGCATGAATAACCTTAATAGTTTTAAGGACTTTAATACTATCAATTGCTTCTACCCTCTTAGGATCTATCCTAACTCCATCTTTGACACAATATGACCAAGAAGTTTCCCTTATGTGACTTCAAATTTATACTTCTTTGTATTTAAGGATACCCTATAAACAAGGGCTCTTTTGAAAATCTTTTCTTGATGATTAAAATGATCCCTTTCCTTTTTTTGAATAAGCAGTAAGATCATCCTAAAATACTACAAGAATGAGATTAAATAGACCATTAAAAAAAACATCCACAACACTTTAAAAATTATTCCTTCCATTGGTTTTATGAAAGGGCATCCTTGCATACACATATTTTCCCCATGGAGTAGTGAAAGTGATCTTATATTGTTTATATTCTCTTACTTTGACCTTTTTGTAACCAAAGAAATCATCTATCATAGAAAAAGGTTAATTCATTTTTTCCATCTTCAATGATGCTTCCATGTTAGGAATAACATAATTAAATTTTAATGATGAGATGTTAAAATTTCTAAAATCAATGCACAATCTGATGTCACCATTTCTTTTCCTTATAGGGATAAGATTGGAAACCCACATGGAGTGTCTGATTGGTTTAATAATCCCTACATCTCTCATCTTGATTAAATATTATTCCATTTTTTATGTTATCATTTTATTTATAGGCCTTCACTTTTGTTTTAATGGCTTAGTATCAGGTTTCAAAGGTATTTCATGCTGAAACAAATCATCTCTACAAGCTTTCAATTCATCATAAGACCATGCAAAATCATGGCTATATTTACTCAATAGAGAGGTAAGGTTTGATGTAATTTTAGGAGTTAATTTTTTACTAATGAATATTTCTTTTAGGAAATTTCTATTCCCAAGATTTACTTTTTCAATTTTCTATCACAGTGTAGTAGGTTTTTAGGTTTTAAGGTTCTCATGTTCATCAAATATCTTTCTAATACAACGAATCCTTTGGCTATGATGTTAGATCTGGGCTGAATAATTTCTTATCCAAATAAGGCTTCCTTATCATTTTTATTTTCTACAACATTATTCCAATCAATGCTTTGATCTTGGTAACATCCTTCACATGTCAAAAAATCAAGAAAATCTTTGTCATTATCAAAAGCTTTCCAATTGTGCACATTATTAGGTACCGATGATCTATTTTTCATTTCAACTTGAAATATATCTTGTAATAATATATCAATTTTTTTGACGGCTAGATTAGCCATTATGTTAGCTAACATTTTTTCACTCCAATCAATCCATCTTACTAAAAATTCATGAAAACTTTTAATCGCATCCCATACATAATTTATGTATTGCTTCAATATTGAATCCCTTGTGGTGAACTAGCTTCTAATTTTAGACACTATTTGTTCCTAATCTTGCAAGAATAATAGAAATTTAATCTTATGAATGTTACCCACATTTACTCTGAATATCAATGCTTCATATTCAACAATGTTACTAGTGCATTCAAAATTTCATAAAAAGGAATATTTGAATATCTTTCTAGAAGGAGATATAAGAACCACTATGGTACAATTTCCTTTCTTATTGTAGGCTTCATCAAAATTCATCTACCATATTCCTTTGATTTCCTCCTATGGATAGATTTCCTTTCCTTCATCAATATATTGGATTAGTTTAGTTAAGTTTACCTTGAAGTTCTCCATATCCATTTAACAAAAGCTAAGTCCATAATTAGGTTTGAAGTTCTCTACTAAGTAAGTGAATCTTGGTTCCCTATTAATTCTAATACATATTTTATTTATAGGGATGGTTTCATAAGATAAATCCAACTGAGCATGTACACCCACCAAGTTGGTCCATTATCTTGAAATAAACATACCATAATAAGATGGTATCTCTACTATAGTGACATCCATTTTGTATGATATATCAAGACATGAGGAAAACCTAAAATAAATTCCTTTCATGATTCCACTACTAGTATAGATCAGTTGTTCATTGCATACCATTCCCCATAAGGAGTATCCACATTTAGACCTAATTATTTCATGACATCAACATGCATAATATTTACTACAACACTTGAGTCAATCATGCAATTTCTCAATAATTTATTGTTGATTAATAAAGTTCAATAAAAGGGTGTACATGCAATAAATTCTCATTGACACTAGTCATACATAAATAACTAGTGCATCATTATCTTCTTTGTTTTCTTTAGATAGAAGATCTAAGAGTTCTTTTCCAAATTCTAGGATCTTAACAATTTCAAAGAATGAAACTAGAATCTTTATTTAAGACAAAGCATTTCAAATAAATAAACTAGAATTTTTATCTATTTACTCACTATTTTCTTAGATTGAACCTCATTTATTTTTTGATGACTTGATACAACCTTCTCATTATATTATTTATGAAGTCAATCTGAGGCCTATTTTTGTTTATTTATGGTTACTTTCCATTCTCGGGATTTATAGTTTAACTTTTTAATTTGTAACTACTTCTAGCTTATTCAACTACTGCAATGGTGTAGGCTTTTCTTTCATCTTCAATTTACTATCTTATCCTTGGATTTTCTTCTCCATTAGAGAAAATTTGTTTTGAACATTGTTTCCTTTCCCTCATCATATTAACATTAGGGATATATCCATATTTTTAGGAATCATCATCTCCCCAATGTGGTTCTAATGACAATTTGTTAATATTTGGTTGCTCCTACCTTTGCCCTTCTTCCTCCAAAATTTTGTGAGCAATTAAAAATAGATCAAGGCATGCGGTACCTTAAAAATTTCACACCAATGATCATTTTCACTATATTTATTATTGCTATAAGAATTAGCCTTAGGGAGAAATTCACCCAAGAACAAAGAACTCAAACACAAACACAACTATAGACAAGAAAGGGTATGAGTAGAATATTGATATGTATTCAATTAAATGCAATGAAAGTACACTAGGAGTGCCTTTATATAAAGGCCTTTGAGATGCATCTAGAACACCTAGGAATCAACATCATGATAAGTCATACAACTAGGCACATGTCCACCAGATATGGGTTATTCTCCATTAAGAACAAAAGTAAGTGCGATGATGAGAGGATAAGCCTACAATGGTGTAGCATGCAAATTTATGTTGTAGACACCAAGTGCTAAATTAGGAGTGAAAATAACTATGTCATCTACATGACAACTTAGTGAATGATGCAAACTCTAGCATTGTAGAAACCATGTGCTAAATTAGAGTTGTGTACTTTTGAGTTGTCAACATGACAACTCATAAAGGTACACAAAATCCTAAGTGTCTCACAAAATAAATAATAAAATAATGCATTAACCTAAGTAAACTTAAGTAAAGTATAAATACTAAATACATATTTACACCAACACCCCCCCTTAAGTGTAACTTAGGGGAATTCCCTTAAGTTACAAAAACTAGGATGAAAATACATGAGGGGTCCCAACTACTAGGCCATGTTAGGTACCCATGTGTATAATGAAATGAAATCTCTCATAAAGTAGAGAAAGAGGGAAAACCTCATGGGAAAAGCCCTCCCCCAAAAAAGGAGATGTAAAGACTAGATGCATGGATGGATGGAGTAATCAAGAACCCCCATTATGACATACATTGAGTATATACAATAGTGAAGAATGAGAAGAACAAGACCTCATAAGAGAACAAAGGCCCCCTAGAAGAAAGAAATGGAAGAGAGAGAAGGTAGTCCCTCTCACCTAATGAAGAATGCCAACCAGTGATTACTGCTCCAAGAAAGAAGTTGGTCCATGAGTGTTGAATGATGTTCCTCCCATTTGGAAGAAACAATGGCAAAGGTACAATCTTAAAGATGTATGGTGGCCCTGAAACCTACTTAAATATCCCTATGTCAATGCTAATGTTCACCCCTTCCAAGAGTGCTGAAAATAATGAATGCAGATCTAGCAAGGGTGTTTGTTGAACCTGTTCTAATGAACCATCACTCTCCTCAACTAATAAAGAGATCTTTGACAACTATTATTCATAAGGATCCACAATCATGTCAACTTGTAAAGATCAATCATGTAGAGAATGGACAGGAGGATTAGAGTGAGCCCTCACAACAACTATAGAAGGATCATCTTCATCAAAAAAAGATGTAAATCATCAAGGTTGTCTCCCAAATGTATGGTGTGTGACTCCATGAATAAACTCACAATGTCTGCCATGTAGTCATCTTCTGTTGTTGAATCTAGAACACAATGTATACCCTACTATGTTGGACCTATCACTATGGCAATATATGCATGTGGACTATATTGATGTTGTGACCTTTCACTGCAACTATCGATAGAACCCCATGTATTTGAATTTGTTGAAGTGCTATTGCTGGTGTCACTATCAGTTTCCATAGTGTATGAAGTGTGGAGAGGACTAGAGGATAAGCTGGGTGAACTTTCCTCAAAGTGAACATCCTTCTCCACAAATATCTCATGTTTCTTAGGATCAATAAGTTTGTATGCCTTAGTACCATATTCATAAATAATTAAAGTACAAGGCCTTGGTGGTGCCTTGCATCCCCTAGAAGATAGGTTTGCTTATCCTAGACAATTGAAGACTTTGAAGTGACTCACAACTAGTTTTCTATAATACCATGCCTCAAAAGGAGTCCTCCCATCTAGGGCATTATAAGGAGACCTATTAAGTATGTGAGTGGCACTACTAATGGCTTCAACTTTAAGTGTAGGATCAAGAGACTTGGCTTGTATCATGCAACTTGCCATGGACTTAAGAGTTCTAATCCTCATAGTTGCAACATTTGTCTTGTGTGGACTGAATTTTGGTGAGTTCTAAAGATCAATTCACTCAAGTTTGCAAAAGTATTTAAATCTTTTGTCCACATATCTACCTTCATTTTCCATCTAAAGAACCTTGATGGCTTTCCTTGATTTTTGTTCAACATGACTCTTGAAGGCTTGAAGCTTTTCCAACACTTCATTCTTATGATGAAGGAAGTAGACCCATGTGAAGCATGAAAAGTCATCAATGAAAGTAAGGATGTAGTTGCCTTAGCTAATTGATATCACTATAAAAGGTCTTACTAAAACCATGTGAACTAAATAAAGAACCACTGGTGCTCTTGAAGACTTCCCATTATCATACTTCTCCTTGAAATGAATATCCATTGAACATGATGAAAACTCACCCTTAGAAAGTTGATGTTAGGTAGAACTTTGACCATGTGTTTTGAGCAAAGTTGCTCAAGATAGTGGAAGGGAACATTACCAAACCAATCATGCAATAGTTTGATTTGTGAATTAGATTGAGTTAACAAGGCATGTGAAGGAGACTTTGGCACAAAGTGGGAGAAGGAATAAAGCCTCTTATCATGATTGACTTTCCCCACTACAACCAATGAATCATCTTTTAGAATTTGCACCATTACTAAATCTGGAAGGAACTCAACTTTGTTGCCATCTCTTAGGTGTGTGGTTTGGTAAATTGAGAGTAGATTAGAGCTAAGGTTTGGAACATATAGAACATCTTTGACTTCCCCATTTTCCATCTCCATATGTCCTTTCCCTTCAACTTCTATTTTTGTATCATCTCCCACAAAGATGTGCAGTACCTATGACTACTTCAATGAAGAAAAGTCTTTCTTTGAAGAACCCATATGATAGGAGGCACTTGACTCGAGAATCCATTCTAATGAAGAATTTGTATTTACCATAAGTGCTTACCCTTTTCCCTTTGAAGTGGGTGAAGTTGAATCTTGAGAAGTACCTAACACTTGAATTTTGTTTTTCCTAAGTAGGTTTTCCAACTCATCAATTCTCTTAGTCTTGCAATGATGCTCATCATGATTTGGCTTCTTCCAATATATACAATTTTTTTTGTCCTTTTCATTACTTCCCTTCTTGTTGGAAGAAGAATTGCCTTACTATGAGGAGGAATGTTGTGTCTCAGATTGTGATTTCTACTTCCACTACTTCTTGTTCTTGTTAAAACTTCTTCCTCCTTGACGTGATTAGTTCTCATCACTAGCCACCAATGCTTTGGTCTTTGATGTCATGAGAAGTCCCTAATATATCAAGTGAGATTGTTCAACAATCAACATTTTTGCAAAAGCATCAAATGTAGGCTTCTAGAAAGCACTTCCCACGGTTAACCTATGAGTATTATTACTCAAAAAAAAGGAAGCATACTCTGAAGGTAGCCTCTTCAGGATGTGATGAATCAATTTTTCATCCTTCATGGGATTTCCACAATCTTTAAGTAGTACCCTATACTCATTGCCTTTGTTGATGCAATCCTAAATTGTGTCAAAGTTCTTTGGATCCAATAAAATTTGATTATCCTCAATCTGAAAACCCATTGCCTCATCCATCTTACCATACAATGATTCAAGTTTGTCCCATGTAGGTTTGAATTCCTTGAAATTAGAAATGTGAAAGAAGAGATCACTATGTACACAATTTCTGATAATTCCTAAAGCTTGTTGGTCTTGTTGTTGCTAATTAATGAATTCTTTAGCATCAGTGGGTTTGGGAATTATACCATCAACATAAAGACTATAACCCTTTTCCATTAATCTACTCCATGAAATATCTTTCCCTATAGAATAATTACATGAAGTTAGAAGTGGACAATTAGGTGAACCAATGATGCAAAAATGAAAAAAGCACATAAGAGAGACACAAAACACAATACACCCCCCCCCCCCCCCCCCTTTCCACAAAATCAAAAGATCCCCCCAAAAAAAGATGCTTTTGGTACTTTAAATGTAGTGCATGTATAATAGGCCACTTGCCAAAATGTACAAAGTAGACTTCTAATTTTTCTTTTTATAGCTACCTTTTGAGGCCTAAATCTAGAACTAAGCACTATAGATGAGATATTCAACAATTGTGTAAAGAAATGAAAGCAATATAATGTAGAAAAGGCCCTAGTATTGAAATTTTAATTTGTGTCCACACAATCATAGAATCTAACTATAGATCTAGAAAGTAGACAAATAATAATACACTTTCAAAAAAATAGAACTTGAAAAAGTGTCTAGATGAGCCTGTACAGAACATTTGAAGTTGCAAAATGTAGGATTAAATAGGCACAATCACCAAAAAATACAATTTAAAAAAAATCTTTGCACTAAAACCAAAAAGAACACCATCACTAAAAAGATTAGGAAATTCTACCCAAAATCAAAAATAAATTCACCTAATTTGGAGTACAAATGACTGAGTTATTGCCTCTCAAAGTTAGGCTACCAAATCAAAAAGCAATCTAAAGAGAGGTCTAGGCAAAAAATTGTGAGCTTAAATTTGATGGTCATGTTGGTGTTTTCAAATCTTATGGGTTTCAAATTACCCCAATGAGAACAAGACATATATAGGGGTAGATAACTCCCATCCTTAACATGTCCTTTCAAACACTGAGCCAACTATAAGGCTAGACCCTTCTTCTATGTCAGGCTCTATAAAACCTAGGTAGGTGGACCTTAGATTCTCTTATATGTTACTAGTGCAAAACATATTCTTGAATCTAATAAGCATATATGTAACCCTTATTTCTCCTAATGACTCATGCAATAACATAGATTTGTGGTAGCTAAATGCAAGATAATGAGATTCATAAGCTGATTGAGGACATTCTATTGTAGCTCTTCAACATGAAAGGAAAAAATATTTGATTAATGATGTTGATATCAGAAAGACCTAGGTATGATCAACAAAACTGAATGATGTTGCCACTAATTAGTGCCTTATCTATTGGGAAACTACATGAATTATAACCATACATCTCCTAAATTTTTTTGACATAACTCCTACATCAAGATCCCTAATCTATCTTTCACCTTGTGAATAGACATCGGCATCAAAATGAATCTCATACTCATACTATCCCATCATGAAATCTACAAACCCTATCATAAACATCAAGCAATTACATAGCTCTTTGTTCCATTAGCAAGATACATTAATCACATGCATTCTTAAACAAAATTTAACCTAGTTTATGCTCTTTATTCACAAACTAGAAAAGATTACAAATCCATGAATAGGAGAGAAGATTTAGACTAAAATTAAAACCCCTTACTATTTTTTTATTCATTTTTCTTGAAAATGAATTCATGAAAGATGTATCAAAATATTTCACAAATCACCTAACAAAAGAGAACTATCTGCATAAAACTTAATTGTTGCACTCAATACAAGAGAAATTGCTAAAGAATGAAGGTAGAATCATAGTTCTAGATCCAACAAAGTGGTCTTACAAAAAGATTGAAAATTTCCAATCAACAAAGGTCTCACAGTGAGAAAACTAGAACCCCTACAATGGATGAAAGAAAGAAAGATATAGAAGAGAGATGAATTCTCAAATCTAATCTGAGAATGACATGTGTCCACTTGAAATTCCATCCTTTGTAGTTGCAAAACCTCTTTCATCTTTCTACTCATTTGATCTAATATGGTTTTCATCATTATTCTATAAGAAACTTGTAGATATCTCTATTGCATGATGAAAACCATTACATTATGACTCGAACTTCAATTCTCAAAATTCATCACATCTGAAAACATAATATTCTCAAAACTAAAAATTGGGGCCAAATTATACCAGAATGGAATAATATCATCAAAACTATCCCAATAGACCTTTCACCATGTGTTTTTACCATGCTTGTAACTGTGTTTTCAATTTTAGCCCATCTCACTAAGAAGGCCCAAATTTTACATTTATGGCTATAACTTAAACCAATGAATTCCCATGTGAAAAAAAACTCTATAATCAAAAAATTCATCTTCTCCCAATTTTGGTGATATATAATATGCATATATTTGCCTCTCAAAAACCCCCTAAAAGTAGGTTTGAACAAAGTACCTATCTGCTAAAGGCTCTAGTCTACAACTTGAATTTCAAAAATTTAAAATTTCTAAATTACAAACTTTAGAAAATATATCTGTTCCAATTTAAAAAATTTCTTTATGTGCACCTTTTGTAAAATAATTTAAAAAATCATTTCCATTTTTTACCCTGCCCATGAAATTTGGGTCAACCATGCTTTGACTAGGCTACCATGTGGCAGAACCTTATTGGTCCAACCCTACCTCTTCACCTACCACTAGGTGCCACATGGCACCCTTCGAATGGTCAACTAGTCACTACCACATGGTATTCTTTCATTAGCCTCTTAATTACCACCAAACTACCTCATCATCATTCTAGACACATCACTACAGATGGGGCCCGTTGCCATGTGGCAACTTGGCCCTTGCCCTCTTTATTTAGTTGTTGAGCATCTCCATATTGTGGGAAAGTTCCCACCATAGGATGTGCCATGTGGTGCAATCCCGTCCCTCAATTTTTTAGCTTACCACATTAGCACATTAGTTGGTTCATTTTTCTTTTGCCACATGTCATGATTAGATTCATCAATTGCAACATCTAATGACATCATCATTTTGTACCAATTTTTTTTTAAACGCTCAAATAGTTGGGCCCACAATGCTTTGTTTTATGGCTTGCACAAATTGTTGCCTTTCAAGATTTTTTATTAGTGCAATGGTGTATTTAAAGTAATAATGAATCCACAATAGGGGAAATGTGGGATTATAACCTTCAATTATCTTTTACCCTTGCTATGTTATCTTCTCAAGCCATGGAATCTCCTTTCTTCTTAGTGTGGACGTCTTCTTTTTTGCACTCTGCTTTTGATTGAGAGGCCTTGTCTACACTAAACATCCCCTACTTGATGGATGTACCCTCCCTTCTATGTGTGGGTTTTCTCTACCTAGCTAATTTTGCATGAGTTTTTCTTCAATGTGGGAGTTCCTCTTTTATATGGGTGGCTCCTCTTGGCATGGGATACTATTCTATTGGCATCATTTTATACTTCATGAAAGACACCTTCCCTTCTTAGAAGGTGGCTCCCATGGAATTGACTGCTCCCTTTCCCTTGGTTTTCCCTGCCTCTTGCTTCCAAATCTACTACTTGCTACTCATGCAAGTCTCCTCTATTTGCTTGAGTAATATCATCCCCAACACCAAGCAATTTTAAACTACATATAGGAGTGGACGGTAGAAAAATGGCACATCACTCCTTGGTTCATATTCCCTGTGTGCAAACAATTTTTTTATTTTTTGTCGTGTTCTACTTCAAAGCCATGGTTGTAGGCTTGGGGAAAGATAAATAATAAATGAAACTTTCACAGCTTTTCTAATCACACTCTTAGACCTTGGAAAGACGTGCAATATGACCTTGAGATAGGACACAACTGTCATCTTCTAACACATTTTATCCAAATTGGGGAAATATGCCTTGACCATTGGCCAAGACTCCCATTCATTTACAAGGCCTTTATGATCAGTACTTGCAAATTTTTAATGAGTACTAATCAGTTGAATCAACTTTGTGCACTTCTTGGTATCCTCATATCTGACTTACATGCACTCCTTGATTTGCTCAATAGATTTCCTGCTTGCTAACCAGTAACTAGTGCTTGGGATTCCTCTCTTGAGTGCATGAGCTCAATCATGTTGATAGACTCCCAATTCTCTCGAACTTGATTTGTCTATGGTTGCATACAAGTTTTTAACCAAAGATTTATCCAAATGTGTGTTGTTACAATATGAACCATTAATCATTTAGCAAGCATTTTTCCACATCGGATAAACAATAGGAGGAGAAGGATAGATTATCTAAATGCATTAATATGTGTTTCAAATATAGTAGAAAATTTTTGACTTCTAGAGATGCTATGGATAAAAAGTTATAGATGTTCTAATGGAGCATTCATAGTTGATGTGGTATCTTATCAACTTGTTGAAATCAGTCAAACCCCAAAGTGGGTCTGACTGAAAAAAAATCATTTCCAGAAAAATAAAATATCGAATTGATCTATTCACCATCTAATACTTACTAAAATTAATTTTGAGCACTAATTGATCATTAAAACTCATTTCACCTCTTATCTGTAAACTGTGATTTTCTGCTAACAAGGCTTGTCGACTAACTTTAAAAATTGACATAAACACTTGATTGGGCTCTAAAATCTAACATACTAATTCTTTATCCCACATACTTGCACCCCATCAAATCTTGTCTCATGAAAAATTGTCAATCAAAAGATATTGACTATCAAAGTTAACTACCTACAAGAAAACATGTTAGAAAATAATACATCACACTTAGTTTGGGCTTCAAAAATTGGGTAAACTAACATTTGGGGGCATGAAAACTAAGACTTTAGTTAATTTTCATGAGAAGAGTATAAATATAGGATCAGGGCTCATGATGAATAACTAGGCACAAATGGGGAGTGGTCAAAGTGGGCTACTCAAAATTTCCAAATTGAAACGATGGTAGAAAAGCATTTTTTTTGCAAATGGAATTGACCAGTGAAAATGTGCAGATGGATACATCAAGATTTAAAAATTGGTACATTCAAATTATTTTTAGAGTGCAACATAATGGTATAATCCATTTGATCTCAACTATCAAATATTTTGAGATATAAGATCATGAATACGGGTATTGATCAATCTGCTCCTTTTGACACCAATAAAATGTTAGAAATTGCATTTGGAATAGCATTTGAAAACTAATCAAACGAATTTTTCATAATCTCAAAATTGAATCATAGCAAGTCTCTAGCCTCTAAAATGCAATGCAAAAGGAATTTCAGAATTTTAGTCAATTGGTTCAAAGTTATAACGAGTCAAATAGGGCTTCCCAAAATTCAGAACTAATTGCATTAGCATGACAACATTAAACGACCAAATTTAAGGGATTCAAAACCTAGTCAAATAGATTTAGAATGACTCAAAATCTGAATCATAAGCTCTCTAGTATGGACACTAAACATCCCAAAAGTGGTGAGTCATGAAAAATTATTGGGTGTGAGATATTAAATTGCAAACATAATCTTCTATTGCTATTCAACACTTAAGCAAAAATGTAGAATTGGAAATTGCTCAAAACGAGACTTCACAAAATAGCTCAGAATGACAATTTATCATCATGAAACACATAGACATACTGAATGAAAAGTATTAGGAACATTAAAGACCTCTTAGGCCTCACAAGTACAGTCAAGCACATATGCATCAAAAAGTGTTTATAAGGCTTGATTTTTTAATGGTACATAAAATCGATGTTTGAATTTTGAGTCCCAACAGTGGCTCTGTCTAGGGATGCATGTCCCTTATGGGTATTGCAATGATTTAGATCTCTAGAAGAAGTAGACTACATTCCTAATAACGAAACTTCTCTTGCACAACTTTATTGAAAGCAAGAAACAACTACTCCTACTATGTACAAATGATGGCCCCGGGCCACCGAACTTCAACAAAAAAATTTACCTCTGTCAAAAAATTGATTTCCATTAACATTTTCTTGAGGTAAACTAAAATTATTGTTCTCCTTTGTTTCACCCAACACATTAGCTCTTTCAGTCACTTTGTTAGGAAAAATAAAACTATTATCATCACTTTCATAGTGCATATAAAAATCAGCATTATTTTCTTCATCTTGCTCACTATGATAATATGAATCAGTGCAATCATAACTACTAATATTAGTCTAAAACTGATCATCACTAACTGACTCATGGACACTTTCAACCAAAAACACAAAAGTTTGGTATTCTACTTCATTCAATGAGTTACATGAATCAATTTGTAACTCACCTTGCACATCTGGAGTATTTTTAATATGAATACTCCATAAATTAGACTAAACATTCATTGCAACCTCTTCACACTCAAACACTTGATTAGATACCAAGTCACAAGAATCATCATGAAACTACATGCTCACAATATGCTGATCTATATCAATGTTTTCCTCAAATAACTCATTAGAATAAACCATTTCATTACTATTACTTTCCTCGTCATATGAGAAACCAAAATGTATCTCAACCTCATGAGAAAAAGAAAAGAATGAACCAGAAATAGACCTTATCTCTACATCTTTCTCTTTAATATGAAAGTCTTCATGTGTATTGATGTACGAACTACCATCACATACACCTCCAAAACTTGACAGAGTATATTCTAAAACTATATCTTCTTCAACATCAAATTTAGTGGAAATGACTTCACCATATGGAAATGCAAAATGGGGCAAAGCACAAACATCCTTGGATAGATTAGCATACCTTTCAAAATCATGAGCTAAAAAATCTAAAATCTCATCAACACTTAACAAGACTTCATCCCAAATTTCTTCTCCCTGGCTATGATTATTATCCGGATGGCTTGATACATTTACAACAATAGACTTATTAGTATCATATTCTAAAAAATTAGAATTCTGATCATCCGATACATCTTCTTCTTTAGACAATACCTAAACAATGAGTATCTTAGCATATTTACATTCATCACTAGAAGAAAGACTCTTACTATTGTTACACTTTTCCTCTTCTTTATAACCATTATCATAACAAGATGAATCCACACTATTCATGTCATCAAAGTGCTAATTACTATCCTCTAATTTATAAAATTGAGACTCTTCAACTTCAATATCATTTTCAATGGATTCATTGTATTCATTATCATTAGATTCATTAGCATTCAAAGCACTTTCAATCTTCATGATAAAATCTTGGAATTCAAAAATCTTATCTAACCTTGACTTTGCTGACCAATCAATTGAATGTGGCATAAAAACTTCTAAGAGTACCATTGGCCATGAAGACTCCCCAATTCTAATATGCCCATCAAGGTTCCTAACTATTGATTTAAACTTCATACAAATTTGAAATTCATTAAGGACCTTAATATTGCCAATTGTATTTCTTATCCATTATGGCAGTCTTATGATGAATCTTTCTCTTCAACTTAGCAATGTTGGCACAAACACTTTCAAGAGTTGGCATATCATTTTCAAATCTAAACTCTAAATCTATATTATACAATACTAAACTCCTACCTCTATTTTCTTAGTGCTAAAACCACTAGATGGAGGCAACCTTTTGTTCATTCAACTTTCATGAAAGACACATACCTGGAAATTGAAATACCTTTATTTGTTGTTGCACGAAACCTCTGATCTGTTGATTGGCATAGGTGAAAATATGAAATCCTTCACACTGCTAGTCAAAACTTTGTAGAGCCACCACCTCGTTGAAGAGGAAAATTAAATCACCATAGTGATTCACCTTTTGAAATCAATTACTTCTAAAAATACATACAATCACATAAATTATCAATCAAGAAACCGATACTTCCTCTTTCCCAACAAACTATATCTGCCCAAAAATAGTGAAAGCCTCTAATATTAAAATAAACCATGCACTGGCACAGAGATTTAGACTTGAGTCGCTACTCACAATTAGTGAGAAAAGATTTTGAAACAATTTACCGCTTGCAAATTCTGAACCAAACTTTCAATATGAAAAACTTGTAGATCACTAACATCTTGAAAAAGGGACTACACTTCATAAATCGATTCTTGACTCTAAATTTTTTCAATAGCACTTGCAAAGACTAAACTAATTAAAGATAGACTTATAATAGTCATAGAACACAATTTACATCCAATCTTACAACATACTATTGTTCATGAATAAAGCTTAACCAAGGTGCATGATGTTTTGAGTAAGAAAATTGGAAAACACATCGGACAACTTATTGCTGCAACTTTTTGTTAGGATTAAACCACAAATAGAAATAACAATTACGTGCAAATATAACCAATAATAGAAAATAGTAGATCACATAGAAAAGAACACAAGACACAAAGATTTAACATGGTTCGCCCAATCTCTAGGCTACATCCATTAAATAGAAAGTCTAATATTGTAATGATCTAGTGATGATAACCTAATTACAATCTATAATCCCTTACAGCTCAATATCACTACAAGAACCAATTTTGGATCACAACTATGAAACAATCCCTAACACTAAGCTCTTTTATACAAGTATTTTTACCATGTTAGGGTTATAATTAATAATTACATGTCAGCCCAAAATATTGATAAAATAGGGCCCAAATTTTTTTTGGATTGATGCCTCAAACCCCAAAGAATTTATGAAGTATGTACAATACTCCATGAGGTTCCCACTAGATCAAACCACCCTGGACTCTAGTATTCTTTTATTCATGTTCAGTCTAGAAGACCAACCGAAGCTAAAGAGTTCAACTTCTCCCTTGTTACTACCTTTGTCAATATATCTACCAGATTGTCATTTGTATGTATCTTTTCCAACTTTAACTATCCAACCTCCAAAACTAACCGAATGAAATGGTACTGCAACTGTATGTGTTTTGTCTTTGAATGTAGAGCTAAATTCTTTGAAGATGAATGAAACTTGGACTATTTGTAGAAAAATAATTATCCTTCTGAAGGTAGTCCAAATATTCCAAGAAGAACTAAAGCCATATCATCTCCTTGCCTACCTCTATAGCAGCTACATACTTTTCCTTTGTAGTGGATAAAGCATTAACCTTTTGTAACCTAGAAACCCAACTCATGACTACCCCATCAATACTAAAGACATAACCTATAGTACTCCACCTGGTATCAATATCCCCTTCTGAATCTAAGTCAACATAGCCCTATAAATTAGTAGTAGAGCCCCCAAAGTGTATACACTTATTAGATGTTCCTCTCAAATATCTGAGAATCCATTTGGCGGCATTCCAATGCTCAATTATTGGATGACTCGTATACCTACTACCAACTCCCACTACATGTTCAATATCTGGCCTAGTACATACCATAGCATACATCAAGATTAATATAGCTGAAGCATAGGGTACCTTGGAAATCTTATCCTCCTCTTCCCATGTCTTGGGACATATCTCCTTAGTTAACTTCAAAAGTCTAAGTAAATGTGTGCTAATAGCTTTAGCATTCTCCATAGAGAAATGTTGAAACACCTTCTCCACATAATCAGTCTGAGATAGTGTCAATGTTTTTTTCTTCCTATCTCTGCAAATATTCATACAAAGGATCTCTTTTTCTGCCCTCAAATCCTTCATAGCAAATATATGTGCTAATTGGCATTTCAGCCCCTTAATGCGACCCATGTTAGACCCAGCTACAAGCATATCATCAATATATAAACATAAAATAATGTAGCTATCATCATCCAACCTCTTAAAATAGAAACAATCATTTGAATGACACCTATTGCATCCATGTTCATACATAAAAGTATCAAATTTTAGATACCATTTCCAAGGTGCTTGCTTCAAGCCATATAAACTTTTCTTCAATTTGCACACTAAGTTCTCCTTACCATTGACCGTAAATCCCTGTGGTTGAGTCATATATATCTCTTCATCAAAATAACCATTAAGGAAGGTTTTTTTAACATCAAGCTACTCTAAATGTAAATCTTCAATAGCCACAAGACTTAAAATAGTATAGATAGAAGTCATCTTAACAACAAGAGAAAATATCTATCAAAATCAATGCCTTTTTGCTATGCAAATCCTTTCACAACCAACCTGGCTTTAAATATTTTCTTACCTCCATCCTCTTCTTTTAACCTATAAACCAACTTATTCTATCAAGCCTTTTTAGCTACAAGCAATTTGCATAAATCCCAAGTCTTATTTTTTAGCAAAAAGTACATTTCTTCTTTAATTGCATACTCCTACTGAATATTAGTATCCACCTACATGGCTTCATCATAACATTTAGGTTCACCAACATCTATTAATAAAATAAAATACAAAGAGGGAGAAAATCTTTATGGAGGTTTAATTTTCCTTGTTGACTATTTAACATTCATTGGTGTGTGTGGTATTTTTTGTTGTAGTTGTTGCACATCATGAGGAATGTTTAGAAAATCAGCTTTTGAAGTATCATCTAGCACTACATAATCATCTTCTTTCTTCTCATGTTGCTACAACAGATCTTTGTACAACACTTTCTCATTGAATATGACATCTCTGCTTCTTAAAATTTTATGATTTTCAAAATCCCAAAGCCTATAACCAAATTCATTAATGCCATATCCAACAAATACACATTTCTTTGACTTAGCTTTCAGCTTGGTTCTATTTTTAGAATCTATATGAACAAAAGCTTCACAACCAAAGGTCTTAAGAAAAGAATAACTCACCTTCTTACTAGTCCATGCTTCCTCTAGAATACCAAAACCCAAAGGAGTAGAGGGACCTCTATTAATTAAATATATAGCAATATTAATAGCCTCCACCCACATGTATAAAGGCAACCCCACATGCAACCTTATTCTCCTTGCACACTTCATTATAGTCTTGTTCATGCATTCAACCACTCCATTTTCCTATGGAGTCCTTGGAATATTTTTCTATCTATGAATACCATTAGTGGAGAAATAATCTTCAAATTCATGACTGTAATACTCACCACCATTATTAGATCTGAGACATTTTAATTTCTTACCCATCTCATTTTCAACCAAGCATTTTCATTTCTTAAGTTTGAAATACATCAAATTTCTATATAAGAAAATAAACCCATTCTTTTCTAGTTGTGTCATAAATAATTGTAACATAATAATGAGAGCCACCAAGGGAAGATACCTGATCCAGTCCCCATACATTTGTATGCACAAGCTCTAATTTCTCCTTTTTTTTCCCTTCTCAGTCTTTACAAAACTCGCTCTCTTTTGTTTTCCACACACACAACTTTCACATAAATTCATATTAACAAATTTTAGACCTAGTAAAAATTTCTTTGAATGAAGTGCTTCCATAACTTTCTCACTCATGTGCCCAAGTTTGTTGTGCCACAACACTGTATCAAAATCTACAGCAACTATTTGTTCTCCCTAGTCAACTGTAGCAATTGTTCTTGAACATTCATTTTTCTCTGAAACAATTAAAGTAGAAGGAACAATATGACTTGTAAAAAGATATAAGGTGTCTACCTTCACACCTTTTACTACTACAAGAGAACCTTTTAAAACCTTCCATTTTTTATCATTAAAAGTAACCACACAACCCTCACTACTTAGTTGCTTTGCTGAAATTAAATTCCTACTTAGCCTTGGAACATGTCTTACCTCATGTAGTAGCCAACGATTTCCATTCTACAACTTAAGCTTAATTTTTCCCTTTCCAAAAATCTAATAGGGTTCATTATCCCCCAAATAAACAATCCAAAAATCCCCTTGGACATAATCAATGAAATAACCTCTATGAGGTGTAGCATGGAATGAAGCACCAAAATCTAAAACCCATGTATCATCAACACTTTCTAAAGATAGAAGAAAAAAATCCTTTTCGGATTTGTTACTTTCCACATTTTCCTCCTTGTCTACATCTAGTTTATCTCCTTCGTTTTTCTTTCAATTCTTGGAATCTTTCTTTTTATGACCTAGTTTCTCACAATACCAGTAGTCATATGGTCCTCTCAATTGAGACCTTCTCCCCTTTGACTTTCTTCTTGATTTGCCATGATTTTCAAAATTACTTCCTCTCTCAATCATTTTTCCCTTACTTTGTCCATTCAAAGCACTTATTGATGTAGATCCACCTAAGAATTTCCTACAATTTTCCTCACTCAAAATAACACCGATCACATCATCATATTTTGTGGTACTAGATCCAGGAATAGAATTACTCACAACCATTACCAAGCCATTCCAAATTTTAGGCAAAGAACACAAAATCAAAATAGCCCTAATTTCCTACTAAAAATTGATACCCACAAAAGATAACCGACTAGTAATAGTATTAAACTCATTTAAATGATCTGCAATAGATCCACCTTCTACCATTTTCATATTAAATAAATGCTTCATGAGAAATACCTTGTTTGAAGTAGAGGGCTTTTCGTACAGTGTCACTAGGGTTTTCATCAATTATTCTGTCATCTTTGCTTTTGTAATATTAAATGCCACTAATGGTGTCAAGCATAATTGAATGCTTCCAAGTGTCTTTCTATCAAAAAGATTACATTCATCATTTGACATAGATCCTTGATTCTTGGATTTGCCTTCTAACAGCTTCCATAAATCCTTTTGATAAAGATAGTCTTCCATTTGCATCTTCCATAACTAGAAGTTCTACCCATTCAACCTATCAACCCTCAGCTTACCTTCATTTTCCATCACTCCCACTCAACTATGAGACTCCCACTCAACCTAAGACTTTCCTACAGAGGACAACTAGAAAAAAACCTTGCTCTGATACCACTTGTTAGGATTAAACCACAAATAGAAATAACAATTACATGCAAATATAGCCAATAAAAAAATAATAATAGATCACACAAAAAATAACACAAGACATCAAGATTTAACGTGGTTCACCCAATCCTTAGGCTACATCCACCAAATAGCAAGTCTTATATTATTATGATCTGATGATTATAACTTGATTATAATTTGTAATCCCCTACAGCTGAATACTACCACATGAACCAATTTTGCATCACAACTATGAAACATTCCCTAACCATAAGCTCTTTTATACAAGTATTTTTATCGTTTTAGGGTTATAATTAATAATTACATTTCAGCCCAAAATCTAGATAAAATAGGGCCCGAAAATTTATAAAGTATGTATAGTACTTTCCTAATCAGTCACCACACTCTAACACTTTTTATGCACTTCTTCTACTATATTGAATCTTTTCTTTTAAATTCTTGAGGTTTGTCTACCATTTAGAGTCAATGCAGTCCCCAACTGAGTAACCATTTTGTTGGTGTTTCAAAACATTATGGGTTTCAAATTACCTTGATGAGAACAAGACATATCTAGGGGTAGCTAACTCCCATCTTTAACATGTTCTTTTAGACACCAAACCAACTATAAGGCTAGACCCCACTTCTACTTCAGGCTTTGCAAAACCTAGGTGAGTGGACCTTAGATTCACTTATATGGAACTAGTGCAAAACATATTTTTGAATCTAATAAGTAGATTTAACACTTATTTCTCCTAATGACTGATAGAATAACATAGATCTATGGTAGCTAAATGCAAGATAATGAAATTCATAAGCTAAGTGAGGGCATTCTATTGTAGCTCTTTAACATGAAAGGGAAAAGCATTTGATTAATGATGTTGATATTAACAAGACCTAGGTATGAGCAACAAAATTGAATGATCTTGCCATTGATCAATGCCTTATCTACTGGGAAATTACATAAATTACAATCATATATCTCCTACAAATCTTTGACATAACTCCTACATCAAGATCCCTAATCTATCTTTCACCTTGTGAATAGACATCTGCATCAAATTGAATCTCATACTCAATCTATCCCATCATGAAATCTGCAAACCTTGTGAAAAACATCAAACAATTACATGGATCTTAGTTCCATTAGCAATATACTTCAATCACATACATTCTTAAACAAAATACAACCTAGTTTATGCTCTTTATTCACAAACTAGAAAAGATTACAAATCCATGAATAGGAGACAAGATTTAGACTAAAATTAAAACCCCTTGCTGTGTTTTTATTCATTTTTCTTGAAAACAAATACATGAAAGATGTAAATAAATACTTCACAAATCACCTAGCAAGTGAGAACTATTTGCATAAAATTTAAATATTTCTCAATACAAGAGAAATTGCTAAAGAATGAATGTGGAATCATAGTTCTAGATCCAACAAAGTGGTCTCACAGAAAGATTGAAAATTTCCAACCAAAAATGGTCTCATAGTGAAAAAACTAGAACCCCTACAATGGATAAAAGAAAGAAAGATATAGAAGACAGATGGATTCTTAGATCTAATCTAAGAATGACATGTGCCCACTTGAAATTCCATCCTTTGTAGTTGCAAAACCTCTTTCATCTTTCTACCCATCTGATCTGATATGGTTTTCATCATTATGCTGTAACAAATTTGTAAATATCTCTATTGAAGGATGGAAACCATTGAATCATGACTCCAACTTCAATTCCCATAATTCATCACTTCTAAAAACATAATATTCTCACAACTAAATATTAGGGACAAATTATACTAGAATGGCATAATATCCTTAAAACTATCCCAACCGCTTTTACCATGTGTTTTTACCATGCTTGTAACTATGTTTTTAATTTTAGCCCATTTCATTGAGGAGGCCCAAATTTTACATCTCTAGCTACAAGTCAAACTAGTGAATTGCTATGAGAAAACAAACTTCATAATTGGAAAGTTTGTCTTCTCTTGGTTCCAGCAATATATAAATTTCCTATATTTGCCTCTTAGAAAACTCTTGAAAGTAGGTTTGAAAAGTACCCCCTCTACTAAAGGCTCTGGTCTACAACTTGAACTTCAAAATTTTAAAATTTCTAAAGTATAAACTTTAGAAAATATGTTTGTTTGAACTTTTAAAAAAAAATTATGTGCACCTTTTAGAAAATCATTTAAAAAACATTTTCCATTTTTGACCCTGCCCATGAAATTCAGGTCAACCATGCTTTAACCAAGCTACCACATGACAACACCTTATTGGTATAACCATGCCTCTTCACCTACCATTGGGCACCGTGTGGCACCCTCTAAATGGTCAACCAATCACTGCCACATGGCTCTCTTTCATTGGCCTCTCAATTACCATCAAACTGGCTCATCATCATTCTAAACATTTCACTATGAACAAGGCCCGCCACCACGTGGTAGCTTGGAACTTGCCTACTTTACTTAAATATTAAGCATCTCCATATTGTAGGCAAGTGACCACTATAGGATGTCCCATGTGGCACAATCCTATGCCTCCAATTCTGAGTTGACCAAATTGACACATTGATCAGTTGCCACATCTAATGAAATCATCATTTTGTACCAATTTTTTTTTAAACACTCAGATAGCTGGGCCCACCATGTGTTGTTTTATGGCTTTCAAAAACTTTTTCCTTTCAAGACATTTGTTATTAGTACAATAGTGTACATTTAAAATAATAAAGAATGCACTGTAGGGGAAATGTAGGATTATAACCTTCAATTGTTTCTTACCCCTACTATGTCATCTTCTCAAGCTATAATGTCTCCTTTCTTCTTACCATGGACATATTTTTTGCACACGTGTTTTGATTGAGATGCCCTACTTGCACTAAACATCCCTTGCCTGATGGGCGTCCCCTCCCTTCTACACATGGGTCCGCTCTACCTGGTTCCTTTTGCATGAGCTTTTCTTTAGTGTGGTAGTTCCTCTTTTACATGGGAAACTCCTCTTGACATGGGATACTATTATGTTGGTGTCTATTTATACTTTATGAAAGACACCTTCCTTTCTTGTAAGAAAACTCCCATGCCATTGACTACTTCCTTTTTCTTGATTTGCCCTGCCTCTTTCTTCCAAATCTATTGCTTTCTACTCATGTAGGTCTCCTTTGTTTGCTTGAGCAGTATCATCCCCAATACTAAAAAATTTTAAACTACATATAGGAGCCAATAGTAGAAAAATGACACATCACTCCTTGGTTCATATTCACTATGTGCAAACAATTTGTTTATTATTTGTGATTTTCTACTTCAAAGCCATGGTCATGAGATTGGGGAAAGACAAATAATAAATAAAACTTTCTCGTCTTTACTAATCACGCTCTTAGACTTGGGAAACATGTGCAATATGACCTTGAGATAGGATATACTTGTCATATTCTAACACATTTCATCCAAATTGGGGAAATATGCCTTGACCATTGGCTAGGACTCCCATTCATTTACAAAGCCTTTATGATCAGTACCCATAGATTTATAAGGAGTACTTATCAGTTGAATCAACTTTGTGCACTTTTTGGCATCCTCGTATCCAACTTGCATGTGCTCCTTGATTTGTTCAATAAATTTCCTACTTGCTAAGTAGTAACTAGTGTCTAGGATTCCTCTCTTGAGTGCATGAACTCAGTCATGTTGATAGACTCCCAATGCTCTCAAACCTAATGTTTCTATGGTTGCATACAAGTTTTTAACCAAAGATTTATCCAAACACATGTTGTTACAATACCAACCATTAACCATTTAGCAAGTGTTTTTGCACATTGGATAAACAACAAGAGGAGAAGGATATATTAACTAAATGCATTAATATGTTTTTCAAATCTGGTAGCAAATTTTTGACTTCTAGAGATGCTATGGATAAATACTTATTGATGTTCTAATGGAGCATTCATAGCTAATGTGGTATCTTATTAACTTGTTGAAATTAGTCGAACCCCAAAGTGGGTCCGGCTAAGAAAAAAATTCATTTCAAGACAACTAAAATTCCAAATTATTCTATTCATCATCTGATACTTACTAAAATTAATTTCAAGCACTAACTAATCATTAAAACTCATTTCACCTCTTATCTATAAAATGAGATTTTTTGCTAACAATGCCTATTAAATAACTTTAAAAACTGACCTAAACACTTGATCGGGCTCTAAAATCCAACATACTAATTCTCTATCCTGCATACTTGTACCATGTCAAATCTCATCTCATGATGAATTGTCAGTCAAAAGATATTGACTGTCATTAGAACTGCCTACAAGAAATCATGTTAGAAAATAATAAATCGCACTTAGTTTTGGCTTCAAAAATTGGGTAAACTAAGACTTGGGAGCACAAAAATTGGAGAGTTAGTTTAATTTCATGAGGAGAGTATAAATCTAGGATTAGGGCTCATGAAAAATAGCTAGTCACAAATGGCAAGCGGTCAAAGTGGGCTACTCAAAATTTGTAGATTGAAACAATGGCATTTTTTTTGCAAATGAAATTGACCTGGGAAAGTATGCAAATGGATTTGTCAAGATTAAAAAATTGGTACACTCAAAATATTTTTAGAGTAAAACATAGTGGTATAATCCATTCGATCTCACCTATCACAAATTTTGAGATATAACATCACGAATAGGGGTACTGATCAATCTGCTTTTTTTGACGCTAGTAAAAAGTTAGAAACTACATTTGGAATCACATTCAAAAACTAATCAAATAGATTTTTCATAAGCTAAAAGTTGAAACATATTAAGTCTCTAACCTCTAAAATTCAATGAAAATGGAATTTTAGCATTTTGGTCAACTGGGTCAAAGTTATAAAAATTTCAAATAGGGCTTCCTAGAATTTAGAACTAATTGCATTAGCATGACAACATTAAAAGACCAACTTTGAGGGATTCAAAACCTAGTCAAACAGATTTAGAATGACTCAAAATCTAAAATGTAGGTTCTTTGATATAGAAATTAAACACCTCAAAGTAGTGATTCATGAAACATTAATGGGTGTGAGATAGTCAATTGCAAACACAACCTCCTATCATTGTTTGACATTTACGCCAAAATGCAGAATTGGAAATTGCTCAAAATGTGACTTCACAAAATAGCTCAGAATGGAAATTTATCATTGTGAAACACATAGACATACTAAATGCAAGGTGTTAGAAATGTTAAACACCTCTTACACCTCAGAAGTATAGTTAGGCACATATGCATCAAAAAGCATTTATAGGGCTTGATTTCTCAATGGTACTCAAAATTGGGGTTTGAATTTTGAGTCCCAATAGGTCAAACAAGCATTGTTGTAGTTAGAAAATGCCTAGAAATGATGGTCAAATGATCATCAAATTTATCCTTTTGTTTGAATGGCATCAGCTAAAAGTACTCCCCCTATTGATGTGGTAGGGCCATACATTGATGTGGTAGGATGTATGGACGTACAAATGAAGTGGAAAAGTACAACTAGCATGGCAGCTGATTAGGTATGTAACACTAAGTCACTATCCACATGGTAGGACCTATGGTAGTTCAAATAGAGGATGGGTAGCCATGTGGAGTCACTATGTTGTGTTGTGTGTCAACATTCTATAGAGTGGCCGAAACTTTACTTGTTGGTGACAAAACCTATGTTTGACATCAGATTATTGTTCAGCAGTTACTAAGTTTGTGCAACCACATAGAGAGGCGATGTGTGGCATTGTCATAGTCTCATAGATTCTATCCATGTGTCAGATAGAAACTGACCATGTAGTGGGCTAGAAAGGAGACTGTGGTCACCAGAGTTGCTATCTATGGTGCTGAGATTCCTATTTTTGGGTGTCAGATCTATGTTTTTAATCCCACATGTAATGTGTGTCATGGTCTTTTGTTGTTTAAGACCTTGCCACCATAGTGTGAAATGCAAACCACCACCTATGGAGTTCTATTGTGTGGCCACTACTAAAATATAGTGATGCCAGAAAAAATTGTAGCCCACCGGATGTGTTATTGGCCAGATTTTTGTATACTCTACTGGTATTTTCTAGACTTTTGTGTTGCCTGAAAATTTGAAATTTTTTTAGTTTGTAGGTAAGAAGAATGTGCTATGTAGTACAAAAAGAATATTCTCTATCCCAAATGGAATATCCCACATTGTCAGGCTGGGGTGTGACTACACAGTTCTGCAAAAATAAATTTTCTTTACTACTCGAAGGGAATTTTTTTTTGAAAAAAGAAGAATTTGAAAATATAGAGAAATAATCAGATCTAAAAATTAATTTAATATATCTAAAAAATGACCATACTTGAGTTGCAAATCATGGCCTCTAGGTGTCGATTTGCCAAAAAAATTTACCTCACAATTGACTTTGGCCTAGGGTAGCCAAATTTATAGCTGATTTTCACTGAATCAATGTTCTAGATGCAATGTTGAGGTCCGTTCTGGCTCTAGATGCTCCCAATTTTTGTGGTACTCTAGATTTGGGTCAAGGTGTTGAAGCAACAATGGTCTCAAATAGCTATATAAAGAAAAATTCTCCAAGCTCTAATACCATGTATGAATTTTCCTTAGGGAAAAATTCACCCAAGAACAAAGAACTCAAACACAAGCACAACTATAGACCAAAAAGAGTATGATTAGAATATCGATTTGTATTTAATTTAATGTAATGAAAGTACACTAAGAGTGTTTGTATATAAAGGCCTCTAAGATGAACCTAGAATGCCTAGGAATCAACATCATAATAAGTCATACAACTAGGCACATGTCCACCAAATATTGGTTATCCTCTATTAAGCACAAAAGTAAGTGGGATGATGAGAGGATAAGCCTACAATGGTGTAGCACACAAATTTATGTTGTAGACACCAAGTGCTAAACAAGGAGTACAAATAATTGTGTTGTCTACATGACAACTCAGTGAATGATGCAAACTCCAATGTTGTAGACATCATGTACTAAATTATAGTTGTGTACTTTTGTGTTACATGACAACTCATAAAGGTATGCAAACTCCTAAGTTTCTCACAAAATAAAAATAAAATAATGCAATATAATAAATAATACATTAACCTAAGTAAACTTAAGTAAAGTGTAAATAGTAAATATGTATTTCCACCAATAATTTCTTTTTGAAGAATCATGAGTTTGATTCTTACTTATGGGCTTGCCACCTTTCCAATTAGTATTATATGACATGTCTTGTAATATGTACTTTTAGGGTCTATCATTTATGTTAGATTTAAAAGAATCATTTTTGTTTTGTTTGATTTGTAAATTTTTTATCGTATTAAATGATTTTTCAATCTTATCCTCATCTTTGTTTTGTTTTGGAGCTTTGGAATTGAACAACTTAGGATCTTCACTTTTCCCAATCTTACAAACTACTTTTCTATCATTGTCAATAGTTTATGTTACTTTGAAGACTTCTTCTAGTGTGTCAGGTCTATGAGATCTTATCTCACAGTGATTTTTCTATCAAAAGCATTCTAATAAAAATTTATCAAAAAAGAATCTACTAGTCAAACATCTCTTGATATCTTGTTAATAAAATTGTTGAACCTTTTATTTCATTTTTCTACTAATTCATTGGAGATATTTTTTTTGCTAGTTAATTCATGGGATGCAAAAGATATAGTACTATGATCTCCAAACAACTCAAAAATAACTATAAAAATTTGTGCCAACATGAAATGGAACTAGTATGTACCATTCAACTACATTATCAATGAAAGATTTCAAAAATAACTTCATAAATACATCTTCATGATTTTATTTCGATCATTCAATAGTATTTTTTAAATTAATGACATGTGCTTTAGCAGACTAGGTCTCTCTCTAGATAATTTTGGGATTGCGGTTCTTAATTCATTTATTATAGGATTTGGATACCCCACAATTCCTATGAAGTCAAGGTGCATGCTTTTTTTAGGGGCTCTAGCCCTCTACCATGTATTTAATTGATATTGATGTTAGAATAAGCATATGGAAAACAAGATACAGATAGAGTGGGGGGTGAATCAGGATCATAAAATTTTATCATAAAAATAATTCTTGTACTTCATCTCCAAATCATTTCACAGATCTATCAATAAAATTATAATACTAAAATGTAAATGTAATACATCACATCCATAATAGTTTAACACATAACACAATTATTTGGTTACCTAGAAATACTTCAAGATAAAATTAAACTTGGGGCAGGGATGAAACCCACAAATCTTCATTTTTGCAACAATAAAGTTAACCAATTAAGTTTACAATGTTTGACCATAATATATGATCTACTCTATGAGGGTTTTTTCTAGTTAAAAGCTTAAGAGACTATTAGGTCTCACCTTGTTAAAGGATTTTACACTCACAATAAAATAAGGACATTGTTAAGAGATTTACATAAACCTATCAGGACCATTTTGTTAATAGTTTTTTCTTGTCTCAATTATAAAATAAATAATTTAGTACCTAACCCTTGGATTTCTATGCAAGATGATCCTAAGTCTCCTCTTTCCTTCATCTTTTATTTGATTCTCCTAATCTGATAACTTTGTTCAGTCCTTCACTACTCTCATTTGTCTTTGTTGGTTCTACTTTTTGAAACTTCGCTTCACTCCTTCACTTGTGCATATCCCTTACACATTTTTATTTTATTTTCTTTTATATGATTCTAGGGTTAGAATTAAACTTAAATAGATGTCATTTGAAGTTCCTAGATCTTGATCGACAACTTAAACTTCATCATCTTTTATTGTTTACATCCTTTTTTCTAATTGGTTGGATTGTACACCTAGGGATCATTTATTTTTTTAATGATGTGTAATCAAAATATGTTCTAGCTCTAAAAATATTAAATGTCATAGAAATGTTAGCCAAAATAGTTTACATATGAGTTTGTTTCATTACAAGCTTGTATATCAAAACTAAATTACTCGACATGTGAATGTTCTGACACTCAGTCATGCATAAACCTTCATGTTATTGCTCAAATTCTATACATTTTTTCCTCAACTATTTATAACATTTAAATATGCACAATATTTGTTATATTTCTTGGCTCATACTATATTCCTTAGCTCACATATCCAATCTCTATTGAATTCTTGACAATCACTATCTTACTTAGTATAAGTATTGTATGCTTGATCGTTATTAGATAACTTAGTCATAGTGATGACCTTGTAATCTTTCCTAGGAAATGGCTTGTAATGATTAAGTGTTGGGACACTATTAAAAAACATAGGTTTAGAGATCAACAATCTCCCCCTTTGACATTAGTGGCAAGAATATTTTTTCATGAAATTATTTCATTTAGAATGTTTTCTCCTCTTTGAGACGAAAAAAAATAAATCTCCTCCTTTCACATTATTGAATGTCTCCCCCTTTGTTCATTCCACATTTCTTTTATTCCCCCTTTTTTGTCACTGATGGAACTTGGGGTTGTTGGGGTGAGCTAATGTTTCTCAAAAGACTATTTATGACTTGCCATTGCAATAACTAGTATTCCATCTTTCTTTTACCTGATCCAGAAGTTGAAATTGAATCTCTAGCTTGGCTGGTATGTCAATAAATCCTACACTATTTAAAAATTTTATTTCTCTCTTCAAAATATCTCAAGCTACAAAGATTACCTTTTGAATTATCTCTATATGTGGCAATAGTTGAAGTTGACTTAATGCCAACTTATGCCTTATCAATGCATCTTTACTTATGAGCTTGGTTGACCTTGTCTAATTGAATGTAAGTTCATTGTAAGAAGATTAGCTTTAACTTTCCTTATTTCCTAATGAATGAACATTAGCTTTCATGCTTGCATGAAATAGCACTAAAGAGCATGTAATACCTATTATAAAGATATTGATATCACATAATTTTACATATAAAGAATTGATAGTGTTCAAAATTGTTTCCAACTATGTGCTAGATGTAGAAATCTTAGGTTGTCTCTATTTTAGTTCATGTGAGACCTTTTGCAAGACTTTATGCTCCATTCTCCTTTTAGACCATTGTAACAACTTCTCATTTGTCTCTATATCATCTATCTAAATTTTGTCAACCACATATACTAGCTGGTCCAAAATTGGATGTTGATTGTTTACATCTATAATTCAGAATGCATCTATGAAAATATCTTTGATAGTATGTAATACATGTCTTCTCTTCTACTCTATTTTCAACTATTCTTGTTTTTTCTTATGCCTCAACAAGACTTTAAATTCTTTCATTTTCTCTAATGTAATATTATTCAAATTCATATTTAGATAATGTAATTACCTAATCAACATTCATGAACTCATCATCATTATCCTCTACATGAGTCACATTTTGAATCTAAAAGGTGTATCACTTGGTAGTGATAGTTGCAATTATTTCCCCTTTCTAGTTGATCACTCCTTTGGCTATTTCACTAGTGTAGATATCGCCTACTACATAGGTTTCACATGGGTAGGTTTGAAAGGCTTTGCACTTAGCAATTGAATAAGATCTTGAGTGGTCTCTTATTTTTTTAGTGTGACTTTGTCCTCTACCATTTGGGTGCATGAATCTTTCTCAAAATTTACATCTATGTTCAATTTTTTTTCATATATTGGTGATTTATATACAATTAATGCCTTACCAAGTTGCTTCATACTTACATCCTCAATAACTAGGATGGCTATAGAATCATTAGTCTTCTTGACTTCAAACATTAGATATTAAACTATCTATAATAAAATTGGGGTTGTACAAATTTTTCTTGAGTCCTTCATCAAAGTTTGAATTTCCTCTTTAGTCAGTATATTAAGATTAGGTAGAGGGGTATTAGTGTTATCTTCAATTGTGACAATGTCTTTTTGTTCATATCTACTAATAAGTTCTTCTATTTTTGTTGTCACCTTGGCCACTTCTTTCTTATAATCATCTTCAAATTCTTTAGCATCTTAGTGTTCCCTCTCCTCTACTATTGGAGTAAGCATTCCAAATTCTTCTTTCCATACTCTTGTACTATCTTTCTCAATTTTAGGATCTTTATTGTTCAAAATTTTACATGCCCTATCCCTTGGCATAAAGTTTTTAACAAAATCTTTAAGCATTATGGACATGTGTGCCTTTTCTAGATCTAACATAACTTGTGCCAATATTATTTCTCTTATCTTCTTTTCAATGGTCAATGTCCATTTCTACCTTGCATCCACTCTACTATACAATCCTACTAAACTCTAGTTCCCAATTCCATGGGGATACACCTAAACTTAATTAACATATCAATTATTTCTCCTTTAAGGTTGACTTGATCATCATTTCCCAAAGAATAATATTGTAAGTTTTTGAGTGCCAAAATATTTTCTATTTCTTTCACTTTTTCACATATTTGATCTATAGTCATTGGAGGGAGTTTGTTCACTACTTGTATGTTGTTGGCCTCATCAGACTTTGTCATTTATTCATCTTCTTCCTCCTCTTGTGCAATGATCACTTTTCTTGTTGGTTTGACTTGTACATCTACCTACTTCCTTTTCTTTGATGGATTTCCTAGTAATATCTCAATAGGAGGTTGCACTGACCTTCTTCTAGTGATGATCACCTTGCCTTTTGGCCTTGGTGGTATCATCATTTCTTGTATGTTTTTATAAAGGTCTTCCTTCACTTTTGGTTAAATTATTACAACCTTGGCCTTAGGATTCAAAACTACAAGTCCTTTTCTTTTTCCTTCCTTGGCCTTTTAGGGTTGTTAAGATGATTCTCCTTGTTCCATCCCACTAGCCTTGACAATTTTTTTTCCTTTTCTTTCCTATCTTAGGCATGTCATCTATTGACATTCCAGTCATATTTGTTATTAGTAACGTACACTTATTTAGATTGTGAGTTCATACTAATCATATTGTATAGTTAACAGTGTTAACCAAGTATTTCAATTGCTATTGAGTCCTATAGTTGCTATTGAATCCCATGGATAGATTTTAATTTGAATTGAGTAGTTAATATAGAGTTGACAATCAGCAGTGTAAACAAAGCATTTCAGTGTATGTCAAGTTTACCTGTGTAAACTGAGTTGTGCAATGTTCATCAAGTTTGTAGTTGATGTGATGTGAGTCTAGTGTTGACCAAGCTACTTAGTGTTAACCAAGAGACTCAATTTATACCAAGCTCAAGGTGATAGTGTTTATTGAGCTATGCAATATGAATCAAGTAACTTAGTTTATATGTCAAGTTTCACAGTATTCACTAAGTCACTAGTGCAGATTGAGTGCAAGACTACTTGGAAGTGATTATTATTTACCAAGCTCTATGTCTAATGAGTGCATGATGATGTCAAGCATTGATAGTGGATGTCAAATATCAGAACCTCATAGATTCATTCATCAAAGATTGAGTTTCTACACTTTGACTGACTTTGTAATATTTGTGTAAACTATTATTATGGCTGACTTTGTAATTGTGTAATTGGATTGATATATATGTAATGTATTGTATCACATCCAAAATATGTATACAATTTTATAAGTAATGTAATCATCAAAAAAGAGCAAAAGAGTGAATTAGAAAGGCTACAATAGTATAAGGAGTAACAAAGATTCATCTAGCAAAGTAAGGTGATTTTTACTCTAAGAGGAATCTCATTTAGCAAACCAAGTTGCAAAATCAAAGATCAACTACTGTTTCATCCTAACAAGTGGATCAGTCAAATCCTTTAACAAGGTAGACCTAACATTCAGATGTAAATCTCTTTCCTGAGTGTATACTTCATTTTATGTTTGTAAATCCTTTTGCAAGGTGAACTTAGCAGTCCTTATTGCTCTTAATAGGGTAGATCATCAGAAGTGATCATTGTAAGCCTTTATAAGCCAACTTTATACTATAGTACTAATGCTTGTGGATATCATCCCCACCCTAGTTTTACTTTCTATTTGGAAGGTTTTTAGGTCACCAAATCTTCCATTAAAGTGTTTTGTATGCTTTCATGTTTTTTAAGTTTATCATGCATGTAGTTACATCAAAATTTATATAAAGGAGTAATTGCTTATTGGGATAAAAGTTTTAGAAGCTACTGATTCACCCCTCCCCTGTTAGTAACTTAGCTTTTTATAATATTTCCAATAATTGGTATTAGAGATTTTTGGTTCTCAGTGAAAAGTTTAATAGCTTGAGCAAAGATTAAAGGTAATGGAGGTATTTAGACTTGACAAAGCTATTGAGAAGCTAGATTTAGAATTGGCCATTGCGCAACTCAAGAAAGAAAAAGAGAAACTCTCCCAATCCCTGCAAAAGAAGAAAATATCTTGCAATCCAAATGAATGATTTACTCTACAATGAAGAAAGAATTGAAGACATCATGCCAAGCAATTTAGATGAAGCTTATGAAGCAATCAAAGAACTATTTGAAAAGAATGGTACTCTTTAAGAAGTAAGAAAATTAAGAAGAGAGTAAGAAATTTAGTTAGTGAGATTATGTGAAGTCATGGAAGAGAAGAACAAGATAAGAGAAGAGATAGAAGGAAAGAACAATGAAATTCAACACCTATCCCTTCAGCAAGAAGACTTCATTGATTAGCTCACCAATGTAAATGAAGAAATCATAAACCTGAGGTCAAAAAATGAAGGATTGCAAAATGATCTAAACATTGAAAGGAAAACCAATGAAAGAATATTGAAATCCTAGGTAGATATGAATGGGTTGAATGAACAAAGTCACTTTAGACAAAAAGGAAAATGAGGAATTGGATATACAAAAGAAGGAGAATCATCCAAGCAAGGACCTCAAAGAAACCAAAAACCTACTTGCTGTCACTATGGTGAGATAGGTCATACTTCAAACAAATGTTGGAGCAATGGGAAAGAAAAATATAATGGAAAATGCTTCAATTGTAATCAAAATGGTCAAAGAGAAAATGAATGTAAAGAGAAACCAAGATTTGAAGGTAAATCTCACAAATATAAGAAGCATGGTCACAAATCATCAGAATGTAAAACTAAGAAATTAAATCCAATAGAACAAATTGTGAAAGCTATATTTGGTTGGGACTATAACACTTGGTGCAAAGGTCATTATTGTGGAGAATTTGGACACATGAGGAAAAGAGATACTACCAAGACATTTTTTATCTATACAAAACTTGGTCACCTTGCCAAGAATTGTATGAATACTAGAAGAATAGAAGATGAAAAGAAGGAAAGAGCTGATAACATTAGAAAATTAATGAGACAAAAATGGGTTCCAAAGTCTACCAAGAATGCAAGCCCTAGCAATGATAATTAAGTCACTCAAGAGTTGGGTGACTCAACCATTTCAGCTTGATTTCTCAATGGAGAACTAAAAGTAGGCTACCAAAGAAGACATCTAAATAAGTTCTAGTTGATAGGATAAAAGATCCATATTAGTATTCAAGATGAAAAGGGATCACCAAGTACAAGGTACCAATTACTACCAAGTTACCTTCCTTACCAAGTAAGATTAGGTCACAGTTTCTACCAAGCAAGGTCAGAAGTAACTAAATCTTATATGACTACCAAATGTTGAAGACTTTACTAAGTAATTAATTCAAGTGAAGTCAATGATAGTCTATCAAACTCATCTAACTTTCATACTAGGCATTTATGAAAAAATTTGATAAAAGAAATGAAATTGAAGTCATTTTTATCGTGAATTTTAGAGAGTGAAATATGCAAAGTGATCTTCAAAAGAATTCAAGTGATTTGAGTGAATTTTTGTCAAACATTTTAGATTCTCTAAAACCCTATCAAGTGAAGATGGTAGCTACCAGTAGCAAGGAAAAGTGAGGGTTAGACATGTTAGTTCATGGTGTAGAATGAAAGGCACCAGACTTTAAGCTCACTCCTATAGTCACTAAAACCCTAGACCCAAGTGGAGCACAGTCACAAATCCCTCCTAAGGTACTGTTAATCAATGCAATCTATTCTCATTTTAAATGTGTGATTCAAGATATTGGCACCCTAGAAATGGAAAAATGTTTAAAGGAGTTATGTATTTTAATGGCATTTTGAAACTTGAGAATCAACATCTCGAAGCCAAAGGATTAACCCATATTTTGCATATGCCCTATGATTTCCAAGTCAAATGGATTAGGTATATTCATAGTCATGTGCATAGTGGTCAGTTGTGGTTGGAGCAACCTATTTTGATTACTAAGAAAATTATCTATAGGACCAGTGGTCTCCCTATGTTGGCCAAAGTGAAGATAACAAAAACCCTAGGTCAGGTCAAACTAGAGAAGAAAACCCTAGCCCAGTGGGATGGTAGGGAAATAAATATTAGCAGTATCACTAACATGGAGTAGAAGTTTGGCATTTATGTTACTGTACACAAGATCTATAGTTTGAGTAGGTTAAATAGTGTTTCATGCAAAGCAATTAACCTAGCATACAAAGTAGTCATGAACAACCTTTCTCTTGACCTTGCCAAGATACTATTTAATCAATTCAACAAGAACATGGATAGCATTAGAAAATCAAAGAATAATCAATGTAAATTTGGATCTTTGTTAACATGTTTATTCTTTTATGTTCAAAAATTCTTTCCATCAAAGGGTATTATTGTTTGGAGGAAAGATGTACCAGTACTTTATCAAATTAATGAATACATTGTTGAGATGGAAGAATATTACACTATTATTATGGATAACTATTTTGATGCATTCAAGGAGAAAATGAATAATAGATTCTGAATCCCCAAGAGACTATTTGAGCATTATAAGGATGATATATTTTTTATGGTGCATAGTGATAAGGTATATATTCAAGAAATAAGGCTTGGAAATGCATAGCTAAAATCTTTAGGATATGAGGTAAATATTGATGAGACCAAAGATATAATTGAGGCATTAATTAATGAACCAATTGACCCCAAGGCTACATATTTTGGAATATGTGATGAGGCTAAGGCCTAGATAGAACTACAGATAAAGATCCCTTGGGTGGTTAGTAAAGGCAAGAAAAGGATTACCAAGATAAAAATAAGTTCTACTCTTTTGTTAACCGAGGGCAAAGGTGAAGATGAAGAAGTAGAGGATGAAGAATCAAAGAAAGGGGAACCACTAAAGAGAAAGGGAAAGGTAATAATTAGTAATCCTACCAAGACATCTACTATAGTATTCACCAGGATATCTTCTAGGAAAAAAGTAGAAAAAGAATGGGTAGTCATAAGTGTTGTTGTAAATACATATTTACTATTTACATTTACTTAAGTTTACTTAGGTTAATGCATTATTTTATTATTTATTTATTAGTCACCTATGAGGATGTGCAATCTTTTGAGTTGTCATGTTGACAACACAAGATTTTGCACCTCTTTTATGCACATGGTGTCTACAACCTTCTCAATCTTATCCACTCTTATAGAATGTTGGATAAGGCTTGTGCTTAGTTGTCATGATGCTTATCTTATCTCTTGGTTGTTTCTAGAGACATTCTAAGTGCTTCCTAAGAGGCCTTTATATACAGGCACTCCTAGTGTGTTTTTATATCACATAATGAGCAGAGAAATGTATTAGGACATACTTTGATTAATTGATCATATCCATTTTTGGTCTACAGTTGTTCTTGTGTTTGAGTTCTTAGTTCCTGGGTGAATTTTTCTCTTAGGAAAATTCTTACATGGTATCAAAGCTATACCAAATTCTTACATGGTATTAGAGTTCTTAGAGATTTTTCATCACATAGCCATTCAAGACCACTATTGCTTCAACACCTCAGCTTGAATTTAGAGTACTGCAAAAATTGGGAGTGTCTAGAGCTAGATCTGAGCTCACCATTGTGTCCAAAATGTTGATTAAGTGAAAATTGGCTTTAAAGTTGCCTACCCTAGGCCAAAGTTGATTGTGAGGCTTTTTTTTTACAAACTGGCACCTGAAGGACCAATTTGTAGAACTAGAATGATCATTTTAGACCTATACATTTAATTTTTAGATCTGCATTTTTTTTCCATCTGCATCTCTACTATTTTTTTCGGATCTACATTATTTTTTGGACATCAAGCCATAGGAGAGATTTTTTGTAGGTGAATATTGAATCTTTCTGGCATAAATAAGATATTTGCATCACATTTAGAAGGTCAAAAAACCCCCCAAATTAGATTTTGTTTCATCCAAATCAGACATTTGAGGCAAAATCTAGAGCTATTTGATTTTTGGAGGCATAGCAGTGATTTAGAAAAAAAAACAGCAATAGCAATTTTCAAACAATGATATCTCCATCATATGGACACCTTTTTGCAAGAATTTTTTTTTAATTTTAGAATTTCATGATCTACACATTAGTGTAGGTGGTCTGACATCTCTATTCCTGAATTTTTTTGCAACTCCAAAATCCCAAATTTTTCCACTTAAAATGCTTAGTATGAGCTCATCTGGACTCCAAATTAGGTTCCATTTTTTTTGTCTACTTTCCATATTTTCAATTATATTATAGGTTTTGTAGACAAAAATACTACTTTTAGAAGTAGGCCCTAAATTGGCAAGTGGCTACCAAGTGCCTAAATAATACATTGGGGGGGGGGGGTTGTTCTTTGTTCTTTGATTCTATGGAAGTTAATTGATTGATCTCATGGAGTCTTGTCAGATTTGTCAGTCTGGCATTGGACCATAGTTGACAACAAGGAACTATCACAAATGGAGGACTTTGATAATTGAATATCTAGGAGAACATCCAGGATTGCTTCCTTATCTCTATTTAATGCCTCCGCATTTTAATTGGACATATATTATCAACCTTAATCAATTTCTATGTAAAAGTATGAGTAAGGAATCTTTTGCTCCTCTTAGATTGGTACATTTTCCTTGTGACATTTGGATGTCTATTTGGGAAGCATATAGAGATCTTTTTTATCCTCCATCTCTAGAGGACATTCTACATCTAGTCAATCTAGCTATGGTTTCTTCAACTCTAGATGAGATCACACATCCTGCTCTTGTTACTCCTCCTAATCCTATTCTATCCATGGATGCTTTAGATTTAGTGCAATAGGACCATTTATGTCTTCCTACTTTATCTTCATACAATGACTTCCTTCCTACCCTTGCAAGCCTATTCATGGAGTCTCACATTGAAAATGTGGGAGAAATTCTTAATTACATTCATCTTCTTTTTGAGGTAGATACTTCATCCTTTGCCAGAGTGATAGATTCATGTACTTCAGCACTATAGGGTACACATGGTTTTTCAGGTGATGATTTCTTGGTAGACATTTAAGCTTTGTTCTTAGAGTCACACACAATAGATTTGGAAGACTTCTTTGATGATTTCTCATTCTCTTTGCTAAGGATGACTCTTCTCTAGTTATTTTCCATTCTCTACATGATCCATCTGTACAAGTTGATATGATTTTGGATACTTATGTACATCATCCATAGGAGGTCTCTTTCATATTTGAGAAGACTATTGGTTTCCTAAAGTAGGTTCTACATCACTCCTTGTTTGATTTTCACTTCTTCTTAGTAGTTTTAGAGGAAGTCATCATTAGTTTCAACATAGGGACACTTGAACAGGTTTCAGAGACACTAGTCACCATAGAGATTCCTTCTCCATACAAGGGACGTATTTCATAGGTACCCTTGCCTTTGTTTCTTCTAAAGGGGAGGAACATCATTCAAAGGTCATGGATCAACTTCTACATTGGAGGATTTCTCATTGGTCGACACAATACCTTTAGGAGGGGGACTACATCATCTCCTTCTTCTCCTTTTAGGGGGGGACTTTTTCCTCTTAATGGGTTTTGTCCTTATCCATTTTTTTCTTGTATATACTGGATGTATGTCATAATGGGGGGGGGGGGGGGAGGGTCTTGATTACTCCATCCATCCATGCATCCTCTTTTATCTCTATTTTTGGGGGAGGGTTTTTCCCATGAGGTTTTCCCTCTTTCCCTACTTTATGAGAGATTTGCATATCATTATGTACATGGGTACCTAACATGGCCTAGTAGCTAGGACCTGTTGGGTGTTCATTTTGCACAAGGTCAATGGCAGGAATCTAAAGTGTAATTCCTCTCTTAAAAAGAAAATCTTTTTAAGGATCCACTCCAAGGTTCAGTGCTTGTCTTGTGACATACCAAAATCTGCTCAATAGAAGATAAATGTGAGTGTTCACAAGGAGGCCTTTGCTAGTTCTAAAAAACTCTTTTACCTTGCAATCGAAGTAAAATCTATTTTTTGTCTCAAAATATCACACCAAAAGAACAATATTTTTTGTATTTTCTATTTTTTTGATGAATGCAATTTTAACAATACAGATAATATGAGGTCCTATTCTAACAGGGAGTTAGCAAAGAAAATAATGAAACTGAAAGAAAATAACATGAAATCAAATGACTATGAAATTAAAATTCCTAAATAGACATAAGCTATAGGACACAACACACTGTGAGTTAAACCTTTGAAGAAATCTGTAGGAAACCAATGAAAATAGGAGCAACACTTCCTAGAATCCACTGATGCAATGGTCGGTGAGAATCTTTAACAAATCGAATGGTGTTTCACTCTTCATCAAATCGCAAGGCCACAAAAAGTGTGCTCATGTGAGACAAAAAGCTAAGTAGACACAATCAGGTGATCTCTTCTCAAGCTCATTACATCAATGGAATTCATATATTTGTAGCAAACACCAAAACTAAAAGATCACACAATAAAAAACAATGCAATAAAAGTTTGGCTCAATCACAATCTCATGAATAAAATTCACAAACAATGACACATTTATAAGAAATCATCTCCTCAATTTGTGTTAAGAGTGAGACATATCTTAATGCAATAAAATACTTTTAAAATATTTAAACAAACTAAATATATACAAAATAATAATCTAACTAGTTCTTAGAGGGACTCCATCCATATTTTATTCATTAATTGGATGTGTTGGTGTTTGAAAACATTGGAGGGTTTTCAATTATCCCCATGATAATATGAAACATCTAGGGGCAGCTAACTCCCGTTATTAACATATCATTTCAGACACAGGGCCAACTATAAGGCTAAACCCTTCTTCTTCTTCAGGCTCTTCAAGACCTAGGTGGGTAGACCTCAAAATTCAATTGATATCATACTAGTGCAAAACATATCCTTGAATCTATTTAATGCAGATGAAAACCCCTTATATCTCCTAATAACTCATGAAATGACACAAATTTATAGTACCTAAATGCAAATATATGAATCTCATAAGCTGGGTGAGGGTTAGACAATTATAGCTCCTTCAAAATGAAAGGTGAAAACACTTTTGATTTAATAATGTTGAATTTCAACAAAACCTCAGATATGTAGTAATAAGACCTAATGATCCTATAACTGATCAGTGCCTTAACCATTGGGCAGTCCCATGAATCAAATGCACACATATGGATATCTGATACTTGTTTATATACTCAGACATTTTAGCTATCTATTTAACTTGTAAATAGACATCAATGCTCAAATTAAATCTCATTCTTACATGATATCCCCATCAGTAAACTTGCAACCTTGTTGATTCCCTAAAGAATTTACACAACCTCTTAGGTCATAAGCAACAATGAATAACATACAAACTTAAGGGACTACAACAACAACCTAAGCTCTATGCCAAAGATTGTAAAACATTGAAAATTAGCTGATAAAGGAGATAGGATTAAAGATGAAACTCAACCATATGTTTTTCTTTGTATTATTTCCTAAAAATTATACAGTCATATGCATGAAATGAAAGATCTTCCTATTCTTGTTCATACAAGAGAGAATATGTTGAAAGAAATGGTGTCTCGGTATTGGGAATGCATCAAGAACTAGATCCAAAACTTTGGTATCATAATAATGAGAAAAATGTTCTCCAATGAACTAGAACCATGGATGGTCTTACAGTACAAAACTAGAACCCTACTGGTATTACCCAGAGCAAACTGCCAACCTATTGGTTTCTCAGTGACAAAGATTGGAACCCTTACAGTAGATGAGAAAAAGAAAGATATAGGAGAAGACTTCATTCCTGGATCTAATCTAAACATGACATCTGTCCATATGGAAAACCTTTTGAACAGGTTAAAACATCTTTCTAATCTCTCCCCTCAACTAGTGAATCAAATCTTCATCATTTAGCCTCCACCATCACAAAATATCTGAGATATTTGAAGAATAACTGATTTGATTCCTAATTTTAACTCATGGTAAAATGAAAATCAGTTTTAAAAATGACTTCTAAAATCCAAGGAAACACTCTACAACTAATTTTCTTCACATCCAGACTTTACCAAGCCTTCAAAACTACCCTGTAACAAAATCTGATGCTTCATGATGAATTAAGCTCATTGCACTAAGAATTCCTTGGAAATCACAAAACTACTTATACTATGAACCAATAAAAACATGTGCATAATCTAACTTCAAATATGAAAAATTTAGGTTCTCCTAGTTCTTACGGTATATGATAAGGCATATTTTGGACAAAAAATGCCCCTGTTATGTTCATTTGAAAACCTAGTTTGGGACTATGGCTTTGCATTAAAAATGAATTTTTTTTAAAAAGGTATATAGTATGAACTATATAAAGATTCAAAATAATTCAAATCTTTCATTTTATGCATTTGAAGCTCCTCTGAATTTTCATTTGAAAATCACTTAGTTGTCTCCCTCTATCCAATATCGCCATGTGTCAAACATTGATTGGTTGTGACGTTTGAAAATTTAATTAATTAATATTTTAATATTAATCAATTAATTTAATTCTTTAATCAATTTCCCTTATCCCATAGCCTTGGGACCCTTTCTTATCTCCATTTACACTCACATGAGATGAATCTCCTTTACACCTTTACGACCTTAGTGTAAGACTGAACCCCTTCAAATTTTCCTTTACGACCATATGCTAACCATAGCATCATAAAGTTCTCCATTCTATCCTTATGCTCATACGAGCCGCACATAATATTGAGGGGTCTTCAAAAAATTTCTCGACCATACAAGACACTTTCCTTCTCGTATTGTTTGAAGCCTTTTCATTTCAACCTCCGCTCATATAATTTGAGCATAAGACCAGGGAAGCTTTCAAATCATCTTATGCTCATAAGCTTAGATTGAGCATTTTGCAGGTCAAAATATAATTGACCTTTAACCTGTTGGTGTTTTAAAAAGTACTAAAACTACTAAGCGACAAAATGCTTAATACCAAAATGATAGTACATACACAATCTAAAGGCTAGCCTATTCTTATTAACAATTGCATATGTAACGTATTTGGACCCAACTTCAAAAAAACCACAGACAGTTTTCTACTCTTTTGGCTCTACAAAACCAGGGTGGGTGTACCCAGGGATGGTTCAAAACTGGAACAACTGTATGAGGATTATTCTTAGTTTCATTCTGACTCTCATTTCAAGATCCTCAAACATATACATAATTTTCACTAACTTGGTAAACACATCCCATAAAATAGATATGGCCAAGAATTCTTCTATAGATCTACAGATGTTTTTAACAACAATGGCTAACTGAAGCTAAAACATTCCATGCAGACAAGTGCTGGCCAACTTTGAAGATCTTTAGAAAATAAAAGTAAAAATTGATTTGATGATGCATTTGAATAACCATTTATAATATATTTATCCTTTAGCTGAAATAACTTGATTAGTGCCTAATCCATTGGGGTTCAGAGTCTATAGCAAATTCTTAGATCTAATTTGTTGCCTTACAACAAATTCTATCAGTAATTCTTATCAGAACTTATCATTCAAAATCCTTTTCAATACTTAAGGAATCTTATCACATTCATCAAAGCCTTTATTTAATCCATTGAATTAACAGCAATGATAAATGAATATACAAACTAACTAGATTGCATTCAATTGCACAAGCTTTTACTCATACAACATCAAGGTAGCTAAGTATTTAAAAGGAGAAAAAATCAAAAAGAACTGATATGGGGACAGTTCATAATTTGTATTCATTTCCTTTGAAATGGGTATATCTTTTACAATAGACTCACAATGGCCTTCAGAAAGAAACATAGCTCATTCTATATTCATGTATTCTCAGAGAATTGACAAAAAAAACATTACAAACTTGCTTTCAAAATTTGGACCAAAAACCAGACTAAGCATAATACTTAGAAGAAATAGAATTCGGACCATTCTTTAGCCTTGGGATCTCACTTAAATAGTGTGAGATGCAACAAGCTTCGGGCTAAATAAAGTGACATGTTTCCTATAAAAGATACTGACAAATGTCTGTCATAAAAGACAAAAACAAATAACAGAAAAGCTAACACATCAAACCATCCTAGGTGGGTCCCTTTCTGTTATGCTTCTCAATTGTTAAAACAAGAAGATAGGATCTGATTCTCCAATTATTCTTCATCCTCAAAGTAAATAGCCATGAGTTTGAAAGTGATGTATCATCTTTAGTTACCTGTAAATTTACTTCAACCTGGGGATTTTCCATGTCTTCATTATTGACTATGAGGGTGACTTTTACTTTTACATTTTCCTCCTCATCATCTTCTGACATTTGTTCTAGAAACTAGTTTTTCCATTTATTAAAAGCATCATCATCTGGCCAATCAAAACTTAGAGCTTCTCTTTGTATCATTATTAAAGAATTTGCACTTTCTTCTAAATCATCAAATTCTTTTCTCATAGTAGTATAAAATTACTGTATTTTTACTAGCTCTTCATTTGTCTTTGCCCAGAACCAGTGGCTAGTTTCACTCATGATGTTTATTATTCTTTCATTAAATAACTCATCCGTCTCCCTTTTTCACTTTTCCTTTTCCTTTATTTTATCAACAGATTCTAAAGCACAAGGAAATAGGGTGAATTTTTTAGCAATATATCTAGAAAAACAGAGTGTTAATCTTTTCTGTAAAGAATCTCTCTTATCATCAAAAATTTCTAGCTTATTTAATAAATCAAAAAATTTCTCAACTTGATGATAAGGCATTTGGACTACAGATATACATATGATTGTAATATCATTATTCCTTTCCCTCCATTTCTGTGCAAGAGGAGTTAGTTTATCCTTATCCCTGTTCAACTCATCCACGAGGGTTGTAATTCTTGTCAATTGATCAAAAAAAGTTGAACATTGTATTTTATCCCTCAGATATATTACACCCTACTTTAATTTTTCTTCATATTGATTTCTCAATTCTATCTACAACTCATGCAATTTTGTTTTTTCTTCTTCAAATTCCTCTACAGTATAGAATTGGGGCCTTTCAAGGGTGTTAGGTATTTCAATAATACAGGTTGATCCAGATCCAACCAATGGCTATGAAGGGTATGCAATTGTAGGTGCACTGGATTCTTATATTTTTCTTTTCCCTAGTATCCTCTCCATTTGAGACATTTTGTTTTCCAATGATTGTATCTGTATACCCCTTTCCTCATATGCCTTCAAAACTTCTTCAAACCTAGCATTGAGTTGGGAAAACTTATCTTCTTCTTGTCTAGATGCAACACCACCCAATTTTAGCATTTCTGAAGCCATTCCCATTACTTGTTTACTACTTACTCACCAGCCCTGTATATTGTCAATGTACTAGTATGTTCTGCAATGGGAAACTCATGCATCCTGGTACTTTCTCTCTTATCTATGGACCACAAAAAAAGGGCTTGGTGGTCATCACTAAATTTGACCCCTCTATGAGCCTATAATACTTCTTTAGTAGCTGTTAGTTGAACATCCTTTTGCTTCCTTATTAAATCAAGAACAATAGCATCTGTTATATCCCATTCTGCCAGAAGGAGGACTCCTGATTGTCTAACTATTTTCCTTCTAGCTTCAGGAGTGAACCGGGCAAAATCACTCAAAAACTTTGATTTTACCTCTTCCTTGATAACCGGGTCAGATTTATTTGGTTTCTCAGCCTTGATCTTCTCATAGGCTTTCTCAAAATTCTTTATATTTAATCTCCATAAAAACTAAGCAAAAGTCCTAGATCTTACAAAATTTTCATCATTAATAAATCTTTCAGAAGCCTGGGAACCAATTGGGTCAATTTCCTTACCTTGGTAATCAACAATGGTCAGGTCCAAGGAAGGTGTAGGAGGTTCTTGTGGCTCTCCAATATGAAGGTCTATAGAAGTGACAATCACATCCCCTTCTCCTCCCATTTTTCTAAGTTGTTCCTTTAGAGATGCTTCATCATCTATCTGGATTGGAGACTGGCTTGGGGAGTATTTTTCTTTTTGAGAAGAAGAAGACCCCTGCTCTAATTTTTGTCTTTTTGTAGATCTGGTTGTAGATGGACTTCTTGACCTTGGCTCCTTGTGAGGGGGTACCTGTTGCACACTTTGAACCATGACATAACCTGCCCATTTCTACAATGTATACTGGCTAGGAGTTACCACATTTCTACTACTCATTCTTCTTTTTATTTCTACTGCCTTGTCTGGGTGTGTCTTAATAAATATATCTTTCTTTTCATTCATAGTCTGAATTATTATAGCAAAATTATTCATTAATGCCTATATTTTATCTCCCCAGTATTTCTTATCTTTTAATGGGTCGTATTGGGGGTCAAAAGCATTAATGAATCCTAGGTTTTTACTAAAAACTATCCATTTCTCTTTCCTTAATTCTTGCTCCTGCAATGTGAAAATATTGTTGATTATATCTTCTGGATAGTAAACCCGATGTAGTATATGGGAAGCTCTCACCCTTTCTCTTAATAGATCATAAAATCCTTTAGGGTCAATGAATCTGGTGTGAGATTCTACCATCTTATATTTATTCAAAAACAAATTTAAATTCTTTCAACCCTTTTTAACAAAAACAAAATCATGCACTATAGTAACCATTGGAAACAAAGTGCCCTTCTTGACCAATTCCCTCTCATCTATAGTACCTATCTTCCATAATACCTCGACTATCCCTATCTTCAAAGGTACATGAAAAGGTAACACATGAGGTTTTCCTAAGAAACCATAAACTCTTATTATTGTTGAAACATTGTAGGGAATTATATCCCCCCAATTGTGACTGACAAGTAGCCTTTAGCATGGTCCTTGGGTCTGTCCAATTCTAATAATGCTTGTGGGATTCTAGGGCTATCTCCTCTTAAAAGTAGTCTAAGTTTTGATGCAAAATACTTGTCAAATCTTACATAACTAGCATCAATGGCCTCTGAAGTCATATCCACACTCCACAACTGTACTGGATTCCTTTCTCCATCCTTTATTGTTTCTAACTCCATACCCTTGGAGAAGAAAGTATATCCTTTGTGTAAACATACATGCATCATTAATGAATACCAACAGAATGTTTTGTTTACTTTCCCCTTTGCTATTGCAACCAGACCATTGTGAATCTCTTGTGCTAGGGAAGTGGGAAAATTCAAAATGGTACTCATTCCAAATTGAAGGGTTTGAGAAATTATAAGGACCACAGAACCTAGAATTTGATCACCTTCATCTATTCCCAAGATCTTGCAAAAAGAATAATATAGTGCTTGAGCTCTCAAATTGAAATGTCTTCTCAACAGTGGCTCTGGAGTATTGGCTGTGATTACAGGAAAATTTCTAACCCTAGCAGCATGCTCCTGTAGTGGCCTTGTTCTTAGGTACACACATTGTGCATCATATCTAGCTTGCAAATCATCCAAATCAATGATTTCATGCATAGCGTGGTTAGGGTTTAGGTTGAAAACCTCACTGAACAACTCAGGGAAAACCCTAAAAAGGTTGACCCTTGAATGATTTTTTACCCACCCCATGATAGGATCATACTTCTTTGGCAAGTCCATCAATAAATCACTATCAAAGAAAACACTGGGGACTACTAATTTTCCAATGTCAAATTCCCATACATTGCTCATAGGAGTGTCCATTTTTTGCTCTGAAAACCATTTCTTAAACAAATCCAAACCTCCCATGGAAACCTGAGCATCTCTTATCCAATTAGCTTTATCATAAAATCCTTCTGGCACCAGTAATCTAGGGTTTTTTGGAATGAGTTCCCTTCCCTTAGTTATTTCATGCACTGATAAGGGGAATTGTTCAAGAAAATCATCATGTACTGAATGTTTTAGATAATCCTTTAGTCCAGTAAACTCTTTTTGTGGCGGTATTTTTAATGAAACTTTGGAAAATTCAAAATAGCAAATGTTTCAAATTTACTCAGAAAGTCACCAAGCACTTACCTACCAGAATTTGTACTTCTGCACTATATGATGTCTTCTGCAATTTTACTGGAGTATTAATCGAGAAATTTCGTGCCTTAGCTCTAAAATCTTGAATGCCCTTTTCCTTTTGCACTTTGGTGATTCATTAATGGTGGAATTGTGGGTTCTTTTTATGAATTAAAACTGCACACACCAGGTCTGGATCACATTTACTCTTAGTAACCATTGCCCACAATTTGCACTCAAATTTGAATCCCATCCGTAGATTTCATCAGATTGCATGGTCCTTATTTTAAAATATCAAGCTTTATAGTCTTTTAGAAAAATGCTACGTGTCACCATTGCGCTTCCCTACATTACTTAAAAACCTACATCTTCATAATGTGGGGATGCACCAACTGTCGATCAAGACAAGATCGATGATCAGAATAATCCATTTTGTATTAAAAACCAACTACCTGAACTGACCAATAGGGAATTTCCATATTAGCTCATACTGTTTGACAACATTCCACACCAGTGGATCCTGTATCTTCTTCTGAGCAACCAAGTGTTTGACGTCATCATAGACATGCAGCACAAATGTGCTTCCCTGCATTACTTAAAAACCTGCGTCTTTATAATGCGAGGATGCGCCAACCATTGATCAAGATAGGATCAATGGTGATAAGAATTCACATTCATTAAGCAATCAAAAAAAACCTTTCTGTGCACACCTAGCATTACACGTCATCAGTCATTTGTAGTGTAGCATATTGAAATATAAATACCTGACCCCACTTTTCCATGCATCGCAAATGCGCTTCCTTGCATTACTTAATAACTTGCATCTTTATTATGCAGGGATGCGCCAATCGTTGATCAAGACAAGATCAACAGTGATGTTGCTTGGTAAGAAATCTTCATAGCTCTGCCAACGAATCCACCAATGATATCGTAGGAAAAAAAAAAATGTGTGCAAAGGTATTGACAAATCTGACATACAGGAGCTTTTGCGACATACTGCATCTCATAAAACATCAGGGGCTACATGTCATCATTATGCTTCCCCGCATTACTTAAAAACCTACAACTCTATAATGTGGGGATGCGCTGACCCTTGATCTCTAATAGATCAATGGTGATTGAAAAACACTTCAACTTGGCATCCTTTCAAACAGAATATCACAATTAAAGGTACACAAAGGGTTTACAAAAGGCATTTTGACGTAAATAAAACATTAGGATAAAAAGCCCCGCCAAAATATTTGAAGAAAATACACTTTTTAAAAAAATTTGAAAATGAGGGCACCACAAAAAAAGAACTAATTTTTCATCGAAATATCAAAAAAATTTCGATACTATGAAAAATCACACCAATAGTGGCTCTGTCTAGGGATGATAGACTACTTGAGTCTATGCAAGAATTCAGAATCTTTGGGAGAGTAGACCACATATTTGGTAAGATGACAACTTCTTTAGAGAGCACAAAGCAACACACAAAAACAAGGAACCAGACTACACAAGGATATTTACAAGGATTTACAAAAAATACAAAACAACAGGAAACCCTAAAACTACTGTTCATGGAAGAAAATAAGTATTTTTCAAGAAAAATACCTCTTCAAGAACTGTCCATGAACTAGAAATTCAAGAATATTGTCAAATATATCTTTGAGTATATAAGAATCTTCACCCCAAGTATTCTCAATGAGATATGGGCCTAACCAAATAGGATCAAATTTGCCATGTTTTCCTTTATCTTCAATTCTAGCATTCCACATTAAGACTAGATCTCCATTTTCAAATTTTCTACTTACAGTTCTTTTATCATAGAGTGTCTTGACTTGCAATTGCAACTTTTGGTTCCTTAAAGATGCTTCTTTTCTGGTTTCGGTCAGTCCTACCAATTCATCCATTCTTTCTTGCATTTCATCTATAGTATCTTCATCATATAACTAGATGTAATTATATAGTCCCATCAAGTTGTTCTGAGGCATTCTGGCTTGAATCTCATACACTAAATCAAATGGAGCTACACCAATTGCTTTCTTTATAGTTACTCTGTCAACCCATATTGCCAACTGTAACTTGGAATCCCATGCCTTTTTATTATCATCCAAGGTTCTCTTAATGACCTTCAATAGGCTCTTATTTGTGGACTCAGCTTGTCCATTCCCCTGTGGATGATAAGGAGTAGATGATGACCTTGTCATTTCATATTTATCACAAAACTTGATGAACTCCTCAAATCTGAAGCACATAGCATTATCTATGACAATTCTCTATGGACATCCAAATCTAGAAATAATATTATTCAACAGGAAATTATTTACCACTTTACTTGTCACATTTCTTGTGGGGATAGCCTCTACCCATTTTGTATCATAGTCAGTAGCAACCAAAATCCAAGAATAGCCAGTGCTAGACTTGGGGAAAATCTCTCCTACGAAGTCCAGACCCCATTGTTGAAAAGGTGCTTGAATCTCAACTGGCTTCAATGGAGTATTTCTTGAGAATTTTAGCTTTCCAACATACCTCTGACAAGGGTCACATTTCCTAACCATAACTTGTGCATCTTTAAAGAGGGAAGGCCACCAAAATCTAGCTCTCATTATCTTATGTGCAATAGTTTTGGCCATGTAGTGTCCCCCACATACTCCAACATGCATTTCTTTCAAAACCCCTTTTTCCTTTTCTTTATCAACAGACTTCAACAGAACTCCCTCAAAATTTCTCCACCATAGGTTATTTTGGATAATTATATACCCGATGGCTTGAAATTTAGTATTCCTCTTTTCATTGTCAGGAAGATAAGGAGGAGCTTCCATATGTTGCAAGTAATATATGACATTGGTTTACCAATCACATTGGTTCATGTCACATAAGTCAGCTCTGAGATCATCATTTACTAGATTTATCTGATTAGCCTCTAGATTAGTTTCAGCCATGAGTTTGGCCAGTCCTTGACCTCTTACTAACTTTGTTATTTGTATATCAATGTTAAATTCCTGGATTCTATTGATCTATCTACACCTCTTGTCTGATACTTCCTGTTGAGAGAATATATCTTTGACTGCAGCACTAGGTACAAAAGCGATAACGGTAGCACCTACCAAGTAACATCTGAAATATTTTATAGCCTTTACCAAAGCATATGCTTGCTTTTCATTTATTTCATACTTAATTTTAGCAGGTTGTAGTGACTTACTAAAAAAGGCAATAGGCTGCTCATATCCTTCTTGATTTTTCTATAATAATACTGCAGCTACAATATGGAATGATGTGAAAGAGAAAATATCCATGGGTTTTGCATAATCTGGGGTCCTCAGCACTGGAGCATTCTTTATTGCAATTTTTATATCCTAAAATGCTTGTGAAGGTTCACCATTCCAATCTATAATGGATCCCTTCTTGAGCATCTTTGAGATGGGTCTACTAATTTCAGCAAAATTGGTAACAAATCTCCTCAGAAAGTTGACTTGCCCAAAAAAGGATTGAATTCCTTTCACATTTTTTGGTTTGGGGACTTTGTCAATAGCTACTACCCTTTCAGGATCTATTTTTACCCCATCCTTAGACACTATGTGTCCTAATAATTTTCCTTCTATGACTCCGAATGTGCATTTCTTTGGGTTTAAAGATACTCCATATTCCAGGGCTTTTATAAAGATTTTTTCCAAATGTTTGTAGTGATCTTCAGCCTTATTAGAGTACACTATAAGATCATCCTGGTACACAACCATAAATTTTTCAATATACTCATGAAATGCTACATCCATGGCTCTTTAGAAGGTAGCTCCTGCATTAATCAAGCCAAAAGGCATCCTCACATACACATATGTTCCCTAAGGGGTTGTGAAGGCTATCTTGAACTGTTCACTTTCTTTTACTAGAACTTGATTATATCCAGAGAAACCATCCATCATTGACATCAATTTAGAGCCAGCCACTTGCTATAACATGGCTTCCATATTAGGTAAGCCATAATTGTCTTTCAAAGATGCAATGTTTAAATTTCTAAAATCAACACAAAGCCTAATATCTCCATTCTTCTTCCTGAGAGGAACCAAGTTTGAAACCCAGGTGGAATGCTTGATCGGTTTAATTATCCCACCATCTCTTAGTTTTGTCAGTTCTTCTTGCATTTTTGGGGCAAGGGTAGGATTGATTGGTCTCTATTTTTTCCTAAAAGGTCTTACATTTTCCTTCAATGGTATGACATGCTGGAAAAGATCCTCCCTGTAAGCCTTAAGGTCATCATATGAACAAAAAAAACCATGTCTGTATTTTCTAAGTAGGTCAATCAATGTTTTCCTGATTTCAACAGGCAGATTTTGGCCAATATAAACCCTTTTAGGAACTTCATTAGTACCCAAGTTTATTTCTTCTAACTCCTAGGGTTTGGGGTCATTTACTCCTAATTTTACTCTATCTTGGTTATCAAAATTATTTTCCAAGACTACTAACCCCTTTGGCATCTTATTTGTTTTTAATTGCATTATTTATTGACCAAAAATGGTTTCCTTCCGATTTATGGTTTCAATCAATCCACTGCAATCCATCTCTTGACCATGGTACTTGTCTTCATTTAACAAAAAAATTGTAATCTCTTTGTCATCCTCAAAAAATTGCCAATTTTCAATGTTGTCAGGTATGGAAGGTCTACTTTGCACCTCAATCTGGGAGATTCCTGCAAATGATATTTCTTTTGGATTGATTGCTACATTTTCCAACAGATCAGCCATCTTGTTTTGGGTCCTATCGCTCCATGAGATCCCAAATGCATCAAAGAATTCTATCTAATTCCAGACTGCATTTCTATATTGTTTCAATCTCCTATTCTTGGATGAGTAGGTTCCTTTGATCTGAGAGATGATTAATTCAAAATCCCCTATGACACATAATTTTTTAATTTTATGATGTATGGCAACTTTGAGTCCTAGCAGCAATGCTTCATATTCTGCAATATTATTAGTGCAGGAAAACTTCAAGGTGAATGAATACCTAAAAGTGTTATTTTTAGGGGACACAAAGACTACACCTACCCCTGCACCCTTTTTAGAATTAGCCCCATCAAAGAACATTGTCCATAATTTTGGTGAAGTCATGCAACATTCAACTTCATTTTTTATGATAGTAGGTAAGTTTTGAACCTCCTGAATAATTAAGTCAGCCCTGAAAGCATTAATCCCAGTATCTAGGAAACAAGTGGTATCTTTGTCAATTTCTTCACCTAAAATGTGGTTAACCCTTGGTTCCCTATTTACCCTGATAGCTTTGTCCCCTATATGAAAAGTGGCATAAGTAAGATCACATTGTAGGCTTCCCCCCATGGCAGCACTCCATTTTCTAGGGAGTAACATTCTGTAGTGTGGAGGTATATCTACCACAAGGGCAGACATGGTTAATTCTACTTCAGGATATGTAACCAGTTTGAATGGTAAGGCATTTATAGTACCTATGACTGGGACTTCCCTAGCATCCATCCCTCTGCATCTACCCTTCTTGGTATCCACCTTCAATCCTAAGGCTTCCATTACTTTGAAAGGCATTATAGTGTTGGAAGCTCGTGAGTCTATCATGCAATTTTTTAAGGTCTTCCCCTTTATGATTAGACTGAGGAAAAAAGGATCAATATCTTCTATGAATGCCATTGAGGAATCATCTAGAAACATTTGAGGAATCTGGGATATGATACCACTATCCTCTATTACTAATGAGGTCTGTTGGGACATAGTTTGATCTACAATAATATTATTGTTTGCTATTCCACCCAACCATGACAAAGCCCTATTCTTATGCTCTTCAATTCTAAAAATTTCAAACAAGGGCACTTTTACAGTAATTTGAGATAACATGGATATCATATCAACAGGTTCAACCATAGTAGGTTTTACAATAGTACCTGCAATCGGAGTCTTTTGAGTAGTAGGCACCACATTTTGCTTGATAACATCCGGTTCTGACTTCTTTGGTTGCACAACTGGTTTTGTTGCTTCACTTATCTAAAATTGAACCTTCTTCTTTGGTTCCCATTTCTTACCCTTGTTCTCCTTGATTTTAGGCACATCTACATTGACTTTCTTGTTTTGATCATTCATCTTATGAGTGATGTCTTTGATGAACACACTAGATGGTCTTCCTGCATCATTATTTATTGCTCCATTTCTCAAATTATAATTACTATGGACTTGTGAAATCATTTCGGCTGTAATTCTATCAATTTCCTCCTTGGAGGGCATTCTTAAACTTGTGAGACCTACATCAAAAAATGTACTGCATACCTTATCTATATCATACCCTTCATCATCTAAAAACACTTGCTGATGATGTAGCTGGTAAGCCATTCTCTGGCTAGTAATATCATTTTCAGGCTCTTCTAAATTAGAATCTATCAAATCATCACACATACTCACCATATTGCAGCTTATATCATCATGGCTTTTCTCTTCAGTTTCTTCTTTAGCTTGCACTCCTTGAGCTTGGGCAAATGACTGAGCAACAGCACAATAATTAGCAGAATGAGGTGATTGGCATATAATGCACCATGGTACATCATCATTCATATTTATAGTGTTCCTTTTCAGGGGGTCTGGAGTACCCTTATCCTTCACATTTTGGGTCTAGTTGGGAACTAGTTTACCATCTTTCCACTGAGTGTTGTAAGGGTAATTTTGCATCCTAGGCTGCCTATTGAAATTGTTGTTATTCACAGGGGGTCTTTCAGCAACATTTGGCTTATTGAAACTAGTGGGATTCATCTTTTTGAGCATTTCTAAAACCTGGCCTATGGTAGGTTCTTCAGGCTTTTTTCCTATAGGAGTTTTTTCACCCTCCCTTTTATTATTGTTTTTAGGATTAAAAAGCTTAGGATCATCCCTCCTACCTAGTTTTCCAAATGCCTTTCTATTATTCTCTATATTTACTGCAACTCTATAGGCATCTCTTAAAGTTTTTGGATCTTTATCCCTCAATAGATAAGCCATTTTGCTATCAAAAGCATTGAAATAGGTTGTGAGGCAGATGTCTTCATTTAACCTCATAAATTGAAAAAGTTTGTACATACCTTTTTGGAATCTCACATTAAAATCAAATGTGGACTCATTTGGATTCTTCTTGATATTGTTGAACTCATTCAACATGAATCCTGCATTAGTATTGTCCCCATATTTCTCTTTGAACATCTTCTCCAAATCACTCCATGAGGTAATACTGTCATCAGGAAACCTCCTAAACCAATCCTTTGCATCCTTTGTTAGTGAATGCACAAACAATTTCATTACCATGTCTTCATGTTCAACTTCATAATCATTCAACATGTCAATGAAAATCCTCAAATGTTCTTCACCAGTAACATCATTATTTCCAAAAAACTTAACCATTTTATCCCTTAAATCAAATGATATGGGATGTGGGGCACCAGGAATACCAACAAATGATATCTATCTATACTTTTCTAGGTATATAGGTTTCTTCTGGAAACTAGGAACATTGGAGGTACTAGCTATATTAGCTTGACTCAGGGGAGTAGCTTGGGACTATTGTGGTGGGACAAATGGGATTTGGGTGCCAATAGTGGAAGATGAGGTAGGAGAAAATTGGGGTATTCCTTGAGTTGAAATTGTGGGAGCACTAACTGGTGTATGATTTGTAGGTGGGATAGACAAATTGGGTCATGAAGCCAATGCAGAATTAGACTTTATGAATTGGATTTTCATTCTAGTTTCTGTAGCTTGAGCCTTATTCTCAACCTTCTCAAGTTCTTTTGCAAGATCTTCCCTCTCTTTTTGAGCCTTCTCAAGATCTAGATCTAATTTCAACATGGAGGTTTGTATAGATTTTCTTGGTATAGCTTGAGGCTCATTTATTTGGATTCCTATAGCCTTGCCTTTCCCTTTATTTGGAGCTTTTGTAGTGGGCTCTACAGGATCAATTTGAATAGGTTTATAGGCTTGAACTTGAGCAATAACTGGTTCTTTCCTTTGATTTAGGTGTTTCTCGTATTCTTGAACATTAGCTCTCAGATTATCAACATCTCCAAAAAAATCGTTATGGAGAGTTGTGGTATTCTCTTCTAATTTTTTATTTTTCTCTTTCAAAGCAGCCATCCTTCTTAGCAGAGCATCTCTTTCTATTATGGCATCTAAAGTGGCTTGCTCCTTCTCTTTTTCAAGGAGAATGCATTTAGCTTCTTCCTCAGCAATCCATTTCTTCAAAAATTCTATTTCAGAGTGCACTTCTTTAGGATCTGCAAAAGTTGCCTCAGAATCAGCAGGGTCATCCAAATCTATAAGGTTTGGTTCTACATATGGGGCTAGTCTGGGATTAAAAGGATTATCAGATGAACTCCTAAATCCTAGCCTATAATTCATATCTGCTACAAGATCTAGTCTTAATGAAGCAATTCCCATAGTAGACACATCCTTGTCTTGAAAAAATCTCTCATCTAGTAATGGGGTACTAAAAATGCCTCATAAGAGTCTTGTAGTTTTGGATTCAAAGCTAAGCAAAGAAGACTCCCTTCCTATTACTGGTTGATAATGGGAATTGATGGATGCATTACCTCTGGGTTTCCAAGTGGGATTTGGATCTGTCTTTTTCTTATTTTGGTTCTTCCTACCACCTTGGGGTAGATCAGTATACATTAATACATCAAGATTGGCTCTCATGTAAGCTCTTGTATTTTTTCTCTTATCAGCCATATTCACCTTTTTGTTACAATAAACACTAGCTTCAAAACCTTGACTGAGTCGCCACCCTATTTAAAGAAAATATATAATGACACTTTTTCTGACTGAAGGAAAACAATACAAAAGTAGGAACAAAAATATGTGGCACAGACAGACCAATCACTGATGTCGTAAGACTGCAACTCTTGCTTGTTAGATAAGACACTTGGATAGGCTGGATATGTCAGTGTGTAGCAATGGTACTTGGGCTCTATCTTCTTTAACTTCTCAAGGTTTGACACTAAAAGATTCCCTTTTAACCACAGGCAAAACATAGATCACATGACACACACATACACAGTGGGACCAAAGAAAACTATAGTACTTTTCATAGATGTGTTGGACAACTCCCCAGCAGAGTCACCATTTTGTTGGTGTTTTAAAAAGTTCTAAAACTACTAAGAAATAAAATGCTTAATACCAAAATGATAGTACATACACAATCTAAAGACTACCCTATTTTTATTAGCAATTGCATATGTAAGGTATTTGCACCCAACTTCAACAAAACCATAGATGGTTTTCTACTCTTTTGGCTCTACAAAACTAGGGTGGGTGTACCCAGGGATGGTTCAAAACTGAAACAACTGTATGAGGATTATTCTTAGTTTCATTTTGATTCTCATTTCAAGATCCTTAAACATATACATAATTTTCACTAACTTGGTAAACACATCCCATAAAACAAATATGGCCAAGAATTCTTCTATAGATCTACAGATGTTTTTAACAACAATGGCTAGCTGAAGCTAAAACATTCCATGTAGACAAGCTGGCCAACTTTGAAGATCTTCAGGAAATAAAAGTAAAATTTGATTTGATGATGCATTTGAATAACCATTTATAATATATTTCTCTTTTAGCTAAAATAACTTGATCAGTGCCTAATCCATTAGGGTTCAAAGTTTATAGCAAATTCTTAGATCTAATTTGTTTCCTTACAACAAATTCTATCAGAAATTCTTATCAGAACTTATCATTCAAAATCCTTTTCAATACTTAAGGAATCTTATCACATTCATCAAAGCCTTTATTTAATCCATTGAATTAACAGCAATGATAAATGTATATACAACCTAACTAGATTGCATTCAATTGCAAAAGCTCTTACTCATACAACCTCAAGGTAGCTAAGTATTTAAAAGGTGACAAAATTCAGAAAGAACTGATATGGGGATAGTTCATAATTTGTATTCATTTCCTTTGAAATGGGTATATCTTTTACAATAGACTCAGAATGGCCTTCAGAAAGAAACATAGCTCTTTCTATATTCATGTATTCTCAGAGAATTGATAGAAAAATACATTACAAACTTGCTTTCAAAATTTGGACCAAAAACCAAACTAAGCATAATACTTAGAAGAAATAGAATTTGGACCATTCTTTAGCCTTTGGATCTCACTTAAATAGTGTGAGATGCAACAAGCTTTGGGCTAAAGAAAGTGACATGTGTCTTATAAAAGATAGTGACAAATGTCGGTCATAAAAGACAAAAAAAAATAACAGAAAAGCAAACACATCGAACCATCCTGGGTGGGCCCCTTTCTGTTATGCTTCTCAATTGTTAAAACAAGAAGATAGGATCTGATTCTCCAATTATTCTTCATCCTCAGAGTAAATAGCCATGAGGTTTGAAAGTGATGTATCATCTTCAGTTACCTGTAAATTTACTTCAACTTGGGGATTTTCCATGTCCTCATTATTAAATATGAGGGTGACTTTTACTTGTACATTTTCCTCCTCATCATCTTCTGACATTTGTTCTAGAAACTGGTTTTTACATTTATTAAAAGCATCATCATTTGGCCAATGAAAACTTAGAGCTTATCTTTGTATCATTATTAAATAATTCTCACTTTCTTCTAAATCATCAAATTCTTTTATCATAACAGTATAAAATAATTGTATCTTTACTAGCTCTTCATTTGTCTTTGCCCAGAACTAGTGGCTAGTTTCATTCATGATGTTTATTATTCTTTCATTAAATAACACATCCATCTCCCTTTTCCACTTTTCCTTTTCCTTTATTGTATCAAAAGATTCTAAAGCACAAGGAAATAGGGTGAATTTTTCAGCAATATATCTGGAAAAACATAATGTTAATCTTTTCTGTAAAGAATCTCTCTTATCATCAAAATTTTTTAGCTTATTTAATAAATCAAAAATTTTCTCAACTTGATGATAAGGCATTTGGACTGCAGATATACATATGATTGTAATATCATTATTTTTTTCCCTTCATTTCTGTGCAAGAGGAGTTAGTTTATCCTTATCCCTGTTCAACTCATCCATGAGGGTTGCAATTCTTGTCAACTGATAAAAAAAGTTGACCATTGTATTTTATCCCTTAGATATATTACACCCTGCTTTAATTTTTCTCCATTTTGATTTCTCAATTCTATTTACAACTCATGCAATTTTGTTTTTTCTTCTTCAAATTCCTCTATAGTATAGAATTGGGGCCTTTCAGGGGTGTCAGGTATTTCAATAATAGGGGTTGATCCAGATCCAACCAATGGCTGTGAAGGGTATGCAATTGTAGGTGCACTGGATTCTCCCATTTTTCTTTTCCCCAATATCCTCTCCATTTGAGACATTTTTTTTTCTAATGATTGTATCTGTATACCCCTTTCCTCATATGCCCTCAAAACTTCTTCAAACCTAGCATTGTGTTGGGAAAACTTATCTTCTTCTTGTCCAGATACAACACCACCCAATTTTAGCATTTCTAAAGCCATTCCCATTTCTTGTTTACTACTTACCTCACCAGCCCTGTATACTGTCAATGTACCAGTATGTTCTGCAATGGGAAACTCATGCATCCCGGTACTTTCTCTCTTATCTATGGACCACAAAACAAGGGCTTGGTGGTCATCACTAAATTTGACCCCTCTATGAGCCTGTAATACTACTTCAGCAGTTGTCAGTTGAACATCCTTTTGCTTCCTTACTTAATCGAAAACAATAGCATTTGCTATATCCCATTTTGGCAGAAGGAGGACTCCTGATTGTCTAACTATTTTGCTTCTAGCTTCAGGAGTGAACAGGGAAAAATCACTCAAAAACTTTGATTTTACCTCTTCCTTGATAACCAGGTCAGATTTATTTGGTTGCTTAGCCTTGATCTTCTCATAGGCTTTCTCAAAATTCTTTATGTTTAATCTCCATAAAAACTGAGCAAAACCCCTAGATCTTACAAAATTTTCATCATTAATAAATCTTTCAAAATCCTGGGCAACAATTGGGTCAATTTCCTTAACTTGGTAATCAGCAATGGTCAGGTCCAAGGAAGGTGTATGAGGTTCTTGTGGCTCTCCAATATCCAAGTCTGTAGAAGTGACAATCACATCCCCTTCTCCTCCCATTTTTCTAAGTTGTTCCTTTAGAGATGCTTCATCATCTATCTAGATTGGAGATTGGCTTGGGGAGTATCATTCTTTTTGAGAAGATGAAGACCCCTACTCTAATTTTCATCTTTTTGGAGAGCTGGCTGCAAATGGACTTCTTGACCTTGGCTCCTTATGAGGGGGTACCTGTTGCACACTTTGAACCATGACATAACCTGCCCTTTTCCACAATGTATACTGGCCAGGAGTTACCACATTTCTACCGCTCATTCTTCTTTGTATTTATGCTGCCTTGTTTGGGTGTGTCTTAATAAATATATCTTTCTTTTGATTCATAGTCTGAATTATTTTAGCAAAATTATTCATTAATGCCTGTATTTTATCTCCCTAGTATTTCTTATCTTTCAATGGGTCATACTGGGGGTCAAAAGCATTAATGAATTCCAAGTTTTTACTGAAAACTATCCATTTCTCTTTCCTTAATTCTTGCTCCTACAATGTGAAAATATTGTTGATTATATCTTTCGAATAGTAAACCCGATGTACCATATGGGAAGCTCTCACCCTTTTTCTTAATAGATCATAGAATCCTTTAGGGTCAATGAATCTGGCATGAGATTCTGCCATGTTATATTTATTCAAAAAAAAAATTAAATGCTTGCACCCCTTTTTAACAAAAACAAAATCATGCACTACAGTAACCATTGGAAACAAAGTGCCCTTCTTGACCAATTCCCTCTCATCTATAGTACCTATCTTTCATAAGAGCTTGGCTATCCCTATCTTCAAAGGTACATGAAAAGGTAACACATGAGGTTTTCCTAGGAAACCATAAACTCTTATTATTGTTGAAACATTGTAGGGAATTATATCCCGCCAGTTATGACTGACAAGTAGCCCTTTAGCATGGTCCTTGGGTCTGTCCAATTCTAATAATGCTTGTGGGATTCTAGGGCTATCTCCTCTTAAAAGCAGTCTAAGCTTTGATGCAAAATACCTGTCAATTTTTACATAACTAGCATCAGTGGCCTCTGAAGTCATATCCACACTCCACAATTGTACTAGATTCCTTTCTCCATCCTTTGTTGTTTCTAACTCCATATCCTTGGAGAAGAAAGTATATCCTTTGTGTAAACATACATGCATCATTAATGAATACCAACAAAATGGTTTGTTTACTTTCCCCTTTGCTATTCCAACTAGATTGTTGTGAGTCTCTTGTGCTAGGAAAGTGGCAAAATCCAGAATGGTACTCATTCCAAATTGAAGGGTTTGAGCAATTATAAGGACCATAGAACCTAGAATTTGATCACCTTCATCTATTCCCAAGATCTTGCAAAGAGAAAAATATAGTGCTTGAGCTCTCAAATTGAAATGTCTTCTCAACAGTGGCTCTAGAGTACTGGCTATGATTACAGAAAAATTTCCAACCCTAGCAGCATGCTCCTATAGTGGCCCTGTTCTCAGGTACACTCATTGTGCATCATATCTAGCTTTGCAAATCATCCAGATCAATGATTTCATGCAGAGCATGGTTAGGGTTTAGGTTGAAAACCTCACTGAACAGCTCAGGGAAAACCCTAAAAAGGTTGACCCCTAAATGATTTTTTACCCACCCCGTGATAGGATCATACTTCTTTGCCAGGTCCATCAATAATTCACTATCAAAGAAAACACTGGGGACTACTAATTTTCCAATGTCAAATTCCCATACATTGCTCATAGGAGTGTCCAGTTTTTGCTCTGAAAACCATTTCTTAAACAAATCCAAACCTCCCATGGAAACCTGGGCATCTCTTATCCAATTAGCTTTATCATAAAATCCTTCTGCCACCACTACTCTAGGGTTTTTTGGAATGAGTTCCCTTCCCTTAGTTATTTCATGCACTGATAAGGGGAATTGTTTGAGAAAATCATCATGTACTGAATGTTTTAGATAATCCTTTTGTCCAGTAAACTCTTTTTGAGGCGGCATTTTTAATGAAACTTTGGAGGATTCACAACAGCAGTTGTTTCAAATTTACTCAGAAAGTCACAGTGCACTTACCCGCCAGAATTCGCACTTTTGCACTATATGATGTCTTCTGCAATTTTACTAGAGTATTAACTAAGAAATTTCGTGCCTTAGCTCTGAAATCTTGAATGTCGTTTTCTTTCTGTGCTTTGGTGATTCATTAATGGTGGAATCATGGGTTCTTTTTATGAATTAAAATTGCACGCACCAGGTCTAGATCACATTTACTCTTAGTAACCGTTGCCCATAATTTGTACTCAAATTTGAATCCCATCCGTAGATTTCATTAAATCGCACGGTCCTTATTTTAAAATATCAAGCTTTATAGTCTTTTAGAAAAATTCTATGTGTCACCATCATGCTTCCCCACATTACTTAAAGACCTACATCTTCATAATGTGGGGATGTGCCAACCGTCGATCAAGACAAGATCGATGATCAGAATAATCCATTTTGTATTAAAAACCAACTAGCTGAACTGACCAATAGGGAACTGCCATATTAGCTCATACTGTTTGACAACACTCCACACCAATGGATCCTGTATGTTCTTCTGAGAAAGAAAGTGTTTGACGTCATCACAGACACGTGACCAAAATGCGCTTGCCCACATTACTTAAAAACTTGCATCTTTATAATGTGGGGATGCACCAACCATTGATCAAGACAAGATCAACGATGATAAGAATTCACAGTCATTAAGCAACCAAAAAAAACCTTTCTGTGCACACCTAGAATTACACATCATCAGTCATTTGTAGTGTAGCATATTGAAATATAAATACATGACCCCACTTTTCCACGCGTCGCAAATGTGCTTCCCTGCATTACTTAAAAACTTGCATCTTTATTATGCAGGGATGTGCCAACTGTTGATCAAGACAAGATCAACGGTGATGCTACTTGGTAAGCAATCTTCATAGCTTTGGCACTAAATCCACCAATTATATCACGGGAGAAAACAAGACGTGTGCAAAGTTACTAACAAATTTGACATACAGGAGCTTTTGTAGCATACTGGATCTCATAAAACATCAGGGGCTATGTGTCATCATCGTGCTTCCCCACATTACTTAAAAACTTACAACTCTATAATGCAGGGATGCGCTGACCCTTGATCTCTGATAGATCAATAGTGATTGAAAAACACTTCAACTTGGCATCCTTTCAAACGAAATATCGCAATTAAAGGTACACAAAGGGTTTACAAAAGGCATTTTGACGTAAATAAAACATTAGGATAAAAAGTCTTGCCAAAATATTTGAAGAAAATACCCTTTTTAAAAAAATTTGAAAACAAGGGCACCACAAAACAAAGACATAATTGATTTTTCACCCAAATATCAAAATTTTTCCTATACTATGAAAAATCACACCAACATAACCCATAGGCCCCTCAAGGCCATGGCTTCTCGAAATCCCATTTTCTTTAAGTTACAATGCATTTGCAATGAATTATATTTAAATATTTAAAAATCCTACCCATGAGCAATGTGGGATTTCTCCTCCTTAAATGTAGCTTCCTCTTTGAAACTACGGCTAGTCTTTCCTTTAGCTTGTGGCATGAGTTCTCTGCCAACATGGACTGCTATGGATCTTGTGTTTTTCTTTATTGTTGTTCTTGCTATTGGTGTGGGTTTTTAAGTACATGGATTTTCTTGAAGTGACTTTTTCTCAAGCATGTCCCCTCCCTCTTTTCTTGGTGCAGACCTCCTTTTACTCCACGTAAGGATCTATTTTCACATGCCTTTAACCTGCATGTTCTTTCACCTCATGTCACCACCCAAATCATGTATGCCTTCTAATCTGTTCATGCTTGCAAGATTTCCTCCTTATGCATGTCATTTTTTGCTTGTATGCAACAAATTAATTTAAGCTTTGAGGGGTTGCTTCAAATAAAACGTGGAGAAAAAGCTTCCCAAATTTAGTCTAATCCAAGAGCTTGATCTCTATGCTTTTGAAACATGGGACCTTGGTGATCATGACTAGTGAGATGCAATGAGAACTAAGTTCATGGATCCTACTTGCTCTAATGGTTGTGCTTTTAATGCTCTTTGGGACAAATAAATGGTCGATTCTCATAGTGATTGGTGCTTCCATGGAGAACTATAGAGCTTAACCTCTTTCATTGCTATCACTTGAGGTATAATATATTCCACAAATGTTATGAGGGCATTGAATATCCCTTGCCATTTTTCTCTACACATGGTGCTCCTTAACATAGATTGCCTCCTACCCTCTTCACCTTCATTGTTGCCTAGATCGAAGATGTTCATCCCATATGCCCATGCATATTGCTCTAGATAAAAATTCTCTTGTCATGGAGATCAATGTCCCACATTAGATACAAATAATGATGTATCACTACATCATCATCCAAAGAAACCACCTTTTGAAGGTTTAGGAATAGCTTTGAGAGATATATGTGGATATGGTTCATTATTGACAAGTATTTAGGATTATGTGCTTGAAGTTTAACTACTATGAAAGTAGGACTCAGGCTTGTTCCATTGACACTGTCATGATCATAGTTTCTTTGAATTTCATGGTCCTTCATCATGGAATTCAAATAGGGATGTTATCTTTTGTCATTCATTTAAATAGATGAAGACCTTTCACTTCAATAATTACTAGAAGAAGAGGATGCAAAGAAAACTAGGCATGTATTGGTGCATATGTCTTCTTATTTATAATAACATGAAAGACTATACTTTCCAAGAATCTTCTTATAATCCTATAAGAAACTTCATTCCCCATATCTTATCAGTCTGATGCAATTAGTCAGGCCCCAGAGTGGGTTCGGCTAAAATTTGATATCAATTGGCACTCAAAATTGAGTTCCCATTTTGAGCATCCTTTTAAAATTTTGAATCAAATCAAGCGCTATGAATGCCCATAAATGCATATGTACCCAACTGTACCTTTGAGCCCTATAAGGTGTTCAATGTTTTTAACACCTTCCATTTAGCCCATCCACTTGTCCATGATGATAAATTGTCATTTTGAGTTGTTTCATGAAGTCCTATTTTGAGCTGGTGTCCAAATCTACATTATACCGTAAGTGTCAAACAACAATAGAAGGTTGTGTTTGTCATTGAATATCTTTCACCCAAAAATGTGTCATGACTTTTTGCTTTGAGAGTATCTAGTTTCTACACCTAAGAGTTTATGTTTTAGATTTTGAGTTGTTTCAAGCTCGTTTGTCTAGGTTTTGAATCCCTCAAAGTTGGTCAGTTACTATTTTCATGCATTTGCACTTTGCACATAATTCTGGGAAGCCCTTTTTGACGTGCTTTATTTTTGACCTAGTTGACCCATATGTTAAAATTCCTATTACACTATATTTAAAAAATTAGATACTTGTTATGTTTTAAGTTTCAGCTCATGACGAATCCGTTTGATCAATTTTCAAATGCAATTCCAAATGAAATTTTTATCTTTTACTAGTGTCATAAAGTGCAGGTTGTTTGGTACCCCTGTTCATGATCTATGATGGGTCAAGTCAAATGAATTGTACCCCTTTGTTTTACACTCAAGATAATCTAGGTGTGTCATTTTTTAAGTCATGACGAATCCATTTGCACACTTTTCCAGGTCAATTCCATTTGCAAAAATTGTTATCTTGTCACTGTTTCCAATTAGCAAATCTAAGTAGCCCACTTTGACCGCTCGCCATTTGTGTCATGTTATTCTTCATGAGCCCAAATTGCAGATCCATACTCTCCTCATGATAGAGAACCAATGTCCCAATTTTTGTTTTCCCATGTTTCCATTTGCCCAATTTTCAAAGCCAAATCCAAACCCAATTTATTACTTTATAACATGTTTACTTGCAGGTAATTTTGAGAAGGCAACTTTGACGACGAATATCTTTTGACTGGAAATTATTCATAAGATAAGATTTTACAAGGTAAAAGTGTGTGGAAAAAAGATTTAGTGTGCTAAATTCTAAAGCTTGGTCAGGTGTTTGGATCAATTTTTAAAGCCAGCCAATAGGCCCTATTAGCAGAAAATCATAGTTTGCATAAAGTGGGTAAATAAGTTCTAAATGATTGTTTCAGTTCTTGGTTCTAATTCTAATCAATGTCAAATTTTCAATGGATTATTTTAGAATATCAATTGTTCAGAAACAATTTTTTTTTTTTAATTGAATGCTAGCACCAAAAGCATAATTTTATTGCATAATAATGCCAGCCCTTGTTACATTTTACAATGGGGCATTTATAAGAAATAATCTCCTCAATTTGTGTTGATAGTGAGAGATATCTTAATGCAATAAAATGATTTTAAAATATTTAAATAAATTAAATATATACAAACTGATAATCTAACTGGTGCTTAGAGGGACTCCATCCATATTTTATTCATTAATTGGATGCATGAGCCCTTTACATGTTAAAAACAATGAAAGCATGAGAGATAAAGTAAAAGGAAGCCATTAGTCAAAGTAGAAGTGCATGGGGACACCAAAAAGAGAAGCTACCCCTTCACTAGGCATGTGTTAGAGTTAAACTACTATAAGAATGCATTCCTAATTCATGGAAAGTGTTATTTTTGGAACTGGCAGTCAATTGTTAGTGCACCTCTAAATTGTGGACCTATAGACCTATGGACCTGTGAACCTATAGAGCTCGACTAGGTCAAAAATCTCAAAATTTTACTATCAAAATTGAAATTCTGGCATCTGGGTTTTGCTCATCTTTATCCTAAAGACATGTTTGGATGTTTGCCCTTGAATTTCTCTATAATCTCAAAAATCTTAGTAGCATCTAGAAGATCCAAAGCCTCATACTTGTCTTTGACATTTTTTCTGTAGTTACCCACCTCAATTCACGTTTTTACAAAATCTCTAAGTTTGGTGTCCAACTCTAACAGTGATTCCTCTATTTGAAGGCTTGTCTGATGTCTTCATCACTGGATTCCTCCTCTAAAGTCTTTCTAAAATTCACCACAACTACCTCAACTGGTATAATCTTCTCTCCTTCTTCATCTTCAAAAATGTCCAAGCATGCATCACTATATAACTTTTTTGCTTCCAAAATTCGCTCTTGGGCTTGGTCCTTGAGCCTATGTATCTCATCATGCAATGTTTCCATCACTTTGCTTCCATCTACAATCTTTTCTATCCAATCATATATCATGTCTAACTCTTATCTGGTATATACATCAAATTAGAATGTAGTACCTTTACGCTTTTATGGCTTATTGAGTTTGTTAATCCTTGCTCCACACCTGTACCTAATCCATAATACTAAAGTCCTGACTCAAAATTTCCATGATCTTGTCAACATTCTCTTGTGTAGCATGCAATAACTTCAGACTTCCTATGATTATAGTAACACCCCTATCCTCAAGTTTGTCTCACCAATTCTGACAAGCTCTCAAAAATGGACTGAGTTGTACACCTTCCCCTTCTCTAAGAATGGTATTCAAAGTCTCCTCAAGGTGTTTAGAATAAGGAGGACCAATAACTCCAGCTCAATATACCTTTAAGATCTCAACTTTCTTGCAAAGTTTTCTGATTTCAATTTCATCCTGTTCCATATGGCTAAGAACCTCCTTGACTCCCATAGTCATCATCTATTGGGAAGTATCTCATGTAGGCTTTCCTAACATGATATCTTTCATTTCATAGTCCTGAAGACTAATAGCTTCTTCATTTGTACCTTTTGGAGGGTGAGCCACTTGTGCAAATAAGACCTAGTTCTCAGTAGTAGTAATGAATACAAATGGCATTGCATCATGTAATGGAGAGTCAAGCTTGTTCAAAATCTCTACAATGTCACAAATATCATTCTCTGAAGCATAGAATTGATGCTTGGCACTCCTCATTATCTCTTTTCGAAACCATCTTGGGATATGTCTTTCTATAACCTTGGCTCTAGATGATGAAGGGATGTGTTCAACCACCTCCTTCCCTTTATCACTCTTGCTTGGAGTCTCTTGTTGTGAGGGTTCTTCTTCTATAGTCTCAGTTTCTATAGATCCTGTACTTTGATCCTCAACTTCCTAAGAAGGTTTTTGTATACATTCTACTACTTGTGCCTCTTTTGATGGCTCATTAGTAAACCTTGGTTCTGGTTCTCCTTATAATGGTGATTCCTTCTAAACATATTCTTCTAAACTCAGATGTGGAGGTGTCACTGAAACCTTATCTACCATCATAACTTGAGGTGAAGATGGGGGAGTTGGATGAGGACCTTGTGTCTCAGGTGGCATTTGCATCCAATCTTGCTATTGAAGTTCACTTGTAGGAGTATCTCTAATCTTATGTCCAACCAATTCTATACCCACTAGCATGAAATCAAAATTTGGGATGGAGAGAACATCATCACCTAGCTCCCTTTTCTCATTCACCCATCGCTATACTTCATCTTCTAAAGAAGAGAGTTCTACCATTTCAAATTGGGTGGGTGGTGGGGTATTTTTGACACTCTTCCTTCTTTCCAATTCTATGGCTTTGGCCAATCGAGTTCTCCTTTGTATAGGCACTTGCTCCTCCTCTTCATCTGACTCTATTTCCCCTTCATCTGATTCTTCCTCGAGAATGGTTTCAGGAATAGAGGGATTAGGAACTAATCTTTTATGAACTCTTTGCCTCTTGTTCATTCTAACCTTGATCCTCTTTTGTTTTTGTGGAACCATAGGAGAAGCAGGCTCTTCATACACATGATGAATGGATGTATCTAGAATTTCTCCCTCTTCTTATTGACTTGTCAAAATAGGAGGCAATAGAAAATCAACCTGAATACGAGAAATTCCAAAGTCTTGGGGCTCCTAGGGAGTAGATTCCTATCACTACAAAGGGGCCTGTTCTTCAAGATGCTCTACCTAAATCCTCTAAGGAGAGGCTCTCTTCCTCTTTTCCTTCTTCTTCTCTAAAGGATGGTAGTATCCCACTAGACGATTAAGCTAGTAGACAATTTTTGGCTTGATAGGAGACTAGAGCATGAAGATAGGAACTATGAATTTCTTCCCCTTTACCCTTTTTGGGTGAGCATGTACATGGAATATCACTATATCTAGAATTGGATCAAGTGGAAAAGGTTTCTTTATCCAACTCTTTGTCATTCTAATAACATGTCTTGTGTGATGATTAATATCATATCCTTCCTCTCTATCAATTTCTACACTCAGGATAGGCCTCTTGCCAACTTTATCTATATTGAATAAGGGATCTAATAGCTCCTGTGAGTCTTGTAGCCTTATCTCATCCAGGATGGTCAAATGGAGAGCCTTCTCCACTAAATAAAAAGTCATTCTACAATAGTCTCTGATATGAACATTGTAGTGATTTGTGGCATTGATCCAATGATCTTCAATGACATCCTTGTGATAGAACTCTTTTCCTGCCTGGTTTTCCACTTTACCAACATTGTCGAAGAATGGCCAGGGAGAGTTATATTCTTCAAGAGGATAATTCTCCCATTCCCACTTGAAAGTTAGGATATCCTACTTTCTCTTTACCTGGTATGCTCCTATTACAAAAGGTCAATCCCAACAAGGCCTCCATTTTTTTTTATCCTCTCATAAGCTGACTCAATCTGCCAAGAAATTTCCATTAGAACCAACTTGTCACTTGGGTACCTTGGGATCTTCTTTGGATTAATGGATGCACCACCAACTTGAATGTATGTGAATCTTTGGAACTGGATAAAATATGCACTGAGAGTTGTGATCTGTGTCTTGGCCTCATCAGACAATCTCTTCCCATAATCCCCTTTGATGAATTGAATGATGGCAAAGATGAAGACATCATTCAAAATTTTGTATTCCTTGCTCTATAGTGAGACCTTCTTCTTCACCAACTGAGGATAGACTATATACAGCCATGCATTAGGATCTTGCATATTTACCTTCTTGTATAACCCAAGATAGTCAGTTGCCCTTGCTGCAAGTAGATATACCGCATAAGAAGTCATATAGAACTTCTTCTTGTGTTTTATTATCTGCAACTGGTCACACAAGTTTTCACAGGTGTGGTGGCCCAATCTAGTGGCATCTTTGCATGTCTGATGGTCTCAATGAAGTTGACCATAAATGGAGCAAGATGACCTACTATAGGCAATCCCATAACTCTACTCAAGAGAATGATTGAATATCCAATGTCATCCTTCATGTATCCTTGAGTCATATCCACTTTACTGATTTCCTTCCCTCGAGGTGCTTTCTCAATGAAGTATGAGGAATATATGATGTCGGTAGCCTCCTAGTAATGATCCTTATGCCACCTCTTAGTTACTTCATATGAAAGCCTAATGAACTAATTGGCTCTGGGTAGATGAAAAACCCTCTCAATATTATAAGGTTGTAGATCCAATACCACTTCCCCAGTGATGCTCTTTACCACCCTTTCATCAGGAACAAAATGTTGAGATAGGGTCATAATAAATTCAACTGATTGCACAGTCCCAAGATGTGATGCTGCATTTACTAATTTGGAATGGATTAGGGTAGATCTCAAGGATGACCTTTTGGCTGGATTATTAAAAACTCTTAAGAACTCTCCCAAGTTTGTGTGTCCAAGTTTTGTGTCTTTGATCTCAGAGTATTCATTGTGCAACTGTGATTTTGGGTTTATGCCTTAGAACTTGTACACAACTAGTTTTTCTACTAATCTAGATGTGGATGCCATCTGATTATATTACCTACATGTCATGGAAAAAATACCATGATTAATTATTAGATATCAAAAAAGAAAAGAAAAATGTAAAAAAAAGTCCCCCTTAGGGACTTATTTGTTTTGTTCTTTTTTTTGAATTTTTTTAATTTTTTTAAAAAGTTTATTTATTTATTTTTAAAAATATATATCTCTTTTCTTTTTTTAAGGAAAAGTTGAGGGAGTGCACACATGGTGGTGAGGGCATCCACGCGCATGCAACAAAAGGGGTGTATTATGCATGTGCATGCAGTAGCATGAGCGGTGTGCACGTGCCCCAAAATTGGTGTGGCCTGCATGTGTGCACTGCGCACGCGGTAGCATGGGAAGCACATGCCCCCCAAAAGGAGCATGGCCAAGTGCAAGTACCACAATTTTTTTGCATGTGTACCCCAAAAGGGGTGCATGGGTGTCGCGTTGCTTGAGTATAGTCGCAGCAGTGCACGCCCAAAGGGTGTGCGGTGCGTGCACCCAAAAAGGGCACGGCAAGAGGTGCCATAGCAACATGCTGCTCATGCATAGGGTGTAGAGCAGTGTCCATGCATGATTTTTGAAGAAAAGGGGGGGAGTGTTTTACCTCTCCCTCCTTGCTCCTTGGTCAAAAAAATGAGTAAGGAAGAAGGGGAGGGAGGGTTTTTATAACCCTCTCTCCCTTTTGCAAGAGCGCCATGCCTCGATGTGCATGTGCTAGATGATGTTTTCTTTTTAGTGTGTGTTTTTCAATTTTTCAATCTTTTGTTTTTTTTGTTTTTTTTTTTTTTCTTTTAAAGGTTTTTTTACTCTAAAATTCTAACATCTAACCAAATTTTCTTCTCCCGATTCCTTAACTATGAGTCTGGAAGTCAAAAAAAGTAGGGAGTCCCCATTCCTAGTAAGGAATGGGGTGTGTGCTGTGGACACCACAACAAATAGCCACAAAAAAAAGGAAGAAATGATCAAGACATTTCTTCATCAACAAACATTCTTTTGCTGTGTGTCAAACACCAATCAAACTTTGAACACCTCGAGCATATTTCAGATGACTTTGCAATCAAAATCTCCGAAGTCAAAACCTTCAAACTCAGTGTGTCCATTGTGTATTCATTCCCTTTGACATGTCAAAATGTAATCAATCAAAGTTCTCTATCAACACAAAACAATCTTCCACTCCTCCTAGCTCATTCATTCAAAATTTACATGAAGGCTCTTGGTCAATCAATTGCTTGACAAGATGAGAGAATCAGTTCGAGGACTCTTGACGGGATGCCATGTTCTTTTAATATTTGGCCTTTTGCATAATTACTCCATGTCATTCCACACATTAATTTTGATAAAAAAATACTTTTGAATGCAAGGCACTTTGTTTTGTAATGTATCTTTAGCCATTTCAGATCTCTAGAATCCTTCAGACTTAACACCATCTTTTCTTCTTTCTTTCTTTTTTTGTTTTGTATCTTGACAATGCTTAGACTGTGTAGTCGAGACATTGATGTCATTTCTTGGATTCAATCTCTTATGAAAATCCCTTTCATTCCTCTTTTAAAACTTTTAGGAAACTCTCATGCCAATAATGATCTTAGTAACCTTTTGAGGAGATCCCTCCTACTTGAACCAGGTGAATTTTGGATCATTCCACATCGTCTTTGACTTTAATTCAATAGCACCCAAAATGATAAAATTTTAAAATTTTAAAAGTGTTGAGAGCTTGTTGGTCTAGGCTTTTGATTTCTAGACTAAAAGTCCCCTAATTCCACAAGAAATGTTAATTTCTCAGTTGGTATGAGACACATAGTCATCCAAATGTTTTGACAAAGAAATACCTCCTCCTAAAGTTGGGACTAAAGAGTGGTTAGTAAAATCTTGAGAAAGATCCCAAGTACACCTTACCCCCCAGGACTGACATAACTTTGAAAATGAACACATGACTAAAGAAAACACACAACTTGAAAAGAAACACACTTGCAGAAATAAACATGCTTGCAAGAATGAAAATCTAATCTAGATGTAAAAATGAAATCTAACTAATTTTTTTTCTTAGGCTTCAAAATAATGTTTTGAAAATTGCCCATTTATGGGAAAAGGTAGAAATTCACCCTGTAAGGAACTTAACCTAAAAGCGTTTTCTTTGAGAATTTCTACAATCTGATATGGGCCTATCAAAAAGTGTTGAAACTTGGTATGGCTACCTGGCTTTTCTTTTGCCTTATCCCAAAGTAGGACGAGGTCAGAAATCTTGAAGGATTTTATTGTGGCCCTCTTGTTAAACAATCTCTTAACAATAACTTGATGTTTAGCCATGTTCTCTAATGTAGTTGTTCATTTCTCATCCATTTCCAAAAGATTCATCAATTAGATTTGTACTCTATTAGTGTCATCAGCATACCCACTCATGAATTTCAAGATAGGAATCTTGAGATTGAGTGGGAATATCGATTCTTTCCCATAAAGAAGTAGATATGGAGAAGTCCCCAAGGATTTTTTAACTCTGACCTGATCCATCCACAAGGCATATTTCAATTGTGTATGCCAATACCTAAGGTTCTCCTTTGTTAATCATTTTATCATAGTGATTAAGTTCTTGTTTGTAGACTCTGCTACCCGATTTCTTTGCAAGTAGTAATTTGAGGAGAATTTGATGATGACTTTTTTTTTGAATGTCCATTGTGTCAAGAATACAGATGTAAATGTAGATCCATTTTTGCATACAAGAGAGAATGACATTCTAAATCTAGTAACAATATGTTCTTCCAAAAAGTCAGTCACCACCTTAGCAGTGCAATTTCTAAAAGTCTCTACCTTTGTCCATCATGTGCAGTAATCCATAGATGTAAGAATGAATGCATGTCTAGTTGATGATGGTGGGTTTACTGGACCAATGAAATCTAGTCCCTATTTTTTGAAAGGGCACACCTCATATACTAGTTGTAGTGGCATTGTTAGGTGCCTCTCTTCGTTAGCACTAGCTTGGGATATATGGAAAGAATGCACATGTTCAAATGTATCCTTGAATATCGAGGGCCAAAAATAACTTGATCTTAAAATCATGTGAGATGTTGCTTCTACTAAACTGTGTCCCATACCATACTTGTCATGAAAATGTTCCAAGACATCTATAGCTTCTTCATGTCCTAAGAATTTCAAATAAATTCCTTCTTAGTTTCTTTTATATAGCTTGTTATCAAGTAACTTGTAATACTCACATTTCATCTTAAGTCCCCTACATTGTGAACTATTCATCCATTTGGGACATTGATCTTGTAAGAGATAATAGACAATATCCTTGTACCACACATCTATCATCACACCTTGATTGATATCAACTTGTGATATAACCATCTTCTTTTGATCATCTTCATCTATTTCTTCGTCAAATTTGAATTCCTTTTGATTTCCCTCCTGGTTGTTAGCGATCATTTTGGACAATCCTTGGCCTCTAATTAATCTCATAGATTGAATTCTTGAAGTATTGCCATCCACTTTTTCCTTCTTTCACCAAGTTCATTCTGCATCAAAAGCATCTTTACTACTGGGTCAGTTACAATTGCATACACCTTACTTCTAAGTATGTAGTGATGGAACTTCTTTACTACCTTGATTAACACAAAGGATTGTTTATCAAGATTTGAATATTTCAACTTAGCATTCTTTAGAGGACAAATCATAAAAGCAATTGGTCACTCATCTTCCTTCTCTCTTTTTTGTTTCAAGATCCCTATGCAAGAATGTTTAGAAGCAAAGGAATAGATCTTGAATGGTAACTTGTAATCTGGACTTACCAAAATTGGGGCTATGGAAATGGCAACCTTAATATCTTGGAATGATATCTTTATCTTTAGTACCCATTCTATTTTAGCTCCCTTTTTGAGTAAATCATTGAGGGGGCAGACTATCTCTACGAAACCACTTATGAATTTGCATACAAAGTTTATCTTTCCAAAGAAAGATTTCAATTCCTTTCGATTGTGTGGAGGTGCTAACTTCAAAATAGACTCAACTCTATCTAGATCAATGGAAATTCTAACTTCATAAATGACATGTCCCAAGAGCTTTCCTTTAGTAACACCGAACTAACATTTCTTGGGATTGAGAAATATGTCGTACCTATGACATCTATTGAATACCTGCCTTGGATCAGCAATATGAGTACTTCAATCTTTTGAAAAGATAGTCAAGTCATCCATGTAGATGACTATACACCTATTTATCAATCCTTTGAAAGCTTCATCCATTGCTTGTTGAAATGTAGCTCCTGCATTAATCAACCCAAAAGGAATCCTTCTGTAAGAAAATGTTCCCCACTTGGTTGTGAAAGTAGTCTTTAGCCTATCTTCTTCATCAACCATCACTTGGTTATATCCTGAGTAACCATCCAAGAATGACATCATCTTTGAACCATTAATGATTTGCAGCACCTCATCTAGTGAGGGTAGAAGGTAGTTATCCTCCTTAGATGCTAAATTCAAGTTGCAAAAGTCAAGACAAAGATGAATTCTTCTTATCTTCTTCCGTGCAGGAACCAAATTTTCCACCCATGTGGAATGACAAATAGGAAATATGATCTTAGCATATAGAAGCTTCTTAACTTCTTTCATAATCAGTGGTTTAATTATTAGATTAACTAGTCATTGTCTTTGTCAAAAAGGTTTAGCATCTGGTTTCAAAGGGATGTCATGTGTGATAATCTCAGGATCATAAGTTTTTAACTCTTCATAGCTCCAAGAAATAATATATTTATACTTGGTGAGTAGTATGAGCATGTCAACCCTTTCTTTTTGATTGCATGCTTTTCCTATTTGTACCATTTTTGGTTCTTCATCAGTACCCAAATTGTATGAGTCACATTCCTCAATTCCTTTCTCTTGAGTTTCCCTTCTATTGAGTTTTGATTTGTCATGGTCAAAGATTCATTCAAGTTCAACCATTCCTTCTAGAATGTTGTTGGTTTTCAAATTAAGGATTCCATCATCATCCTCAAACTCATCATCTTCAGGCTTGTCCTCAAGTGTATCATCAATCTCTTGTCCTTGAAAATGGTGACTTCACATAATAAACTTGAGTATATGTTGATCATCTTGAAAGACCTAAAAGTTTGTGATATTGTTGGGAATGGAAGGAATGACAACTAATTCCATTGAGAATATTTTTAACTTCATATTTTTAACTGGTTGCAAAGCACTAGCTAAGATAGCAAGGGCATCACTACCACATTCTTTCTTCTTGGAATGGATTTGATGTTTAGAGTTTCAAAGTCATCTATTATATCCCATACCCTTTTTCTATAAGTGATTAACTTTTTTTCATTTCATGAGTATATGGATTTTACTTTTCATATCACTAGTTGAGAATCCCCTTCACTTATAAGAGTGGTGACTCCTTTTTCCAATGCAAAGAGAAGTCCTCGAATCAAAGCTTCATATTCAACACCATTATTAGTACATCTAAACTACAATCAATATGAAACATAGAAATACCTACCTTTTGGGTTGATTAGTTCAATACCTACACTGCTTCCTAATTTTCATCTAGAACCATCGAAGTGGAGTATCCAAATTGCATTTTCCTTGGGTTTTCTAACTTTGTGCTTATTCATCCTTAACTTTTCTTTTACTTGAGTCTTGAACGACTATTTCTTGGGAACTCATTGTAAATTTTCTCATGTAGGGCTTGATGAATCTCCTTCATATCCTATGGATAGAGGAAGAGTGTTTTTTTCTTGCTTCTCCTCAATTTCCCCTATTAGTTCACTGATTTGTTCAACTTTAGGTTTAGGATAAATGACTACTAAAGTCCATCCTTTACCTTTGACATATGATGGGGACACAACCCACACATAGAATGGACACAATAGGAAAAGGGAAATTGTATTAACTATAAAAAGAAGCTAGTACATTCAATATAGAGAAAATAGACTTCAAAACATGCCCTAAGGGCTTACAATAACATAATCTAGAGATAATTTCTCCTTTCAGTACCTCCTCTCAAACTCCACTCCAAACTACCTTTTACAATGCCAGAAATGTCCTTAAATAGACCCCAGAGGGTTAAGGACTAGGAATACATTCTAGAAAGTGGTAGTAGGCATCCACCGACCAAATCGAAGGCTCCAGAAGCCACGTTAGAAGTTGACACAAATCTAGAAGAATCCAAAAATGGTAATCGAACTTCCGAGAGGCATAACTTTTGAACCATGTCTCCGATTGATGAACCGTTTACATTTTCAAAAAGATCTTGAAGCACTCTATAGCCCTATGGACCATCTTTTCTCATCCCCCATTTTTTGATCCTTTTTTATGTCATCTAATGCCCCTAACCTGACTTTGAAGCATTCTTAGGAGGTCTCCAAAACTCAAAAAACTGTGATAACTTTCAAACCGTGGGGCCTTTTGACCTGATTCTTTTTTTGGAATGCTCTAAATTACAATTACATTCATCTAGCCAATTTACACCTCCTAGTTCAAAAAAATGATGGCTCAATTACATACTCCTATTTTTTTAGCATTTACACGTATTGCAAGGTGTTCAAATACTCTATCCTTGAACACTGATAGTGGAAATGTGAGAGTTGGAACTTTTATTTGACCCAAATGGGTATCTAGAAATGAAAACACATGAAACAAAAACTAAGTCTAAGTACATTTTTTTGGGTGACACGGGATTGCCCTTATACCTCTGGATGCTCCTGCATTAGACACCCAGGGTAGATTGAAAAGTGAACTTGTCACTTTATGAATGGTATAGGAAATCCCAAATTGGAAACCTCAGCTGGTGAAATCCAAGTTGAGTCCTCGATTGGCCTTCCTTTCCACTTGACCAAGTACTCTTCATACTACCTGTTTCTAGTACTTGTACCCGCGCGATGATCTAGAATGTCTTCTATCTCCTCCTTCTTAGAAGCAAGAATTGCATATTGCTCTAACACCAACTCCTCATCTGCACCATCATCATGATACTGTGTTAAGTCTGCAATGTTGAAAATAGGAAAAATGTGAACACCATCTGGCAGCTCCACCTTGTATGCATTTCCTGAGTCATGTTTCTTCAAAATTTTGCAGGGGCCAAATATCTTCATTTTTAGCTTGTTGTAAGTACCGGCTAGAAATCTTTCTTTTCATAAGTGCACCATGACTAGATCCCCTACTTGGAATTCCTTATGTCTTCTCCTTTGATCAGCCCTAGATTTATACTCTTGATTCATCTTGGTAATGTGTGCTTGAACCTCCTCATGTAGACGCTTGATATGTTCAAAAAATTCTTCAGCTTCAGCACTTGTCCTTTCTCCTTGCTCTATCTTCCTCAATTTTGGTAGAGTCCTTGGGCTACTTCCATATACAATTTGGAATGGTGATTTTCCAGTACTCTTATTTATAGAGTTATTGTAAACAAACTCTGATTGTGGTAGAATCAAATCCCATCCCTTGGGCTTATCCCCAACTAAACATCTTAGTAAATTGCCCAGACTTCTAGTTACCACTTATGTTTGGCCGTCAGTCTGTGGGTGATGTGTGGAACTGAATTTCAAGTCTATTCTCAACTTCTTCCATAATGTCCTCCAGAAATACCCCACAAATTTAGTATCTCTATTAGAAACTATACTCCTTGGAAGACCATGTAGTCTTACCACCTCTCTGAAAAACAAGTCTGCAATATGGACAACATCATGAGTCTTGTGGCATGGAATGAAATGTGCCATTTTGGAGAACCTATCAACCACCACAAACACTGAGTCATTACAACATTGTGTCCTTGGCAATCCAAGAACAAAATCCATACTTATGTCCTCCCATGGCCTTGATGGAACAGGCAATGGCTGATATAGTCAAGTATTGTGACTAAATCCCTTGGCAACTTGACAAACCTGGCAACTCTGTACAAACTTCTTCACATCTTGTGAAATTTGAGGCCAAAAATAATGTTCTCTAAGAATGGAAATAGTCTTATCTCGACCAAAATGTCCTGCCATCCCTCCACTGTGTTTCTCCTTAATTAGATTTTCTCTCATGGAACTCCTTGGAATGCACAATTGACTACCCTTGAACAACATGCCATCCTGAATCAAATAGTCTAACCACTTGGTTCTATCTACAAAAACATGCTCTTTACAAGCTTTCCATGCTTTTGCAAAATTAGGATCCTCAGGGTACAAATTTTTGAGTTCATCAAACCCAACTACTTCAACCTGCATTACTGTAAGCAACAATTGCCTCCTACTTAGCGCATCTACAACCCTATTAGATTTTCCACTTCTATGCTTCAACACAAATGTATAACTCTGCAAGAACTCTACCCACTTCATATGCCTCTGATTCAATTTACCTTGTCTATTTAGGTACTATAATGCCTAATGATCAAAAACAAAAAAAATTCCTTTGGTAACAAATAATGCCTCCATTTCTTTAAGTCTTGAACTATTGCATAGAACTCTTGATCATAAACAAAATACTTCTTCTTTGCATCATTCAATTTTTCACTAAAATATGCAATAGGCTTACCTTCTTGGCTTAATATAGCCCTAATAGCACTGCCACTAGCATCACAATCCACCTGGAACACCTTTCTAAAATTTGGAAGTGCCAGCACAAGTTGTTCTGTCACCTTCTTCTTCAGCAATTCAAAACTTCTTGCAGCTGCTACAGTACATTTTAACTCTTTTCTATCCCCTCTTATTCTATCAGTTAGGGGTGCACATATGCCACTAAAATTCTTAATAAACTTCCTATAAAAACTAACCAGACCATGAAATGATCTTACCTTAGTAGCAGACCTTGGAGTATGCCATTCCAAGATGGCTTTTACCTTCTTTGGATCCATTTTGAGACCTTCAAGTGATATAACAAACCCCAAATAGACTAACTCCCTTTTTGCAAAGATACACTTCTTCAAATTAATTAACAATTTCTCTCCCCTTAACCTTTCAAAGATGCTACGAATATGCAATAAATTTTCTTCCAAAGTCTTGCTAAAAATTAAAATATCATCCAAATAGACAATAACAAATTTTCCCAAGAACTTCTTAAGTACCTCATTCATAAGCCGCATGAAGGTACTTGGGGTGTTTGTCAATCCAAAGGGCATGACTAACCACTCATAAAGACCCTCCTTGGTCTTGAAGGTTTTTTTCCACTCATCTCCTTCTCGTATCCATATCTAGTGATAACCACTCTTGAGATCTATCTTTGTGAAGTACTGAGCTCCACTCAAGCAGTCCATAAGATCATCCATTCTTGGCAAAGGAAATCGGTACTTGATGGTTATCCTATTTATAGCTCGAGAATCTATACACATCCTCCACTCTCCATCCTTCTTTGGTGCGAGTACTATTGGTACTGCACATGGACTTAGGCTCTCTTGAATCAAGCCCTTCCTTAACAGTTCCTGAACCTGTCTGTTTAGCTCCTCTATTTCAGTAGGAGTCATCCTATGAGCAGCCTTGTTAGGAAAACTTGCTCCTGGAATTAGATCTATCTAGTGACTGATTTGCCTTACTAGTGGCAATCCTTCAGGAACATTATCAAAGATAATATCTCTAAATTCACCTAGTAAATCTGAAACTTCAAGTGGCATGTCACTACTACCTCCTTTATCTTTAGTAGGAATCAAAGCATAGCACATATGTTGATGTTTCATTCCATCTAAAAACTTCCTTCCATCAACAAGACAACTCCTAGCACTGCTACATACCTTTTCACCTTCCTTTTTCATGGGCTTCAGTTTGTGATGACCTCCATCCTTTGTTAGAGAGTATGTGTTTGCATGACCATCATGTACTGCATGTCCATCAAACTGCCATGGTCTACCCAACAATAGATGGCAAACATCCATCAGAATAACATTACAGAGAACTTCATCATGGTAACTCCCAATTTTGAATTTCACTAAACATTGTTCACTTACCAGGACCTTATGATCATCTTTTACCCAAGCAATCTGATAGGGCTGGGGATGTTTCTCCCTCTTGAGCTTCAGGTTAGAGACCATCTCCACAGACACCAAGTTGTCAGTGCTACCACCATCAATGATCACATCACAACATTTTTCCTCACATTTGCACCTGGTATGAAACAAAATCCTCCTTTGTCCTGGTTCGATCTCACCACTTAATAAGACCCTTTCATTTACCAAGGTCTCTCCTCTTTCAGCATCCTCTGAATGTGATGACTGTGCATCCTCATCCACATGAGCAACCCTAGCTTGACCCTCAGCTCTCCTATCCATCCTTCCTTGTCATTGAGGGCATTCAAAGGCATGATGACCTTCTTCATTGCAATGGAAATAGGTACCACAAAAGCCTCCTCTTCCTTGCCCACATCCTCTACCTCTTCCTCTCTGATTTCCAAAGTCTTGATCATGGGAGCGGTTGAAACCCTCATTTCTCTGGTTCCTGCTATTACCTACATCTTCATTTTTCTTTTGGGTTTCATTTTGACCTCCAGATGACCTACCACTTCCCCTTCCTCCTTGACCATGCCCTCTTTGTCTCCCTTCAAACCTCTTATTCAGCTTCTCTTCAACTCGTAGGGAAAACTAGTATGCCTCTTCAACGCTAGTCATTCTTACTAGACTAATTTCCTCCTAGATGCTAGGTCGTAACCCATTGATATAACGAGCAACCTTCTCCTTATTTTCTTTTGCATGCCCTACTCTAATCAAAAGCTGATAAAACTCCTCTGTATATTCTTGGACTAATCTTCTTTCTTGCTTTAGCCCATGCATCTTCTTAAACAAATCAAGCTCATAGTCCACAGGAATGAACTGCTTCTTCAATTTGTCCACCATGCGATTCCACCTTGTGATCTTCTCCTTTCCTCTTTTATTTCTTTCCAATTGAACCTCTTGCCACTAGATTTTGGCATGGCCTTTCAATTTGGCCTTTGCAAACTTAACCCTATCTGGGTCCTTGATATCCTCATACTCAAAGTATTCTTCCAGTTCATTGATCCAGTCGACCAACTCATCTGGTTTTAGATTTCCTGAAAATACACCCACATCAATTGTAGGTCTTTTACCAAATTTAGTAATGGCCCTAAAAATCCTTTCCTTTTCCTAATTTAGAACTTCCCCATCAAATTCCCCTTCTGGTCCAATTTCTTCTTCTTCATTGTCATCCTCACTTTCATTACTTGCGGCAACATTCGTTCCTCTACGGAGCTCCTCTTGCAATGCTTGTACCTTCCCTTAGAGGGCTCTAACCTCCTTAGGATTAATAGCTCTGGCCCTTCCACCATGCTCTCTTCATGGAGGCATTTTCTTAACTCAAACCCACAACCTCATAGTCCTAGTGCAAACTACCTTGCAGTCGGTGCTTTGTCTACACACTCAGGAAAACCAGCTCTGATACCACTTGATGGGGACACAACCCATGCACAAAATGGACACAATAGGAAAAGGGAAATTGTATTAACTATGAAAAGAAGCTATTACATTCAGTATAGAGAAAATAAAATTTAAAACATGCCCTAAGGGCTTACAATAACATAATCTGGAGATAATTTCTCCTTTCAGTACCTCCTCTCAAACTCCACTCCGAACTACCTTTTACAATGCCAGAAATGTCCTTAAATAGACCCTAGAGAGTTAAGGACTAGGAATACATTCTATAAAGTGCTAGTAGGCATCCACCAACCAAATAGAAGGCTCCAAAAGCTGCGTTAGAAGTTGACGCAAATCTAGAAGAACCCAAAAATGGTAACTGAACTTTCGGGAGGCATAACTTTTGAACCGTAGCTCCGATTGACGAACTGTTTACATTTTTAGAAAGATCTGAAAGTTATCTATAGCCCTATGGACTAGCTTTGCTTTTCCCCCTTTTTAAACCCTTTTTGAAGTCATTTAATGCCCCTAACCTAACTTTGAAGCATTCTTAGGAGGTCTGCAAAACTCGAAAAATTGCAATAACTTTCAAACCGTGGGGCCTTTTGACCTGATTTTTTTTTTGGAATGCTCTAAATTACAATTACATTCATCTATCCAATTTACACCTCCTAGTTCACCAAAATGATGGATCAATTACATACTCCTATTTTTTGGTATTTACACATATCCCAAGGTGTTCAAATACTCTATCCTTGAACACTGATAGTGGAACTGTGAGAGTTGGAACCTTTATTTGACCCAAATGGGTATCTAGAAATGAAAACACATAAAACAGAAACTAAGTCTAAGTACATTTTTTTGGGTGACACAGGATTGCCCTTATACCTTTGGATGCTCCTACATCAGACACCCAGGGTAGATTGAAAAGTGACCCTGTCACTTTATGAATGGTAGAGGAAATCCCAAATGGGAAACCTCAGCTGCTGAAATCCAAGTTGATTCCTCGATTAGCCATCCTTTCCACTTGACCAAGTACTCTTCATACTGCCTATTTCTAGTACTTCTACCCACATGATGATCTAGAATGTCTTCTATCTCGTCCTTCTTAGAAGCAGGAATTGAACATTGCTCTAACACCAGCTCCTCATCTCCACCATCATCATGATACTCTGTTAAGTCTGTAATGTTGAAAATAGGAGAAATGTTAAGTCATACTAATTCATATCAGCGTACTAAATGTTGTTTTTATCAGTAGGAATGCTTCCATTATTTGGTCGAGTATTCCATTGTCAGTTTTGTCTTTGGAAGCCATTGTTGCAGTTAGGAGTATTGAAGTTGTTTCCTCTGCCATTGTTTCCTGCATTGTTGTTACTATTGTTGTTAAAGTTCTTGTTGTAATTCTAGCCAAAATTATTGTTGTAGGGGCTAGAATTATTTCTTTGGAAGTTTTTATTTTGTCCTTGTAACAATCTAAGACGTGTCAACTCATTGTTCATTTGTGACATGGTCTTCTTCATTTGACCAACTTCTAAAAGGAGATTGTTATCTGCTTCCACATGAACTATTGGCATTATAGGAATTGTTTGTGTAGGAAGCATCATTCCTCCCCCATTAGGATTAGCTTGCTTCATTAATGAGATCACTTCTACAAAGGCTTTGTCCAATGTGTCAATATTTTCCACAGGAAGTCTTCTTGGATAGATCATAGTAAGAGGGTCCATAGCATTGAAATAAACTTGGATGGTAGCTTCAATTGGTGTTGTGTATGGTGTTTCTAGCTTGTGGTAGGCCATATGAAAGCAATGATTGAAGCATGAAACTATCTTAGCTAGGTCCCCTTTTATTGATATGAATTGTTGATGTATCACTACTAGATTATTAAATGTTTTGAATTGTTCCAAGAATAATTTTTTGAAAGTGTCCCAGTCTCCAATACATCTTGGTGGTAGGTTCACATACCAATTGAAGGAAATTTCCCCCAAAGAGTAGGGAAATAAATGAAGAACCACATCTTCATTAGAAATTTTCTTTTCATTGCAAATTTTCCTATAAAACCTTGACATGATCTTCGGTGGTTCTTGTTTCTCCATAAATGAACCTTGGACAAAATTTCTTAGGATTCTTAGGGAGGTCATGGAGGGCACCTCTCAAGTTAATGGGTGAATCAACTGCATTTGCGAAAAAGGTCATTGGAGGATTTTGTGGAACTAAAGGTGGTTGGGATGGTGATGGGAGTGTTGGAATATGTGGAGGTCCACCTGGTGGTTGAATGGGTGGTGGAGTAGAAGAAGATGATGAAATGTCGAATGGAAGTGGTTGAATTATGGGTACTCCTCTATCACTGCATGGCTTACAAAAATGAGTAACTTCTAGAAATTCTTGGGCACTTGGTGAAGATCGTAATGCTCACTAGAATGGGGATCTTGGATCAATATCTTCTACCTTGTATCAATTTTGGAAAAAGCACACCTCTACAAAAGTACACTTCCTCACTTCTTTTGAATTTTGCACACCATAGAGTTCTGCAGACCTATGGATCTATGGAGCTGCAGACTTGCATACCTATGAACTTGCGGATCTGTGGACCTATGTACCTGGAGATCTAAATTTCTAAAAATTTGAAAAGTGATTTCTAATTTTTTACAGAGTGTAGATTATTACAAGGGTGTCTGAAACTTTATCAAATCTTCCTTGTTTCCAATAGTAGGTTCTTTGTTTTCATGCCCTCCTTCTAGCACCACTTTTTTCGGGCATTCATTTTGCACAAAGTTAACGACAAGAATCCATAGTGTAATTCCTCTCTTGAAAAGAAAATCTTTTTAAGGATCCACTCCAAGTTTAAGTGTTTGTCTTGTGATGTACCAAAATCTGTTCAGTAGAAGATAAATATGAGTATTCACAAGGAGGCCTTTGCTAGTTCTAAAAAATTCTTTTACCTTGGAATTGAAGTAAAATTTGTTCGCTGTCTCAAAATATCATACCAAAAGATCAATATTTTTTATATTTTCTATTTTTTCAATGAATGCAATTTTAACAATGTAGCTAATATGATGTCCTATTCTAATAGGCGGTTAGCAAAGCAAATAACGAAACTAAAATAAAATAACATGAAATCAAATGAATTTGAAATTGAAATTTCTAAACAGACATAAGCTACAAGACACAACATGCTATGAGTTATACCTTTGAAGAAATTGATAGGAAACTAATGAAAATAGGAGCATCACTTCCTAGAATCCACTAATGCAATCGTCGGTGAGAATCTTTAACAAATCGAATGATGTTTCATAGCTCATCAAATCATAAGGCCATAGAAAGTCTACTCATGCAAGACAAAAAGCTATGTAGACACAATTGGGTGATCTCTTCTCAAGCTTTTTACATCAATGGAATTCATATATCTATAGCAAACACCAGAACTAAAAGATCACAAACTAAAAACAATGCAATAAACCTTTGACTCAATCACAATCTCATGAATAAAATCCAATAAAAAATGACTCATTCAAGAAAGAATAACTACACTCTGAATGCTAGAATCAAAAGCATAATTTTAGTTCATAATAATTGTGGCCCTTGTTACATTTTACAATGGGGTATTTATAAGAAATTGTCTCCTCAATTTGTGTTTAGAGTGAGAGATATCTTAATGCAATAAAATGCTTTTAAAACATTTAAACAAACTAAATATATACAAACTGATAATCTAACTAGTGCTTAGAGGGACTCCATCCATATTTTATTCATTAATTGGATGCATGAGCCCTTTACATGTTTAAAAAAATGAAAGCATGAGAAAGAAAGTAGGAGAAAGCCATCAATCAAAGTAGAAGTGCATGGGGACACCAAAAATAGAAGCTTCCCCTTCACTAGGCATGTGTTAGAGTTAAACTACCCTCAGAATGCATTCTTGATGCATGGAAAGTGTTATTTTTGGAACTACTAGTCAACTGTCAGTGCACCTCTAAATTGTGGACTTGTGTAGCTGTGGAGCTATGGACTTGTAGATTTGCAAACCTCGACTGGGTCAAATATCTCAAAATTTTACTAAGTGTCAAAATTGAATTTCTGGCATCTGGGTTTTGCTCATCTTTATCCTAAAGATATGTTTGGACGTTTTCCCTTGAATTTTTCTATAATCTCAAAAATCTTAGTAGCATCCAAAATATCCAAAGCCTCATACTTGTCTTTGACCTTCTATCTATAGTTTTCCACCTCAATTTGAGTTTCTACAAAACCTCTGAGTTTGGTGTCAAACTCTAATAGTGCTTCCTCTATCTTGAAGGCTTGTCTAATGTCTTCATCGCTGGATGCTTCCTCTAAAGAATTTCTAAAATTCTCCACTACTACCTCAACTAGTAAAAGCTTCTCTCATTCTTCATCTTCAAAAATGTCCAAGCATTCATCACTGTACAAATTTTCTACTTCCAAAATTTGCTCTCGAGCTAGGTCCTTAAGCCTACGTATCTCATCATGCAATGTTTCCATCACTTTATTTCCATCTGTAATCTTTTCTATCTAATCATCTATCATTTCTAACTCTTCTCTTATATATACATCAATCAGAATGTAGTACCTTTTCCTTTTTATGGCTTGTAGAGTTTGTAAATCATTGCTCCTTACCCATACCTCATCCATAATACTAAAGCCATACCTCAAAATTTCCATGATCTTCTCAACATTATCTTGTGTAGCATGCAATAACTTTAGACTTCTTGTGATTATAGTAACACCCCTATCCTTAAGGCTATCTCACTAATCTTGACAAGCTCTCAAAAATGGTCTGAGCCGTACACCTTCCCCTTCTCTAAGAATGGTATTCAAAGTCTCCTCAGGGTGTTCAGAATCAAGAGGACCAATAACTTCAGCTAAATATTCCTTTAAGATCTTAACTTGCCTACTAAGTGTTCTGATTTCAATCTCATCCTATTCCATATGGCTGAGAACCTCCTTGACTCCCATAGTCATCATCTGTTGAGAAGTATCCCATATAGGCTTTCCTAATATGATATCTTTCACTTCATAGTCTTGAAGGCTAACAGCTTCTTCATCTATACCTTCCAAAGGGTGAGCCACTTGTGCAAATAAGTCTTGGTTCTGGGTAGTAGTAATGAATGCATATTGCATTGCATCATGTAATGGAGAGTCAGGCTTGTTCAAAATCTCTGCAATGTAACAAATATCATTCTCTAAAGCACATAATTGATGCTTGGAACTCCTCATTATCTCTTTCTGAAACCATCTTGTGATATTTCTTTCTATAACCTTGGCTCTGGATGATGAAGGGATGTGTTCAACTACCTCCTTCCCTCTATCACTCTTGCTTGGAGTCTCTTGTTGTGAGGGTTCTTCTTTTGTAGTCTCAGTTTCTATAGATCTTGTAGTTTGATCCTCAACTTCCTAAGAATTTTGTTGCATACATTCTACTACCTATGTCTCTTTTGATGGCTCATCAGTAATCCTTGGTTCTAGTTCTCCTTGTAATGATGATTCCTTCTAAACATGTTCTTCTGAACTTGGAGGTGGAGGTGTCACTAAAACCTTATCTACCATCATAACCTAAGGTGAAGATGGGGGAGTTGGATGAGGACCTTGTGTCTTGGATGGCATCTGCATCCAATCTTGCTATTGAAGTTCACCTATAGGAGTATCTCTAATCTTATATCTAACCAATTCTATACCCACTGGCATGAAATCAAAATCTAGGATGGAGAGAAAATCATCACCTAGCTCCCTTTTCTCATTTACCCATCATTGTACTTCATATTCTAAAGAAGAGAGCTCTACTATTTTAGATTGGGTGGGTGGTGGGGTATTTGTTAAACTCTTCCTTCTTTCCAATTCTATGGCTTTGGCCAGCCAAGTTCTCCTTTGTAAAGGCACGTGCTCCTCCTCTTCATCTGACTCTGTTTCCCCTTCATTTGATTCTTCCTTGGGAATGGTTTTAGGAAAAGAGGGATTAGACACTAATATTTTACGAACTCTTTGCCTCTTGTTCATTCTAACCTTGATCCTCTTTTGTTTCTATGGAACCATAGGAGAAGCAAGGTCTTCATGCATTGGATGAATGGATGTATTTGGAATTTCTTCCTCTTCTTATTAACTTGTCAAAGTAGAAGGAACTCTTAGTCTATTTTTATATCACATACTAAATAGAGAAATGTATTAGGACATACTCTAATTAATTGATCATATCCATTTTTGGTCTACAGTTGTGCTTATGTTTGAGTTCTTAGTTCTTGGGTGAATTTTTCCCTAGGAAAATTATTACATGGTATCAATGCTATACAAAATTCTTACAATAAGTTTCAAGAGGTCTCCACCCACATTTGAAGAGAGGATGAGGGAATTGGAATCAGGTTTTGAGATAACAAATTTCAAAGCATTAAAATATGAGACTAGAATAGCTGATGAGCAAAAATAGATTGAAGATATTTTGACATCTAAATGGGAAAATGGAAATACTCTCCTAACTAGCTCACTTAACAAATTTCAAAAGCTCTAATGAAAAAAATCAATCCAAGATGGGAACATGCAATGCAAACTGCAAAGGACATTAATGAGAAAACCTTGAAACAAATGATGTCAAATCTGACTAACAAGGAAGTTAAGAAATCTTTGAAGAAAAATGAAGGAAAATAGACTTTAAGATTCAATACTTGTCTAATTTTGTTAAAATAAATAGAGCATGTTGTGAAGAATGCAAAAAATACATTGGAAAATATCTATCTTCTTCACAAATTGAGAGATTTTCTAGTCATCATAAGTGACAAAGATTATGAAGATGATCAAGAAAAGGATGAAGAAAAAGATGATGAAGATGTAACACATTTTAATAATAATGATTATGAAGAGGAACAAGAGTAAGAAGCTATTGAGGAAGGTACGTAAGATGTTGAGGAAACTAACCCAATCAAGATTACTATAGTAGTTATTGCTTTACTTCCTCACTCTCCAAGTAAAATAGTGACAATATCAAGCATGAAGATAGCCTTAGCAGGATTGATTGTAACTAGCACTACAAGAACAAGCATCCAATCAATCTTTGCACCATTTTAACTCAGCACATCATTGACTAAAGTGTCGACTACTTCATCTACTAAGTTGTAGACTCTTCCCTCTTCAATAGTTTTAGATACATCAATTTTTTCTTTAACAAGTACTTCAATAAGTATTTTTACAATAAGTGCAATATCAATTTTTGCAGTAAGCCCTACTATTTCAACTATTGTTTCTATTCCAAGCTCACATCCAATAAGTACAAGGATAGTTGATATCAAGCCTCAATCAAGCACAAAATTTTTGGGCTAAGGTAAAGAAAAGGAGGAGGATGTTGATCTTGATGAGGAAATTGTGATTTCTAATTGGGATATTTTAAAACTCAATCCTGATCAAATGTAAACCTTTGGAGAATTACTTCAAAAGAAATCCAAGTAGAAGAGACTAAGAGAAGAAAGAGATAAAGAATCTAAAATCATTGAGGATGCCAATAATATTTTGGTAGAGGCTATAGGTATAGAGATTTATTCTTCTATGCTAGTTTTGTATCAGTTGGCAAAAGTAATCTACAAGTTAAATGAAGATCTAGATGGACAAGATAAATTATTATAGAAAATAGAGAAGAAGTTTGAGAATAAGGTCTTAGAACTTATTGCTCAAAATATTTCCATTTACCAACTAGAGTTATCTACTATTTTGGGTTCTCTTGAAACTTTTTGTACTAATATAACTTTACTTTTTGGTAAACTATGTGATATTTCAAGTTTTACAAAGGAAATAAAAGACAAATTATCTTATATTGATGAAGACATTAAGGAAAGTGCTCAGCAATTGAAGCTTGACCTGAGTTCAAGGTCTACCCATTTAAAATGGATCAATTTTTTGACATATATGCAAGCAAAATTACTTAGAGAAGAGGCCAGAATTAGATCTACTTTGGTAGATATTCTGAATATGATACTCCCTAACATGGATGCACTGTAGAAGCATATTTCTTATTCAAAAATGCTCATCCATGATAATCATTTCTCTATTACAAACCATATGATTGAACTATTAACAAAATTATAGGTGACATTACACACATGCAAGGTCTTGCAATAGAACTAGACAAGACTTTGGCAATCATACTAAAGGTACATTTAGACTTCCTATCTCATTTTGGCATTACTGTGTAAATACATATAGTATAAATCATTGACATTAATGTCAAAAATGGGGAGAAGATATTGGAGAAAATATTGGAGAAGATATAACATTGTATAAAGGAGGAAGAACTATAGAAGTCATGAGGAGTAAGATGTAAAAAGATGGCGGGGAAGATTGTAAGAAAAGTGTAAAGAAAATGTATATTGTATGTATATTATACTTTAGAGGAAGCACTACCATGTACAAAAATATATCCTTTACAAAATTAATTATTAAAAATCTCAAAAACAGCATACTCTATTGAGTTGGAGATATAAGGTGATGGATAATTCAGTTTTGAATGATAAGTGTTTTTGTCACTAATGCCAAAGGGGGAGATTGTTGACATTCCAGTCATGTTTGTTATTAGTGACATACACTTATTAAAATTGTGAGTTTATTTCAAGAATATTGTATAGTTAGTAGTGTTAGCCAAGCATTTTAGTTGCTACTAAGTCATATAGTTGCTACCAAGTCCCATGGATAGATTTTAGTTTGAATCGAGCAGTTACTATAGAGTTGAAGATCAATAGTGTAAACCAAGCATTTTAGTGTATACCAAGTTTACTAGTGTAAACTAAGTTGTGTAATGTTTACCAAGTTTTTAGTTGATGTAATGTGAGTCTATTGTTGATTGAGCTACTTAGTGTTAACCAAGAGACTCAATTTATACCAAGATCAAGGTGATAGTTTTTACTGAGCTATGCAATGTGAATCAAGTGATTTTGTTTATATGTTGAGTTTCATAGTATTCACCAAGTCACTAGTGTAGATCAAGTTCAAGACTACTTGGAAGTGATTAGCATGGACTAATCTCTACATCTACTGAGTGCATGATGATGTTGAGCATTAACAGTGGATGTCAAGTATTAGAACCTCACTGAGTTAGTCTTTAGAGCCCATGTTTCTACACTTTGGCTAACTTTGTAATATTTGTGTAGACTTGTATTGTAGCCAACTTTGTGATTGTTTAATTGGATTGATATATATGAAATTTAGTGTATCACATTCATATGTATAGAATCAATAAGGAAGTAGTGTAATCATCAAAAAAGAGTAGAAGAGAAAATTACAAAGGCTACAATAGCATAAGGAGTAGTAAAGATTCATCTATTATAGCAAGGTGATTTGTACTCTAAGAGGAATCTCATTTAGCAAACCAAGTCATAGATCAAATATTAGCTACCGTTTCATCCTAGCAGGTGGATCTTTCAAATCCTTCAACAAGGTAGACCTAATAGTCTTCTTTAAATGTCTTTAGTGAGTGCATACTTCATTGTATGTTTGTAAATCCTTTTGCAAGGTGGACCTAGCTATTCTTATTGCTCCTAACATGGAAAATCATCAAAAGTGATCATTGTAAGCCTTAGTAGGCCAACTTTATACTATAGTACTAAAGCTTTTGGGTATCATCCCCACCCTAGTTTTACTTTCTATTTGGAAGGCTTCTAGGTGAAAAAATCTTGTGTTAAAGTGTTGTGTATGCTTTCATGTTTTTTTAGTTTCTCATGCATGCAGTTAGATCAGAATTTATATAAATGATTAATTGCTAATAAAAATTTTAGAAGTTACTAATTGACCACTCCCCTCTTAGTAACTTATCTTGTCATAATATTTCCAATAGCTAGCATGCAATTAGCTTATCAATAACAATCTCACATGTGCCAAACTTCTCGACACTAGCATTAATATCTTTTGCAAATAGTGCAGTGAATAACATCATCTACATTACCTCTTAGGGAATTGGCTTTAGCCATGATACCCTTGGTAATACTGTCCATGCATACACAAAATCTATGTCTACCATGAAACATATTTCCTCATAATATTTTTTTATAATAGAATTTTGAATCCTCATCATGTTTTTCATTTTTTTCTTTTAACTTTTCAAAATAGTTGTCTATGACTACATCAAAATTTTCTTCCATCTAATCTATTAGGTCATTTAATTTTTCCACAATAGTTCTATTTCTATCCCATCTAATCCTTCCAATGGTAGGAAAATAATTGTGTACATAGAAAAATATAAACGTAATAGGAAGCCAAAGTTACAAGATGAGTTTTCTACTTTCCTTATTACTTCTATGTTCTCTACATCCATGTATCAGAAGCATCTTGGTGGGATTGGCTTATGTGGTGGTGATGAGGATTAAGTGGACCAATCAAATACTAACACATGTCAATTAGAATCAACTAGTCAACCAAAATATGGAGGAAAAAAGGAAAAATTAAAAGTTTCAAATAAGTATTAAAACAATACCTTTCCTCATATTTGATGTGCTTAATACATGTTAAGAGGATTTTAATAAGTTAAAGACCAAAGTGGAGCCTAATTTGTCTTAAATGGGTATAACTAAATAAAGTTAAAAAGGTAAGAAGTTTCCTAGGAGAGCACTAAATATTTTAAAGAACTACTTCAAATGAATAAATATTAATCAATCTCACTTTGGTTAGAGGTAACCAATAAGGTAATAGATTTTAAGATGACCTTTTATTGGCAAGCTTTTAGCCAATGGAGATAATAAGTTCTTTTTAAACCTATCCTTATTTTTTAAAATGGGAGATGTATATTATGAAGAATTTGTTTTAATAATGATCCATTAAAATAAAGAGATACACAAAAAAAAATTCAATAAAGTAAATAAAGAAAAAAGAGATTTTTATTGTGATTTTACCATTAAGTTTTTTTTGGTAATAACAAGGGTAAAATTTTGCTACATGATGGTATTTTGAGAAGATTATTGTGGCCTTTTGGAATAGTTTATTGCAAATCCATCATCTAGGTATTTTCTAAATTTGAAGGAGCTCCTACCAACATTGTTATTTTTTCATTACATCCTTTTGATGGGTTTTTTTGTAGATATTGTTAGCAATAGTTTCAGTTATCTTTCAGTGATGCTTTCATTAATTTTGGAGATATTTTCAAGGTCTTTGCAAATTTTAATCAAGAGATTTGATTCTCAGTTGAACGGGGATGAAAGGTGGAGTTGTTTTTCTATAGGTGGATGATGAATGAAGATGAAATTTGACACTCTTATTTCTTCTATATCTTCTTCTTCTCTTTCATTTTTCTAGTTGGTTCCATATTATTATACAAGTTTTCCACTCCCATGATACCACTTCCAACAAGTTAATTAATTGTATGAGAAAATATATTGGGTATTTGTCTAGTTTTTAGTAGTTCTTATGTTTTGTTTTATTGTAAATGAGGAATGAAAAGTTTTTTAATAGGAATAAATTGATAGTTAGTTCTCTCCATTATTGTAGATCAATTGAGTTTTGAATGAAAAGAAACCAAGTTTCCTTTTCTTTCATTTTCTTTTTGTGGAATATGCATTTGATCTTATATGCTTCAATCCAAGAGATTAATTGTATGCCTACAAGAGATTATGGATTTATTGATATTACATGTGGGTTTGATAAGTAGGATGATTTTGAATCACTTTTGTGAGGTATTATAAAATATAACACTTTGTATATTTGAGGTTATTTCATAAGTTTATTATGCAATGTTATGCTTCTCATGACTTGGTTACCCAATGGAGATAATTTATTGATCTTAGCTTGAGGAGTTTCCATTTTTTCATTTGAATTCATATTATTATTACTACACATATTTAAATGATATATCATGTTGTTAGAAAGTAAAGTCCATCAAGATAATTGAGAGGGGGGTGGGGAGTGAATCAGTTATTATATTAATATAACTTTTTATCCACCTTATTAAACATTAAGCATGTGAACAATATAATCAACAACCATAAGAAGATACACATATAGAAAAACAATAGATATTTTAAATAGGGAAACTCTTGATTAGAGAGAAAAGCCCAATGGGAATGGTACCTATTGTGACAAAATCTTACACCATTGTCCAAAGTTTTTACCTAAGGATAACCTTATGAAACATGGAAACAACCTCCAAGCTATGGGATTTGAACTATGAGGTTGAGTCTATAGAGAAGGGTGACTTCCCCTACTATTAGGATGCACTTAAACTATTCTTGAAGAGAAAAGGGAGGAGGAATACAAGAAAGTAACTACCTAATCTATTCTAAAGAGTGATGCACCAAAATAGGGTGTTTAGACCAATCTCTGCCTATAGATACATAGTACAATTATCATGATAGTCCAAAGATATATAGATTTAGACTTGGTTTAATCTATTAACTACATAGGGATTAGACAACAAAATGAGTGACACAAGGAAAAAATGCTTCACTTCTTATCATTCACAGGCCAACATAAATATAGAAATGTAGATTATAGATATCCATAGTACATTAAAGAGAGGTAGACAAAGCTTTCACAATACATCAATGGCTTAAGGATATAAGATATGATGTCATATAACTTAGAGCTAAAGATGGAATTTATAGTTGCATGCCAAGGAAATGCCAGAGAAATAGAGAAGATCCAACCCTAAGAAAGAGTACAACATCTACCTTTATAGTGTAGCCATAACTTAGATAACTTCTCCCCTAAGATAGAATTCAACCACTACAACCAAATCTATAAAATAATTACTGTAAAACCAAAAATATTTTATCACAACACAAATCCATACATGAGAAGATCACTTCCTTACAAAAAAAAGCTCTAAGAGGTCAAAAATAATGGTCATTAACTTCTAACTTAATGGATGGATTAATAGGAAATAATGGAGTGTCTCTTTGCATTTATTAGACCTAGGGAATGATAAAAGTGGTTGTAGGAGATCAAAAAGATTAGATTCATCATCAAGGAGTTACTTACATTGTAATTAACTTGCCAATTTAGCTATGTTATTTTGTCAACTAGAGTTAACCATTAAGCCTTGCCATGTGGACCAAACATCTCTTACCATTCTACCACTCTATTAGTATTCAACTCTATATCTTATGTTTGACCACCTATTATCATAACTTTACCACCACATTTCTTTAATAATAGTTCTTTCTTGCAAAATTGTGACCCATTGGTTATCACTACTTCACAACCCATCTCTAGCATTTTCCATTCACTACCATGACCCTGTGAAGATTGAGATCCTAACCAAATCTACACCATTTCCACCTTAACCTAAGACTCACCTCCTATCATTGAAACTAAGAGAAACAAGGGGAATCACTTGATCACAACTCAAACCTTAGCCTCCTCTTAACCTACTATGACCATGCACTAGCCATAGATTTGAAAGATCTAACAATGCAAAATGTATCTTTAAAACACTATAGGATTTCCCTTTTTATGTTGTCGTGACTTAATCCATAGTATGATAATATAATCTCATGATCAAGAAAAAACAAAGCAAAGCACATTTTCACCACACTAACCTCTATTAAGGCCACTAACTCTATGATGATGCAAATATAAGACAATCATGCCTCCACTATTTTGACCTTACTTAGCACTTAACCACCTACAAACATGTGAATTGCATGGATGTGACTTGAAATGTTCTAAGGTATGACATGCAATAAAGGATATAACCAATGTTATATTATTTGTATTTGATTTTCTCGCTGGAGGGCACCTTTAGCTAACATTTTTGGTGACTCAAGGGGGATGTAATCCTGCTTGGCATAAGAGCAATGCCCACAAAAAGATCCATTTGGCTATGGAATCTCTAAAACTTCTACCATTTTAGGCTATTAAATTTTATCACTTCTACCATTCTAGGCTATAAAACATGCATTTTTACCTCTACAACTTTGCAAAAAACTAAAACTAAAGCTTGTTGTTATAGAAAACAAAACAATGTGCCCATGCACTTATTGAAAATAGGAAAGAATAGGAAGAAAAACTACTCTAATATATCATGAGGATTATTTCTATCAAAAATAGGGCTTGAGAAATATCTCATTTATTAGAATAGATAGAATTTCATCCTCAAGGTTTCTTAACTAGAAAGTATTGGCCTTCTTACAACTGATAATTACATAGGGACCACTCCATAAAGTATCAAATTTTGAGTGTCTCCCTATTTTTTCTTTGTCTACATCCCACTTTAACACAAGATCACCCTCCCTAATATTTTTGACCTTAGCCTTCTTATCAAAGCTCTTCTTCACCTATTGCTGATGTATCTCCAAGGTTTGTATTGCTTGCCTTCTTTTCTCAGTCTAGCTCCATCAAATCTATCATTCTTATAGACATAGCATCATTTCTAATTAGTTCCAACTAATAAGCTAGCTCAAGAGTTGGAAACTCCAATGAGATAGGAAGCCTAGCTTCCCTCCCATACACTATCATGAAAGGAGAATTTCCAATGGCCTTTTTAGGTGTTATTCTATCAGCCTAAAGGGAAATCTTCAATTTATGGTGCTAAAAAATTTTATTATCTTCAATTGTCCTCTTGATGACTTTGATCAAATTATTATTGGATGACTTAGCCAAGCCAATACCTGAAGGGTGGTAATTAGAAGATGTGCTTAAGTAAATACCATGATTAATTTCACATGCACAAATATAAACTCTTATGAATGATATTGTGTTGTTTGATATTATAGTGGAAGAAGCACCAAATCTGGTAATAATTCCACTAAGGAATTTTACAACTGGAGCCTATGTAGAATCCTTTGAGGTTACTACCTCTATCCACCTTGTGAACTAATTTTTTGTAGCCAAAATCCACATGTGACTAGAACTAGAAGGTGGATTAATGGGACCAATAAAATCTAATCCCCACTGAGAAAAAGGTTGATCAGCTTGGATGGGGTGAAGTGGAAGGTCTACAAGTCTTTGTTTACTTGAGAAAAAAATACACTTTTCATGCTTCCTTACATGTCTGTGAAAATTGTAAAACAAGGATGGCCAGTAGTAATTATTTCTCATGATCCTCGTTGTAGTGGTTCTTTCAAAAAAGTGAACACCATTAGGGCCATCATGAATATCCTTAATCATTCTCTCTACTTTATTTGTGTCAATACATCTAAGAAAGGTTCTATTTAAGTCCCTCCTATAAAGAACATCATCAATTATAGCATAAGGAATAGACTGTAGTCCAAACTATCTTCTTTTAGCTTTATCCAACCCTTGAGGATATCCATTCCCCACTAAGAAGGTCTTCATATTATCTATCCAACTCATTGGATTATCATTCTTTGCCTCCTATTGTTTTGTTAACACCAAGACAACTTCCTCATCAAGCTTTTGAGATGGGATCATTTGTTTGCACAAGCTTGGTAATTTGTATGTCTACATCATACTCCATCACCTTAGTCATCTAACTAGCCCTTTTCTCACAAATATCTCTCCTCAAAAAGAAATATTTAACATTTGTATGAGGGACCAACAAATGGATTTTTTTATGAGACAACAAGTGTCTAAATTTCTTCAAGGCTCTTATGACTACAATGGCTTGCTTTTACACATAGTTGTACTTATCTTCATATTATTTTAACCCTTCACTAAAGAAAGCAATAGGCTGATCCTCATTTTATTTTATTTTTTTGAGTCAAAATAACAACAATACTTGACTCACCTCCTAAGGTGTAAAGAATGAAATCCTTATCAAAATCTGAATTGATGAGAGTAGGGGCTAAAGCTATGGTCACTTTGATTTCTTCAAAACTTTATTCCCTTCCTTGGTCCATGAAAAGACCATATTCATTTTAAGAATTATTGTAAGAGGTTTTACCATGGTAGCTAGATTAGGAATAAATCTTGCAAAATTTATTCTACTCAAAAAACTTTGTAGACCTTTCTTGTGACTAGGAAGAGAAAGGGAAAGTATTGCCTTTTTTCTTTTTGGATCAATAGTTAGACTAACTTTAGAAACAATATTTCCTAATAGTTTTCCTTTATTAGTGGTAAAGACACACTTTCTTGGATTCATAGATACTACATACTCCCTACATCTTATAAACACTTGTCTAAGATGACCAAAATATTCTACTACATCTTTTGAATATATTGTGATATCATCAAGGTAAACCAAAAAAAACCTTTTGATCATATTTTTGAAGGCCATATCCATTACCTTTTGAAATGTGGAACCTACATTTGTTAGTCCAAAAGGTATTTTATTATAGGCATAGACACCCCATTTGGTAGTGAAAGCAGTTTTATATCTATCAACTTCTTTAACTAACACCTTATTATAACCTAAGAATCCATCTAACAAGAAGAATCTCTCTGAACCACTAACTTTTGACAATATTTGTTCAATGGAAGGGAGAGGATGATGATCTTTTAAGTGAGGCTAGGTTAAGATCCCTAAAATCTACACATAGTCTAATTTCTCCATTCTTTTTACTAACAGGGACAAGGTTTGCCACCCAAGAGGAGAGCTTAATAGGGAAAATGATATTTCCCTCAATTAATTTGGACAACTCATTTCTAATTAGTAATTCAATATTGGGATTTACTAGTCTGTATTTTTTCCTATCAGGCTTAACATTATCCATTAGATCTATAGTATGTTGAAATAGACTAGGGTTGAAGCCCTTTAAATCATCATATGTCTAAGAAAATATATCATTAAATTCTTGACATTGATGGAAAAAACTCTCTTGCTCAGTTTTAGAACATACCTTCCCCATGTTTAACATTCTTCCATCAACAAGTGTAATTAGCATATGATGTCCTTTATTTTCAGCAAGATTCTGTTGGAAATATTCAAGACTATACTTAGTTACTGAGAGGGGAGGGGTAAATCGGTAACTTATAAAACTTCAAAAATTTAAATTATTAATCCAATAAACCAATTAGCATTTAATTCATCACATCTAGTCTAATTGCATGCATGAAAAATTGAAAACATGAAAGCATCCACAACACTTCAACACAAAGATTTGGTGACCCAAAAACCTTCCAAAATAGAAAGTAAAACTGGGGTGGGGATGATACCCACAATATTTATTAATGTAGCATAAATTTGGCCTGTTAAGGCTTACATTATATGTATGTTTATGGGTGAGATTGTGCATTATTTTGACAGTAGCAATGTTTTGGATCATACTCAATGATCCATCAGCAGGCTGAGAGAGCTAAGAGAACATAATGATAGGTTACAAACTTAAGTAGAATAAAAAGAGAGAGAAGGGTGGGGGGGGCAAAGAGGGTAGCATGTAGGTCAAGGAGACAAATGATTAAGAGAGTAGGGGAACAAAGATAGAGGGGAGAGCTCAAAAAAAGAAAAATATGAAAATGAATGAATAAATATAAGAAAAAGAGAGGTTATATTAATAAAATACAATATAACAAAAGTAGAGAGATAATAATTTAAGAAAAATAAGTTGAAGCCAAAAAATTGATAATAATAATGATAATAAATAAGTCACCTAAAGGAAAATAAAAAATAAAAAAAACTTTTACTTGTGTGTGTGTGTGTGCGCGCGCGCGCGCGTACATGCGTGTGTGAGAGTGCACGCATGTGTGTATGTGTGTGTGTGTAAAAACAATAAAAAAAATAGAAGAATTAATAAATAAAATGACAAGAAAATAAATAATAATAAGTGAGTGTATGTGCATATGTATATATGCGAATAAAATACAAGCATTTATACATACATACATACAAAGAAGGAGAAGTAAAAATAGATAAATAATAATAATAGATAAACTAATATACAAAAGAACAAAAATTAAGAGATAAGTGAGAGTATGAATGAGGGCATATATGTATATATATATATATATATATATATATATATATATATATATATATAAGCATATATACAAATATAAAAAAAATTTGAATAGGAAAATTAAAAATAAAATGGATAAATAATAATAAAAATGATAATAACTAACCAAGGAAAAAATGAAAAGACCTTAAGTTAAATTCAGAAGAATAATAAAGAGAAGCCTTAAAGAAAAAAAATATATATAAATAAAAACATGAAAAGAAAAATAAACAAAAAAGGAAAGATTAACAAAATAGAATTAATAAAAGTTTGTCTATATGTATATATGTCAATATATGTACAAGCATATATACATACCTACAAAAAAGGTAAGAAAGGGAAAAATAAAGATAAAAATAAAAATAAAAATAAAATAATAATAATAATAAATAAACTAAAATATGAATGAATATGTTGTTAGAATTGTTTTAGAATAACGAGGGGGGTGTGAATTAGTTATTCAAGGTCTACAAATATAACAAAAATTTGAATAGGAAAATTAAAAATAAAATGGATAAATAATAATAAAAATGATAATAACTAACCAAGGAAAAAATGAAAAGACCTTAAGTTAAATTCAGAAGAATAATAAAGAGAAGCCTTAAAGAAAAAAAAATATATATATAAATAAAAACATGAAAAGAAAAATAAACAAAAAAGAAAAGATTAACAAAATAGAATTAATAAAAGTTTGTCTATATGTATAATAATAATAATAATAAATAAACTAAAATATGAATAAATATGTTGTTAGAATTGTTTTAGAATAACTGGGGGGGTGTGAATCAGTTATTCAATCATTTATTCATGCAAACTTTAACTTGTCTAATTAGCAAGTTATTGTAAATCAACATGCATGTATAACACATAGGAAATCAACACATGACACAATGATTTATGTGGAAACCCAATTTGGGAAAAACCACTAGTAACATGCTGCTCAATTCTCACCCTTCTGAAGTGATGCCCTATGAAAGGCTTTCCCTATTAAAGGCTTACAACACACACTATTAAATGTGACCTTGTTAGAGGATTTAACCACCTTGTTAGAAGTGGGCTTGGTAAAAGGACTTTTAGAACATTCACTTGGAATACCACCTTGTTAAAAGATTTACAAATGGTTGTTAGGCCAACCTTAGTCCATAAGATTTTTAATTCTAATACAATTGCTAGAGAGTATTAGAAAATCTTGACTTGACTACAACATACAACTTATCTTGCAGATTTCAAATCACTTCTCTATTCATATCCTTTCCTGGTCTTCTATCTCTGCAACTCTTAACTACTTTCCTTTTCTTTCAAGCCTTGTCTTTTTGAGTCTCCATACTCAATGTACTAGTGCAATCATCTCTTCATGACCACTTGTAGAAGCAGAGCCTCTGTGCTCTTCCTTCTCCTTCTTGACACTCTTTCAAACACTTCATAGATTTGACATTTCTACAACAAAGTATCAGCAACTCATTGCTTCTTGGTCTATGACTTCTTAAATAGAACTCTTCGAGTTCCTTTTCCCACTTGATCTTTCCATTTTTCAATTTTAATTCACATGGATTACGTAGGATATATTGTATCTAACCCATATTCTATTTTCTCTAGAAACTTCTTGAATAATCCTTTAGACTTCACCCAAAAATGGTTTACATAAGATTTTGTGCCAATAACTCATCATCCTTATCTTCCAACTTGTTTACAAAATTCAATGCAACCACTATGTCGGCTTAGATTTGGTGAATCTTCATCATTTAAAATCATGTAGCAGCTTGGCACTATTGAAATACTAGTGTTGGGCACATACTGTGTTACTCGGCATCAACTATGTTTTTCCTAATGTTTGGCACCTGAAGATCACTCAGCACTAACTAAAAATTTTCCTGATGCTTGGCACTTGATCTCTTACTCACCACTTGAAGATCACTCGGCACTAAATAAAAAAGTTTGTTACTTGGCTTCTATTAAGAATCTACTCGGCTTCAACTAACTTTCTCAGCACCTTCTTATGATCAAAGTTAAAGTTTTGCAGTCAACCTTGTTACAACTTCTTCTTCGAATGTATCTAAGTGTGGGCAACCTCTATATTTTTGAGTATGTCATCAATACATTACTTAACCATTTCCTTAACTGATCCTTGCACTTCATTACAATATCATAACTCAACCTTTCCTTTAGATGCTCTTGTTACATCTTGTTTATCAAATCCTCTTCATCAATCAACTAAGTGATAATGCATAACTCTTATAAGAAAATATCAACCTACATATAGTAGGTTTGACAAATGGCAAAACAATGATTGAAAACAATCTTTTACAACAATCTTCCTTTGTGATCTTCAACAATAATGAGCTTTTTGAATTATATTTCTGACACACACACACACACACATATATATATAGGGTTTTATGTATGTATATAGGAGTATGCATTTCTACGAATATACAAAGCCACAATGCCAAAGAAAAAGAAGATAACTAGCAAATAAAAATTAAGTTAAGATAAAGATGTAAATAAAAAAATAAAGGAAATAATGAAACAATTAATGACTAGAAAATAATAATGTGTGTAATTAAGAAAATATGTCAATATATAAATACACATAAAACAATTAAAATTTTAATTAATTAATCAAAAAATAAAAAATAAAAAATGAAAATAGAAAATTACAAGAATAAAAAACTATAAGAAAGAGTTGGGCGGGGGGGAGGAGAGATAGAAAAAGGGTAGCAGGGGGGGTGGGGTGCGGGGGTGGACGAGGAAGGGCAATAAAGGCTAGGAGAAAAGAGGAAAGAAAAGAGAAGAGAAAAGCAGAGCCAAGGGTTGAGAAGGTTAAGCTTGGGGATGATGGGGCCTCTTGATGGAGGATAAGGGGGGATTCCAAGCTAGGCTGAGGGCCCATCCTTCATCCCGATTGAGATTGGTGGGGTGGGTAAATATTTCAATCACCTCCTTCATCTTTCTCTTATAATAATTTTTTTCTTTAGCTAGGATTTGAGAGTTTTCCAAACAAATATGATGTTTGGTTAAAGAAGAATGCTCGGATAAGGAAGATTTAACCACTCTTTCATGTTGACACTATGCTCCTTGATTCTTGTAGTAAAGGATCGACCTATTTCACCAATATAAGGCATACCACAAGAACATGACACTTTGTAGACTCTAGATTCTAAATAAGTGTCTCTAGAGTCCTCAAGTGGGAGCAAGTGTTTTTTGATAGTGGAAATGGGTTTGAAAGCACAACGAACTCCTTTTTTAATCAAAATTTTTGATATTTTGTGGGAGATTCCTTCAGTAAAATGGAGGACCATAGTGGGGTCCACCATACCTTGAGAAGGGATAGGTTTGATGGAGGAGTGAAAGGTCTTTTCTTATTGAAAGGCTTTAGATATATGCTTGTTAGAATACCCATTGACCCTGAAGACTTGATGAGGGTGAGAGAACTCTTGTTCAATGTTATCATTATCACAAATGCTAAGGGCCCTAAGGGAGAGAGTTCTTAAAAACCTAGCTTTTTGGTGAGGGTGATGATGGGACAAAGAATGGAGATACAAATCGGTGTGGGTGGCTTTGCAAAAGACTTGACGATCTAGTGAGCTATCAGATTTCATAGAAAGCAACAAGTCAAGGAAAGGAAGGCTATCCTTTGAATCCAACTCCTTGGTGAAGGAAATACAAGGAGACACACTATTGAGGTGAGAGAAAAACTCTTCTAATTTTTTAGTTCCATGTGGCCAACATACATTAGTTTCATCGACATAGTGCTTCCACCATTTAGGTTTGAAAGGGAAGGAGTGTAATGCCATTTCTTTGAAGTACTCCATGTAAAGATTGGCAATGACTAGGGATAAAGGGGAGTCCATTGCCACACCCTTGATTTGTTCATATATAACACCTTGGAAGGAAAATAAAGTTGATCTCAGGCACAACTCTACTAGGGTGGCCACTTCTTCATTGACCTTGTGTTTGAAAATTTCAATAGAGTTAAGAATGTGCACCTTAGTGAAGAGGGAGACCAAATCAAAGCTAACTAATATGTCACTTTTTCCACTTTTTAGTCTTTGATGAACTCCACAAAATGGTTGGAGTATTTGATGAAAGAGTCACTTGTTCCCACTAATGGAGAGATTAGCTCAGCAAGGAATGCAGCTAAAGGGTAGGTGGACCGTGAGTCAATTGTATCAACAATGGGTGTCATGGGAATGTTAGCTTTATGAATCTTAGGGACCCCATAGATACGGGGCGTGACTTCCTTGGACAGAATAAGATATATCTTGGTGAAATCATCAAAAGTGGAGCCCTTGATAGCCACTTTGACTTTTTTGAGGAACTTGGAGCAAGGGTTGCGAACCACAATTTTGTAGCTGCCACAATTAGAAAGAAGGAGCTACATCTTGGAGATGTAGTCAAAATTATTCATGATGAACATGGTGTTGCCTTTATCGGCTCTAGAAATGATAATTCCATTGCTTCGCAACAAATTTTTGAAAGTGAAAAATTCAGCTTTAGGGATGTTTCTCTTGGGAGGCTTGACACAACTAAGGGAGATAGTGCAATCTTGCCTCACTTCCTCATGGACCTCAGGAGGAAGGCTACAAATGGCACTCTCAATTTCAGTGAGAAGGTTGACAAAAGGGATGAAGTGTGGACTTAGAGAGAAGTTGAGACCATGTTCGAGAAATTGGAGATAGAGAGGATCTAAGACCACCTAAGAGAGTTTGACAACTAGCTTGGATTCCCAATCATGAACAAAAAGGTGCTCGATCGAGGGTACAAGGTGGGAAAGATTCACAAGAGAAGGGCAAGAAGATTGAGGAATGTTGGTGAGAGGGGAAGCCATGTGAACAAGAGAGCTTGAGCATCGATCAAGTAAGGGAGGGGCTCAAGGTTTGACATGATCAAGAGAAGCAAAGGAACAATAAAAGCTGTAAGAAATTGGTGGAGGAATAGGAGGGATAGGTGAGAATGTACTAGCTGGAAAAATTCAAGACTAACTTGGAATTACTATCAAAAGGGGAGAGATGAGATATGGATGTGATATGGGAGATATGTTATCATAGGAGATATGTTATTATATGAGAGAAAAGTTATATGTACATAGTAGAAAACATAGTATGAGGGAGAAATATCCTATGGTGAAGAAATATTATATATATACTTACAAAGATCAATTTTGAAAAATCTCAAAAATAGACCAAGCTAGTATCACATGGAAATGAATACAAGGTATTAAATTTTGGGCTAATAAGTGTTTTTGTCACTAATTTTGGAGAGGGAGATTTTTGACATATCAGTCAAGTTTGTTATTAGTGACACACACTTATTCAAAATCTATATAACTATCAATCTCATTGAATAGTTTAAAGTGCTTGCCATGTAACTGAGTAGGCACTAAGCTTTATAGTTGCTACCAACTCTTTTGAACTAATACCAATGGTTATCAAGTAGATTTAGTTAGTGTAAAGTCCTGCAGTTAGCAACTAAAGGCTTACATTGATCACTTCTAGTGATTTTCCCTATTAGGAGCAAATAAGACTGCTAGGTCCACCTTGTGAGAGGATTTACAAACATACAATGAAGTATGAACTTGGTAAAGAGATTTAGAAAAGACTATTAGGTCTACCTTATTAGAGGATTTTTACTAGTTCACCTTATTAGGATGAAGCAATAGATCTCTAATTTACAACTGAGTTTTCTAATAGAAATTCCTTAGTGTACTGATCACCTTTCTATGATAGATTTGTCATTGTGGCTCCTTGTACTGATATAGCCCTTATAATTCTTTATCTATTTCTATCATAACTTGAACTTTTTGCATCCACACTAAATATGCTCACATTCAAATTCTTTCTCATATACATCACATATATATACTAATTCAATTTATAAAATTACAAAGTTGGCCATGACACAAGTTAACACAAATATTGCAAAGTTGGCCCACATGAAGAAAATCAGGTTCTAAAGACTGACTTCATGAGGTTCTGATACATAGAATACACTGTCGCTACTTGGCATCATTAGGATCTTGGTAGACATAGAAGCTTGGTCCATACTAATCACTTTCAAGTAGTCTTGAACTCAGTCTGCACTGGTGACTTAGTAGATATTGTGCAACTCAACAAACACTAAATCACTTGGTTACCATGAAGTAGCATGGTTAGAACTGGCTTCACATCACCTGAACTATAGATTTAGTAGATACTACAATGCTTAGTAAACATAGGCTTCACATCAAATGAACTGTGAACTCGGTAACCATTGATAAACTTGGTATACATTGAAATGCTCAATTTGAACTGATGGATTTCACACTAACTAAATCTACTTGATAACCACTAGTATTAGTTCAAAAGACTCAGTAGCAACTATAAATCTTAGTGGCTACTCAATTACATGGCAAACACTTTAAACTATTCAATGAGCTCGATAGTTATATAGATTTTGAATAAGTGTGTGTCACTAATAACAAACTTGATTGATATGTCAACAATCTCCCCCTTTGGCATTAGTGAAAAAACACTTATTAGCCCAAAATTGAATACCTTCTATTCATTTCCATGTGATACTTGCTCGGTCTATTTTTGATGTTTTTCAAAATTGATCTTTGTAAGTATATATATAGTATTTCTTCACCATAGCATATTTCTCCCTCATACTATGTGTTCTACTATGTATATATAACTTTTCTCTCATATAATAACATATCTCCTATAATAACATATCTCCCCCTATAACTTTACATATCTCATCTCTCCCTTTTTTATAGTAATTCCAAAGATCTATTCTATCCTATTTACATGGAGACACCAAAATGAGATAGGAATTTAGAGTATACCTTGAGGGTAATTGCCAAAGTTTTATCCTAGTTTTCTTGCAACACCTTGTATATGTGAATGGCAATCTAAACTTATACTAATAATTCAATCATGTGATTAGCAATAGAGAATTTGTTATCATTAATCAGGGTCTTTGAATATACAATGTGTTCCTGCATAGCATCTATGACTGGAAGGATCATATTTTGTATATCAACCAATGTTGAATAGATCCTTGCTTCTTCTCTTAACAACTTAGCTTGCATGTCTATCAAAAATCTAATTTTCTTAAAATGTGCAGTGCTTGAACTAGGGTCAAGTTGCAGCTACTGAGCACTTGCTTTAAGATTAGTATCAATCATGGATAATTTGTCCTTAACTTCCTTGGTATACTCAGTGACATCACATAGTTTTGCAAAAAGTGATGACACATTTGAATACGATGCCTCAAGATTGACCAAAATTGTTGAAAGCTCAACTTGATGAATAGCTATTTGCTAAGAAATTTCTCTAGTACTTTATTATTGAATTTTTTCAGCCTTTTTAACCAATTTTTCTTGACCTTTGATGTCCTCTTTGAACTTTTGAACTGCCTCTCCAAGCTGAAACAAAATAGGTTGAGAAGAATCAACCTCAATTCCAATAGCCTCAGTCAAAATATTCTTGGCATCATCTATATCTTGTACTCTATCTCTTCCCTCTCTTGATCTTTGCTACTTGCCCCAAATATGTGCATTTGGTTTGTAGAAAAATTGTAGATATCCCATTTGAGAATTTCTATTTCCTTATCCAAATCTATATCTTCTTCTATATCTTTTCCTTTCAAAAATTTTGTACTTGGTTGAGCCTTAGGCTCAACTGTCCTTCCACTTATTGCTTTAGTTCTTATAATGGAAACAATACTAGACATACTTAGGCTTGTAGTAAAAATTGATATAGCACTGACTAATGGAATACTTATTAAAATGCTTGAAGAATCCAAAATTGATGAAGTCAAAATCATAGAATCCAAAACTAGAGAGCTTACCATGGATGCACTCAAAACTAAAGAAGTCAAAATTGGAGAGGTGATGACTGAAGAACTCAACTTGGTAGATGGAGAGGGAGTCTATAGCTTGGTTGATGAAGTGGGAATCACTTTTGTCAATGATATACTAAGCTATGTTGGGGCAAAGAGTGATTGGAAATTTGATGTATCTATGGTAGTCACAACCAAACTTGCTAAAGTTGTCTCCATACTTAATGTAGTCAAAGGTTTTCTTAGAGAGTGTGGAATTGAGGTAATGACTATAGCAGCTATCTTGACTGGGTCAGTTTCCTCATCATCTTGCTTATCTTCCTCGGTAGCTTCTTCACTTCAATCCTCTTCATCTTCCTCATTATCAAAATGAGTCACTTGTTCAACATTTTCTTCCTCATCTTTCTCCTTATCCTCTTCTTCACCAACATCCTTTACTTCAATTGGATATTCACTTGGTTTATGAAGATGATAAATGTTCTTCCAAGTGTTTATAGCATTCTTAACTACATGCTCTATATCTTTGATCATAATCAAACAAGTATTAAACCTTAGAATCATTTTATCTTCATTTTTCTTTAAAGACTATTTAACCTCAGCATCTAATATGCTTGATAGTAACTACCTTAGGGTTTGTGCATAAATGTTTGTTACTCTTTGCATGGAAAAATTAGATCTTGTCTTTATTTTCTCTAGAAATTTAGTAAATATTTGAGAGGTAATTGGGTTTGGTGAGTGTGTCCATTTACCCATTTTTCTCAACACTAGTTCTTCAACTTGTTTCTACTCTACCTTTGTCCTTGTCTCATATTTCAAAGATTTAGAATTTTTTATTCTAGCTCCTTCCATTTGCTTTAGTTTTTCTTGAAAGGTGGGTGGAGGTCTATTGAGTACAATTTCACTTCCTTCCTTCCAAGACCTCCTTGTGAAGATTGTAGTGGATGCCTTTGTAGGCTTGGTGATGATCACCTTTCCCATTTTCTTCAAAGGTTCTTCTTCTTTCTTTGTTTTTTCTTCATCCTCTACCTATTCCTCATCTTCACCTTTAACCTTGATTAACATGAGAGGTGTACTAGATTTTAGTTTTTCTATCCTCCTCTTCCATTTGTTAACCACCTATGGGAGCTTTATTTCTAGCTCTATTCTTGCCTTAGCCTCTTCATAAGTACCAAAGTAAGGGGCCTTGGGATCAACAAGTTCATTGAAAAGGGCATCAATGATATCCCTAGTCTCATCAATGCTTACCTCATAGCCAAGAGGCTTGATGCACACAACTCTAGGCTTAACTTCCTAGATGTACGACTTGTCACAATTCACCATGAAGTACACATCATCCTTGTATTCCTCGACTAACTTCTTAGGTATCCTAAACCTATTGTTCATTTTATTTTTGAACACATAGAAGTAGTTGTCCATGATGTTACCATAGTTCTCACCCATTTCTACAATATATTCATTTATCTAGTATAGTATAGGCACATCTTCTCTCAAGACTATAGTTCCTTCAGAAGGAAAGAACTTCTAGACATAAAAGAATAAATAGGCTAATAGAGAACCATATTTGCATGGGTTATTCTTGGAAGTTCTAATACTTTCCATATTATGATTGAATTGTCTCAATAATAACTCAACAAGGTCATAACATAAGTTATTCTTCACCAATTTATATGCCAAGTCCACCACTTCATATGATACATTGTTAAGATGGCTTGAACAATATATCTTATGAGCTATAACATGAATACCAAACTTCAACTCTACATCTATGACATTGCTTATTTTCATGCCTCTACCATCCCACTCGGTTAGAGTTTTCTTTTCCAACTCTACTCAACCTAAGGTTTTAGTTGTTTAAGCTTTGGCAAGCATAGGAAGGCCAGTGATTCGATGAATCATTTTCTTGGTTATCAATATTGGCTGCTCTAACCACAATTGTCTATTATGCACCCAGCTAAGGATATACCTAATCCATTTTATTTGAAACTCTTAGGACATATGGGGAATGTGTGTTAATCATTTTTCTTCCAAATTTTGATGCTCAGGTTTCAAGGTTCCATCAACACACAACTGACCTAGGGCATCATCCATCTCCAAAATACCAATCTCTTGAATTGCTCATTTAAAATGAGTTCAAATGTCATTAACAAGAAGTACCTTGGGAGGGATTTGAGATTGAGCTCTACTTGGGTCTAGGGTTTTAGCAACCACAAGCATGAACTTGAAATCTTACACTTTCCATTCAACACCTCGAAGCAACATGTTTGAACCTTTCTTGACCTTGTTTCTTTTGGATGTCAGTCTCATTCGATAGCTTGAGAGAACTTCGAAGACTTTTATAGGAAATTCAATCAAGTCACTTGATCACACAGAAAAAATAGCTCTTCGCAATATCACCAAACAATTCATGGTGAGAAATGAATTCAATTCCATGCCTTTTGTAAAAAAAAATCCATTTATACTTGGTACAATGGTAGATGAGTTGACATTATGCTTGATAGACTGTCATCCACTACTCTATATTGATCACTTGGTGAAGTCTTCATGACTTGGTAACCATAAATGCCTTTTTCACTCATGACCTTGCTTCATAGAGTCTATGACCTAACCTTACTCAATAGAGAGGGTAACTTAGTAATAACAAATAAATCTTTCTTAGTGATTCCTTTGTATCTTGCATATAGATTTGGATCATTGTTACCTTTCAACTAGAACTAATTCTGATGTCTTCTTTGATAGCCTAGTTCGAATTCTTCCTTAAAAAATTAATTGGAAATAGTAGAGTCACCCAATTCTTGAGTGACTTGACCATCATCACTCATACTAGTATCCTTGGTAGACTTAGGAATCAATTATTGTCTCATATACTTTTGAATATTATCAGCCTTTGCCTTCTTCTCATCTTTAATTTTACTAGTATTTATACAATTCTTGGCAAGATGACCAAGTTTTCTACAAAGAAAACATCTTTTAGTGGTATCTCTTTTCCTCATATGATGTTTAACACAATTCATACCAATGTGTCCAAATTCTCCACAATAATGACATCTACACCAGGTATTGTAATCCTAACCAAATATTGCTTTCACAATTTTCTCTACAGGGTTCAATGTCTTTGTTTTACATTCTGATGCCTTGTGTACATGTTTCTTACATTTATGATAGTTGCCTTCAAATTTTGGTTTCTCTTTGCATTTATTAGTCCTATGACCATGCTAACTGAAATTGTAGCATTTTCCATTGAATTTTTCTTTTCTATTACTCCAACATTTGTTAGATGTAAGACTTGTGTTACCATAGTGATTGGAAGGAGGTCTTTGATTCTTTTCAGAACCTTGTTTGGAGGATTCACCTTCTTTTTTGTATCCAATTCCTAATTTTCCTTTTTACCTATAGAGATTTTTCCCATTCAGTTGATCCATGTCTGCTTCAGATTTTATCATTCTTTCATTGTTTTGCTTCTTAGTGTTTAGGTCATTTCTCAATCTTTCACTGATTTTTTTTTTTTAAGATCTCAGCTCATTTTTTATTCTTTCATTGATTTATCTTTCAAAATTTAGATAATTCCTTATTCTTTCATTTTCAAGTCTTAGGCTCATGATTTCCTAATTTGCATTGGAGAGCTGATCCATAAGGTCTACTTATTGAAGGGATTGGTTCTAGATTTAATTTTTCTTTCCACCCATCTCTTCTTTTATTTTTTTTCCCTATTCCAAGACTTCGCATAACCTTACTAATTGGATTTCTTGTTCTCTTCTCAGCTTTCTTACTTCTTCTTACAAGGAACCATTCTTCTCTAGGAGTTCTTTGATTGCATCATTTGCTTCATTTGAATTTCTTGAAGGGTGAAAGTCTTCAATTCTTTCTTCAATGTAGAGATGATCATTCATTTTATTTTCAAGTTCCTTTCTTCTTTTCAAGGATTGGGAAAATTGCTTCTTAGCTTTGTTGATTGGGTAATGGCCATTTCTAGATCCCACTTTTCATTGTCAATAGCTTTGTCAAGTCTAAATATATCCATATCTTTGATCTTCACTCAAGTTGTTAGACTTTCTCCTGAGAACCATAGAGATTTGATACTAATTGTTGGAAATATTCAAGACTATGCTAAGTTATTGAGAGGGGAGGGTGAACCAGTAACTTCAATAAATTTAACAATTGAAATTGTTAATCCAATAAACCAATTAGCATTTAATTTATCACATATGATCTAATTGCATGCACGAGAAACTAAAAACATGAAAGTATCTCCAACACTTCAACACAAAGATTTGGTGACCCAAAAACCTTCCAAAATAGAAAGTAAAACTAGGTGGGGATGGCACCCACAATCTTTAGTACTATAGCATAAAGTTGGCTTGTTAAGGCTTACATTGATCACTTCTAGTGATCTACCCTATTAGGGGAAAATAGGATTGCTAGGTCCACCTTGTGAGAGGATTTACAAATATACAATGGAGTATGCACTCATTTAAGAGATTTAGAAAAGATTGTTAGGTCTACCTTGTTAGAAGATTTTGACTAGTTCTCCTATTAGGATGAAGTGGTAGATCTTTGATTTGTAATTGAGTTTGCTGATAGAGATTCCTTAATGTATTGATCACCTTTCTGTGATAGATTTTTCACTGTCTCTCCTTGTACTAATATGGACTTTATAATTCTTTATCTACTATTGTCATAACTTGAACTTTTTGCATCCACACTACATATGCTCACATTCACATTCTTGCTCATATACATCATACATTTGAAATGATACAATACATCATATATATATATATACCAATCCAATTTACAAAATTACAAAGTCGACCATGACACAAGTTAACACTAATATTACCAAGTTGGACCACATGAAGAAATTCAAGTTCTAAAGACTAACTTAGTGAGGTTATAATAACTATCACTACTTGGCATCATCATGCTCTTGGTAGATGTAGAAGCTTAGTCCATACTAATCACTTTCATGTAGTCTTGAACTCAATCTACACTAGTGACATGATAGATATTGTACAACTCGAAAAACACCAAATCACTTGGTTACCATGAAGTAGCTCAATTAACACTGGCTTTACATCAAGTAAACTATGAAATCTAATGCTTGGTAAACATAGGCTTTGCATCACATAAACTGCAAACTCAGTAACCACTGATAAACTTGGTATACATTTAAATGCTTAGTTTGAACTAGTTGACTTCACACTAACTAAATCTTGTTGATAACCACTAGAATTAGTTCAGAAGACTTGATAGTAACTATAAATCTTAGTGGCTACTAAATTACATGGCAAACACTTTAAACTATTCAATGGGCTTAGTAGTTGTATAGATTCTAAGTGTGTGTCACTAATAAAAAACTTGACTAATATGTAAATAGATTCATGCCTCTATCTTTTGCTAGGTCATCAAGATTAAATACATTCTCTAATATAATGAGACCCTTAGGAAACTTATTGGAGCTAAGGTTGATGATTTGATCACCATATTGTCCATGCAATCTTGACTGATTTGTATTTGAGAACTCTACTTCTCTTTGTAAGAAACTCACAATTTGTGCATTAGATTCAAAGACCTACTAATTGATATTATTACCAAGGACAATGAGTCTAACAACTATTTTGATATTCTACTTCCTCTCATCTTCAAGGTTCCTTGGGACATCATCAGATGCACCCACTACTACAAGTCATATTAAATGCATTTAAACCTTCAAGCAAATCCCATACTCTATGTTTATAAAACATGAGCAAACCATTCTTAGTAACATTTTGATTCCTCACTTGATTGACCACCAACTCACTATCTCCATATACACTTAATGTTAGAATTCCTCTCTTTTGAGCAAGAAAGAGACCTTAAATTAATGCCTCATACTTGACCATATTATTGGTACAACTAAATTGAAGCATAAATTAGAAGTAGTACCTTTCTACTATAGGAGAAGCCAACATCACACCAGACCCTAATCCATTTTTATTTCTTGATCCATCAAAATACATACTCCATATCCCACTTGTGTTTGGTTTTTATTAATTTGGGGACAAGAGCATCCTTTTCTAATATACAATAGGTACCAAGGCCTGTCTCTAAGGTTTTTGACATAGGATCAAATTTATATGCATTACCCCACTTATCCAAGAGGAAATTAGGTATCTCATCTAACGAAGTGGCAAGCTCATTTTTTGTGTCATTGTAATGTATTTCTAGGATGATGCAGTTCATATTGATCAAATTATGAGTGTAGGGTGTAGGGCTCAATATGATGTAGGGCTAATGGTTCTACTCTAATAAAAGTATTGGTTTCATATTTTGTTCTAAAAAACATGTATAACTAATCATAAGATATGTAAACACCTATTTGGGTAGTGAAATCTCTTGAAAGATAAATGGAAAAGTGTGATTTGACTTCAACAATTGATATATCTTGAACTATAGTACAACCTAGACATGCATGTAAGGCCAACTCAAAACTTCTAAGGATTACCATAGTCTTGACAATACTACCATCTAGCTACAATACATCCTTGACAATGGGTTCATATTCTACCTCTAAAATATCAACAAACATTTGACCATTACTGAACTACTAGCCCCTAAATCAATCATGTAAGTGTGGAATAGCTTATCTCCTATAATTAGAGAAACATAAAATGGAGGAGGTCTAACTTGTTTGCATGTTTCTACTTCCTTTGATGGTTGTACCAAACTCACAACATTCTTCATGCTAGGCAGTTGATCTCTGAGTTAAATGCTCTCCAACTCCTATTGTAGTAGCCTCTTTAGGGATGGAATAGTAGTAATAACATACCACATAGAAACAATAACATTGGTCTTCCTCATTTGATCTACCACACTAAAAGAGGAATTAGATGTTTTGTTAGAAGTTGTAGAAGTAGAAGCTTGAGGTGGAATAACTAGGAAACTACTTGTACATGTGTTACTACACTTTATGTTGAAGTCTAATTAGGAGGTTGAGGAGTAACCTCTTCCATAGCTTTTCTCTTGCTCTTGATATCATAAGCATAAGAATCCTAGTTTACATTACCATGGTCTTCCACCAAGTAGTTCATGAAAGAACAACCATCCCAATAAAAAGTATTAGTCAATTAATTAGCATTGTGTTGCTAGGAAACTTCTCACTCTAGTATAGTTAAACCCTAGTAATATTTTTCCTTCTAACACATGTAATATACATAGTAGTTACAAGAAGGGAAAAAATCTTGATCTTAGGAAAGGTTGTTTTGAGGGACTAAATCCCTATTTAAATTGGTGTTTGAAGATTAGGGGTGGTTGATAGGTCTATTTTGATTATAGGGGACATGACTTTGGTTTGAATGTCTACCATGAATGAGACCTTGACTTTGGAGTTAGAGAGGCTTATTATTTTGAGCTTTTTGCCTCTTCATTGTCACCAACTCATTTTTCATTTTTTATACCACTATACTATAGTCCTCCATCTTCTGTTCTTAATCTAGCATCCTTTTATCTACATTCTACATTTGTGTCTACATCATGCCCTCAATCCTATCAATTCCATTAGAGGACATGGAGGCTATTGGGACCATAACAAGAGGTTGACTTATAGAGGAGACATGAATAGGGGTTACAGTAGGCCAATGGATAGGCATGTTAGGGAAGAAAGGCACTAGGGGCCTTGGAGCTAGCTTCCCTCCCTATATCAAAATATTTTTTCTCTTATGGCAACCTCATCAACATTTGGTAGAGTGTCCCTTCCCATAGATTGTAGAGTGGTAGCAATATCACTATTGAAGGCTCTGAGATAATACAAGAATCCATTACGGGGAGAGGGTTTCACTATAGCAAATATTCTATCCCATGTCTTTTGAAATCTATAATTGAATTATGATAATTTAAACATGGGTCAATAAGTTTGACTCAAAAATCAAATAGTTAAATCTTGATAGCAATATCACAATTTGACTTCTTGTGGAAATAATCTCCTACTTATCCATCTATATTTGAAATCAATCATACATTCATGGGGGGGCTCTTGATAGTTGTCAACTATTCTAAAAGTGATAGGTGATCACTTTTTTCCTCAAAATTTTTGCATAGGGCTGCCCCTAACCCATTCCAATCAGTAATAGAGTTGTGAGGAAAACCTCTATATCATTGTAGCACCTTTCCCTTCAAGGATGTATCCAAAATCATAAATATGAATATTGTAGATGTTAGAAACCTCCTAAATATGCTCAACAATAGAGATGGATGTTTCACCAGTAAACTCAAGTATACTTTTAAGAGTTGATATTGGTATGTCATGCCTTTGGGCTAATAGAAGGAGTCTCACACGATTGAAAGTAGTAAAAGAATAAGCTATAGCCATTTAAGCAAGTGATTTATTGATATGAGCAAATGGTATTCTAGGTAGAGACCTAACAACAAGGGGAGTGGAGTTAGATCTTTTAGGGGTATGTATTACTATTTAGGATTTCTTCTTGGATTACATAAATAAAGCTCTTGATTTTGGAAATTACCTCTAGAAGACACCCTTGTGTGTTTCTTTGGCACAAATCACAACAACTTTGGTTTGGAAACCAAATTGTGTTTAAATCTTAGAGTTTCCAAGTACTTTTGAATAATTTAGCCTCCTAAAGGCTTTATACTAAATGTAGTACTATCTCCTTAGCATAAACATGGAATTTATCTTTGACCCCAATGAACTCTAAATGTTTTAATATATTGTCCCACTGGGCATGCCAAAAAATATTGTCACAAAAGCTTTCACCCTTGTCCAAATTTTTTACCTAAGGACAACCTTGTGAAACATGGAAATAACCTCCAAGCTATGGGACTTGAACTATGAGGTTGAGTCTCCAAAGAAGGTCAACTTAATCTACTATTAGGATGGACTAACTATTCTTGAAGAAAAAAGGGAGAAATAAATGAAAGTAACTACCTAATCTATTCTAAAGAGGCGATGCACCAAAATAGGGTGTTAAGACCAATCTCTGCCCATACATGCATAGTATCATTATCATGACAGTCTGAAGATATATGGATTCAAACTTGTTTTAATCTATTAACTACATAGAGACTAGACAACCACATGAGTGGCATAAAGAAAAAACTCTTCACTTCTTATCATTCATGAGCCAATAGAGATATAGAAATGTAGATTATAGATATCCACAATACATTGAAGAGAAGCATACAAAGATTGCAAAACACATTGATGACTGATGGAGATAAGACAAGATATCATATAATCTAGAGGCAAAGAATGAATTTATAGTAGCATGCCAAGGGAATGCCAAAGAAATGAATAAGATTCAACCCTAAGAAAGAGTACAACATCTTCCTTTATAGTGTAAGCATAACTTAGATAACTTCCACCTAAGATAGAATTCAACCAATACAACCAAACCTATAGAGAACAATCACTATAAAATTGAAAGGATCTGATCATAATGCAAATCCATACATGAGAAGATCACTTCCTCACCAAACAAAGCTCTAAGAGGTCAAGAATACTAGTCATTAACTTTTAACTAAATGGATGCATTAAAAAACAATGGTGGAGTATATTTTTGCATTTATTAGATCAAGGAAAGATGAAAATGGTTGTCAGATATTAGAAAGATTGGATTCATCATCAAGGAGCTACTTACACTATCATCAACATGCCAAATCAGCCATGTTATTTGGTCAATTGGAGTTAACCATCAAGCCTTTCCATGTAGACCAAACATCTCTTGCCATTCTACCACTCTATTAGTATTAAACTTTATACCTTATGTTTGAGCACTTTTGATCATAGCTTTGCCACCACCTTCCTTTAATAATGGTTCTTTCTTACAAAACTGCAACTCACTGGTTATCATTACTTCATAGCCATCCTCTAGCATTTTCCATTAACTATCACGACCATATAAAGACTAAGATCTTGACTACATTTTCACCATCACCATCTTAACTTGAGGCTCACCTCTTATCCTTGCAACCAAGTAAAATAAGGGGAATCACTTGATTTCAACACAAACCTTAGCCTAGTCTTAACCTATTGTGACAATATGATGGTCATAGATCTAAAAGATCTAACAGTGCAAAATGTATCTTTAAAAAAATGAAGATTTTTCCTTTTCATGTTGTTGTGACTTAAGCCATAGTATATTAATATAATCTCATTATCAAGAAAAAATAAAGCAAAGCATGCTTTTGCCACCCTGACCTTGGTTAAGCCCACTAGCTCTAGAACAATGTGAACACAAGGCAATTGCACTTCCACCATTCTAACCTTATTTAGTAGTTTTGTGACCACATGAATCACATGGTTGGGACCAAAAATATTCTAAGGAATGACATGCAATACCTTCCTACTTGAGGGGCTTGGCTCCCAATAGAAGTAGTGAATTGATATAGTTGAAGATGATAGTTGAACTAATTATTATTTGGAAGTTGATTTTCAAGCAGGAGGGCACTTTTGGCTAATAGTACGCAAAAAATTATGTACTAATATAAAATTTCCTTGTAAGAGGATGAACTCTATTAGGAGACAATGGAATACATTCACTACATGTCAATCCCTATTAGGAGACTTTGAATCCCTATTTGGAGATTAAAACCCTATTAGAAGTTGTAGAAGGTAGATGGACCCATTGGCCAAATAGCTTCAAGGGCAAGACCATAAAAGTCACCATCCAATTGGTCTCTATATTATTCTTTTTAAATAATATAAATGAAGTTGAACTCTATAACTTGAACTCTTTCTTTGTCCTCTTACTATGTCAATACCACACCAAACACCTTCTAAGATCTTAGTATTTGATCTTGAAATTTACATCACATTGATCCCTTTGATTGCTTACATGCATTTACCAACTTTTCATATCACTTTCACAATTCACACTTGTTCTCTTCTTCATCACAAGAAAAATAACTTTCCTTTATACTATATCCTCAAAATAATTCTTTTAGTTGGCCTTGAGGCTATCCTAATTAACTATAATAGGACCTCATTAATACATTACAATTCATTACATCTTTTTGCAATTACCAAATACTATCAACTCACACTAATTACAACTTTTCAAATGTGTGACCTTGGACCTTGCACACTCTCTAACATTATCATAAGGCTACCATTAGTTAATTTCTAAATTCTCTTGTCATGATTCTATCCCTATTAAATAATACAATCCATGATACCACTTCCAAAAAATTATTTTTGTATGAGCAACATGCATAGTCTTTTCTATGAGAAAATATATTGGGTCTTTGTCTAGTTTTCAATAGTTCTTGAGTTTTTTTTTAATGTATATGAGGATTAATAGGGTTTTGAATGGAAATAAGTTCATATTTAGTTCTCTCAATTGTTGTAAATTAGTTTAGTTTTGAATGAAAAAACTGAGTTTCCCTTTCTTTCATTTTCTTATTATGAGATACACATTTGATCTTACATGATTCAATCCAAGAGATGAATCATATTTCTACAATATATTATGGATTTATTGATATTACATGTGAATTTGATAATTAGGATAAGCTTGAATCACTTTTGTGAGGTGTTAGCTAAGATAAAAATTTACAAATTTGAGATTATTTCATAAGTTTATTGTGCAATGTTATGCTTCTCATTACTCAGGTACCCAATAGAGATAAGATAAAGATCCCATCTTTAGGATTTTAAATTCTATTGTTTCATGTCAATCTATTCTTTCTACATATATTTAAATCATATATCCTATTGTCCAAAAGTAAATTCCACCAAGATAACTAAGAGGGGGGAGGTGAATCAGTTATCCAATCAATACAATTTTATCAACCTTATTGATCCTTAAGTGAATGAACAATATAATCATAAACCATAAGAAGATACACATACACAATAAGATGCACATAAACAATTACACCAGATATGTTGACTAGGGAAATCCTTGATTAGAGAGAAAACCCTAGTGGGAATGCTGTGTACAAGATGATGTACTAATATAAATATTCCTTGTTAGAGGATAGACCTTGTTAGGAGTTTGTTACAACATTTAGAATAATAAGTCTCTATTAGGAGACTTTGAATCCCTATCAGGAGATTCCTACCCTATTAGGAGTTGTGATATAATGTATGCAAGAAGAGCCCACTACCCAAACATGCAATTTCAACTACAAAAAGAGCTTACTACTCAAAGGAGTAATTTATTGTTATCTTCTTCTTTCCTTTTTCCTTTCCTCTATCCTATCAATTGAACCAATCACTATCAGACCTTGTAGACTACATAATAAACCTTGGATCCAAATACCAAGCCATGGATCACTCAACAAAACCTTAGGAATGAAGTTTCCTTCACTTTCGTACTACTCTATTCAACTTTACATTGTACACTCTCTACTACTTTTCAAAAATTCACAATTCACAATTTATTTTCTTATGATAAAGGAAAATGTCCTTCCATTATACCAAGTCCATAAAAAAATTCCTTGAGTTTTCTATTAGTCCTTCTCAATTAATTATTATAGGACATGACTAAGAACATGCTACACTTAGCAATATCCTTAATCTTCTACCTTGCAACTTGAATAACTTTGCATACACACAATATTATGATGATTGAGCTTAGCCACATAATCATCAACATGTCTTCTTCATGTCATCTACCTCAATCCTCAAGTTATCAACTCTACTAAGAGATATAATAAGTTTACTAGAACAAACATCACAGAAACTTATATAACTTCTTCTAGACTTATTCTATTTGCTTCCAATGTTAACTACATATGCCAAATTTTCCAAAGTATCTCCCATAACCTCAGGTTTTTATAATATTCAATGAGTCATCTATACCAACTTGATCTATCCATTGTTCTTCTATTAGATACCACAAAAGACATCAAACATGCTATGTTGACATCAATGAAAAACTCAATCATGAATGTAACATATCATCATCAAACCAATCTTCCAACAATCTTGCTAATCGTCCAACAAGCCAATGGCTTTCAAACACCAAGAAGCCTTGAAGAAATCCAAATTCTAGGACAAACACATAAATATTTGAGATTCTAAGTTAGGAAACATTGGTTGGAATTTTTTCCTCGCCCTATCCAATAAACCCAAGGAGAGATCAGCTATGGTGTCAAATATCATCTAAAGTGGGTTACTAAAATCCTATTCTCATCTAGCATCAGTTCAATCATCCAACCTAATCATGATAGTAGCACAATATTATGTGCCAAAGGAGAAATTTGTGAAGAGTGTGATAGGAGAGATGGTCCTTGATCTCAAGCCATGCAACATTTAGAAGGTTTTCTAGCTCCCTATGGAATACCAATACATACAAATCACTTATGAAGGTGTAGGTAGATGGTATAGGGAGAATGAAGAAGAGGCCAAGGAGATGGTATAATATAAGTACCTAATTGATAGGACACCCTTGAGAAAAATATTAGGAAAGGTGGATATGATACGTGGATACATGATTGATGATAGAAAATACCCAATTTTTATTTTGTATAGATCCATGGGCCTTCTCGCAAAAAGTCACTTAGAGACATGGATGGTACACTTCATTGAAACCATTAGAACAACCAAGATGCCTATTGATTGGGCCACAATTCTCAATGAAAATATATATGAGAAAATGATCTCAATGATGAATGACCCCCACTTTTATATAACTTCATATATGGTGTATCTCCTAGGAACTAGTACCAAAGACTATCCTAGATTGTATAGAAAGGGAAGTATGCAAGACACAAATTCTTAGCTCTATGTAGTATAACCATAGCTAGTGAAAAAGAAGCTCCTACTATAAAGTGTGGAATATATGATAGTTCCATATTTTACATCATCAGATTCATAGAAGGTGATTATGTGAAGAGGATATCAGTAGAGGTTACAACATGGATAAAAGAAGTTGATGCTTACTACAACCAGTATAAGACTTTCTCCTATCTTTGGGTAGATGGTACTCTCTTGGGACCAATATCCTCTTGAGGATTGTAATGCCCCACTTATAGATCCTTGGAACACAAGGATAAAACATGCATTGGATAATTTTTTTCTTAAAAGTTACTTGAAAACAAAATAAAGTAACCAAGTGAAAGAATCAAACATCTATACACAATAATAAAATAGGGAACATGGCTAAAATCACGTGTTCACTTACTTTGGAGGAATTCTTACAAACACTTTGAAAGATCCCCAAGCACTAAACCATTACTTACAACTACAAATTATATGAATCATGAGAATAAAAAAGAGATATTTTGTTTTTAAGCCCCAAAGAACAAGTTCCTAACATGGTTAGACATACAAGTCCATTTCCAAGTAACCTTATCATAATCAAGAATTAAAAACAATAACCATCAAATGGTCATGCATAAGAAGAGTGCTCAAGTTAAAAACCACTAATCTACTAGAAAAATGATGGAAGAAAAATTTTGAATCCTAAAATTGGCTAATTTTGGAAGCTTGGAGCCCTAAAATCTAACTAAGTTTCAATTCCTAAAGCCTTGATATTTTCTTGAATCTTTATCGTTACTCAAAGAGGTCTAGAATCTATCTCAAATGAATCATCCTATATACATAAAATATATCTTAAGTATAAGGAGGAGGAAGAAGAAGAAGAAAAGTAAAGGAATAAAATAATGTTGGTTATACCTAAATGATATATTTTATATATAGGAAGCAAGAACACCCAAAAGGGTACCTAATTATCCGTCAAGAGAGCATCAAACGAATTGGAAACTAGTCATTATTTTCCCAAGAATATTTTCCCATAGACCCCATGTGATACTTTATAATATCTCCATGTGATAATTTCTACTCGTGTGATACTCTATAATATAGCCATGTGATACTTTTTGCTATAGTCATGCGATAATCTACTAGTATCATACATTATTGTTCACTGCTATAATATGATACTTTACCAATATCATACAATGCTGAAAAAATATTGCCTAGGTTTAGAACATAAGGCCAATTATCCATCTAAGAGGAAAAGTATGGTTAGAAATTCCACACTAGGGAGTATTGAAACCACCAAGCTTGAGGAACAAACAATCAAGAGTATTTAAAGCATAAAGAATATCTAGATAACTTGCATAAACAACATGTTACTCTGAACCATGATAAATAAAATTCAATAAGGTAAATCAATATCCCAATAGGATACATGTACATAGTCAAAATCTCTAGAAGGAAAGTACAAGAAAATAAGCCACCAAACTAAAAGAAACCATGCTCATTTTCTCCCTACCATAATGACATCATGGGACCTTAAAGACCCTAACCATACCCCCAAGCATGAATCTCAAATTGCTAACAAGATAGTTGGAGTTGTCTCATGAGATCATTCTTACCAATAACCATAAAAATAACATCATAAGGACAAGTATATCCAACATGCTAATCTACCAATAGAATTACTAATCCAAATTAGTGGTAAGAAACATCATCTAGCAATATGATACAACAACATGATAAAGGAATACATAAAGTAAACATACTAAACATCATATAGAACATGAAATCAATGCACCCAAGATAAATCATAAAGCCCAAGAGAACATACTTTGGATACATCGAAGTTCCAAGTGAATATCCAACACCAACCTTAAGCAAAAGTAGACCATCTCTATACATCGGTCCCCAACAGTGGTATAGGTACCTACACATCCCAATCATGTGGTGCCCATAAGTCTACACCCATTGTGGTAATGGAGATAATTATTTGACCGCAACCACATGCCATAAATTCATCCAAGGCTAACACTCAAACCAAATAGTACAAAGGACTAAAACTAAGATCATAAGATAATCTAATACAACAAGTTCTAGTCAGATGCCCTATGAGTCTACTATATAGGAACTCTAGTGGAGTGTAAGTCATTTGGCATCAAAAAGACAAAGCTAAACAATGTGTAGAAACTCTCCCTCAAGAGACCATCACATTGTGTCCTCAATAAACCCATATAGACACCCACCCTTAGAAAACCCATACAAGCACATACCCTCAGATCAACCCATACATGTTTCTCTTATCTTAGTTTTGTTAACTAGTAATTCATTTAGTTATCACTAATTGGAAAATCCTTCATGTTTAACTTGTCAAAGATGTTACTTAGGATAATGAGAGTGTTGGTGTAAATTAGTACTTTCATATTTACACTTACTTAAGTTTACTTAGGTTAATGCATTATTTAATTATATTGCATTATTTTATTATTTTTATTTGTGAGACACTTAGGAGTTTGCACACCTTGTGATTTTTCATGTTGACAACACAGGAGTATGCAACTTTATTTGAACACATGGTGTCTACAACACTGTTTTGCATGTCCCACCCCTGTAGACTTATCCTCACATCACCGCACTTACTTTCATGCTTAATGGAGGATAATCCATACATAGTGGACATGTGCTTGGTTGTATGACACTTCATGGTGCTAACTTCTATGAATTCTAGAAGCTCTCCTGAGGCCTTTATAATCAGGCACTCCTAGTGTACTCAAGCATCAATTATTGAATACATTGTTATTCTAATCATACTCTCTCCATTTTTGGTCTACAGTTGTGCTTGTATATGAGTTCTTGATTCTTGGGTGAATTTTTCCCTTAGGCAAATTCTTACGTGGTATCAGAGCTTGGAGACTTTCTCATCACATAGCCATTCGAGACCTCTTGCTTGCTTCATCACCTTAGCTTGAATCTGGAGTGCTGAAAAATTGGGAGCGTCCAGCATCAGATCTAACCTCTCCATTGCGTTCGAAATGCTGAACTAGTGAAAATTGACTATAAGCATGCCCACCTTGGCCTATAGTCGACCGTGAGGCAAAATGTTTTTGCAAATCGAAACTCGGAGGTCCGATTTATGGTATGGGTATGATTATTTTTGGATCTATTCTTTTTATTTTCCAAATCTAAACATTATTTGTTCTTTGCAATTTATTTCTCAAAATTATTTTTTTGGCATTAGTTAGAGAAAAAAATTCATGCAGTACGGGCTGTCAGATCCCCTACTAAACATTATTTGTTCTCTGCAATTTATTTCTCAAAATTATTTTTTTGGCATTAGTCAGAGAAAAAAATTTATGCAGTACGGGCTGTCAGATCCCGTACTGCACATTTTTGGTGGGATTTTGTATATTTATTCTCGACAAGTTTATTCAAGATTTATTATCTCAAAATTATTTATTATTTCTATGGGTTAACTAGTGGCTCGAACCTTGTGAAATTCCGCACAGGCCATTCAAATTTTGGGAGAGGCAACTATTTTAATAGGCAATTGCCTAACGGTGTTGAATTACCCACGGGCACTAGCGAGAGAGCGATTTTTTTATGAACTGTAGATTGTTCATTTTATACAGTCTGCAAACTATACTTCTATCAAATGTGGGATTAATCCCACTTCCCTCTGGCAATGCAAAAGTCTTTCCCGGCATGGCGACGACACTCTGGCACTATCTAAACTCCTGCCGACAATGCTATCTCAAATCCAGTAGCTGCTTGCCTGTTTCTGGCATGGGTTCCCATTTTCTAGCAAAGCTTTTTACCCCACTTGAGCTGCATTTTTTTTTTCTAGTGCACTACAGACTTACTTTCCTGCCCATTTTGGAGAAACGAGGACATATAACAATCCAACAAGTGGCAGAATTTAAATTGATCTTTCACCAACTCAGTAGCTGACACATTTGCAGCATAGTAAGCAGTCGGTACTTCCATGCCATCACATGGAGACTAGATTTTTTGCCACATCAGCCACTTGTCTATACGTTTCGTATAGTACGGACTATTGCATCACTTGCCACATCAGCCCAGGGCATCCATTTCTTGCTAACGTCATCATTTACTAGGTTAAAATTGATGCCTATCTAAATGTCAAACTTAGGCATTTTTGAAATTTTTGGATAGCTATTTGACCATAAAATTTAACTTCATAGTTTCTCCTCCGGACCCCTCTTCAAATTGCTTTTTAGTTTGGTAGCCTGACTTTGCGAGCTCCTAACTTGGACATCCGAACTCCAATTTAGGTGCAATTTTTTTTGAAATCAGGTAGAATTTCCTAAATTTTCAAGTGGTGGTGTTGTTTTCTGGTTTTGGTGCACAAAATTTGCAGAATTTTCATTTTTTGGTGATTGTACCTGCATAATCTTGCCTTTTGCAACTTAAGAAGCTCCGTACGGGCACATCTGTTCACTTTTTCAGGTTCTATTTTTTTTGAAAGTGTGTAGTTTTTCATCTATTTCCCAAATTTGAAGTCAAATTCTAGGGTTGTGTGGACCAACTTCTCACTTTTAGAATTAGCCCTTCTTTGGAATTGTATAGCTTTCATTCTTTTTCAAAATTGCTGTAAAAATAAGCTACAGTGCTTAAGTGATAGATTTAAGCTTCATAAGGTAGTTGTAAAAGCCAAATCAAAACATCCACTTTGTTCATTTTGACAAGTGGCTCATTGTAAATGCACTATTATAAAGTGCCAAAGCATCTCTTTTGGGAGGGTCTTTTGATTGAGTAAAAAGGGGGGGTGTGTACTGTGTTTTTGTGCCCTTTCATTTCTGCATCATGGGTTTTAAATGTCCTCCTCTAACTTCATGCAACTAATCTACTTGGAAAGATATTGCATGGAGTAGATTAATGGAAAAAGGATTTAGTCTTTATGTAGATGGTAAAATTACCAAACCTACTGATGCTAAAGAACTCATTGATTGGACAAGTCAAGACCGACAAGCTTTAGGTGTAATTAGGAGTTGTGTACATGGGGATCTTCTCTTTCACATTAAAAATTGTTCAGACTCTAAGGAAGCTTGGGATAAACTTGAATGGTTGTATGGTAAAGTGGATGAAGAAAAGGGATTTCAGATTGAGGATGATCTACTTCTCTTAGATCCTAAGAATTATGACACAATTTAGGATTATATCATCAAAGTTAATGAGTATTGGGTACTTCTAAAAGATTGTGGAAATCTCATGAAGGATGATAGATTGATACATCACATCATGAAGAAGCTACCTTTTGATTACGCCAACTTTGTTTCGAGTTTTAATACTCACAAGTTGACCATGGGATCTGCTTACCAAAAGCCATCCTTTGATGGATTTGCAGACATGTTGATTGTTGAACAATCTCACTTGGTGCATTTTGGACTTCTCAAGTCATCTAAGACCAAAGCCTTGGTGACTAGTGATGCTTAGAAATCTAGTCAAGGGGGAAAAAGCAACAGCAAGAAGAAGTAGTGGAAGTAGAAAACACAATCTAAGACACAACATGACTCCTCTGAACAAGGTGGTTCTTCTTCAAACAAGAAGGTAAGTAATGAAAAGAAGGATAAACTCTTTTGTGCATACTATAAAAAGCCAAATCATGATGAGCATCATTGTAAGACAAAAAGAATCGATGAGTTAGAAAATCTACTCAAGAAGAACAAAATTCAACTGCTAGGTACTTCCAAGGATTCTACTCCTAGCTCTTCAAAGGGTAAAGGTCAAGCACTTATGGCAAACACAAATTCTTCTTTGAAATGGATACTTGACTCAGGTGCCTCTTACCATATGGGTTCTTCAAAGCAAGACTTTTCTTCATTGAAGCAGTCAAAGGTGCCACACATCTTCATGGGAGATGATGCTAAAATGGAAGTTGAAGGGAAAGGACATGTAGAAATAGAAGATGGGGAATTCAAATATGTTCTCTATGTTCCTAATCTAAGCTCTAATCTCCTATCAATTTACCAAATCACTCACCTTGGAGATGGTCATAAGGTTGAGTTCCTTCTCAATTTAGTGATGGTGTGCAGTCTCAAAGATGATTCATTGGTAGTAGTTGGAAAATTCAATGATGAAAGGAGGCTTTATTCCTTCTCTCATTTTGTGCCTAAGAGTTCTTCTCAAGCCTTGTTAACTCACTCTACTTCAAACATTAACTTATGGCATTAGTGGTTTGGTCACCTTGACTTTCATTCTCTTCAGCAACTTTGCTCAAAACACATGGTCAAAGGTCTACCAACATTAGCTTTTATAAGGGGGAGTGTTCATCTTGTTTAGTGGATATGCATCTCAAGGAGAAGTATGATAAATGGAAGTCTTCTCGAGCTCCAGTTGTTCTTCAGCTAGTTTACATGGTATTAGTAGGACTGTTTGCACTGACTTTAGTCAGCCAAGGCTGCTACATACTCACATTTGTTTATGACTTTTCAAGATTCACTTGAGTCTTCTTCCTTCATCATAAGAATGAAGTAGTTCATAAGCTTCAAGAATTCAAGACTCATGTTGAACACAAGTCAAGGAAAGCCATCAAACTATTAAGAGTGGACAATAAGAATAGATATGTTGATAGAGACTTAAGAACTTTTGCAAAATTGAGGGGATTGATCTTCAGAACTCACCAGCATTTAGTTCGCACAAGATAGATGTTGCAGCTATGAGGATTAGGACTCTCAAGACCATGGCAAGTTGCATGATTAAGGCCAAGTCTCTTGATCCTACACTTGAAGTTGTAGCCATTAGTAGTGCTACTCACATACTTAACAAGTCTCCTCATCCACCCTTAGATGGCAAGACTCCTTTTGAGGGATGGTGTGATAGAAAACTAGTTGTGAGTCACCTTAGAGTCTTCGGTTGTCCAGAATGGGAAAACCTATTTTCCAAGAGTTGCAAGGCACTAACACCTAGGCCTTGTACCTTTATCAGCTATGAAGACAATGTAAAGGCTTACAAACTTATGGATCTTGAGACACATGAGATTTTTGTGGAGAAGGATGTTCACTTTGAGGAAAGTTCTTCAAGCTTGTCCTGTACTCCTCTTCACACATCATACATAGTGGAAACTGATAATTACACCAGCGATAGTGCTTCAACAGGTTCAGATATGTGGGGTTCTATCGAAAATTACAATGAGAGGTCACATCAGTCCAGTCCATGTGCTTATATTGCCACAGTGAAAGGTCCATCTCAGCATGGTACATCTTGTCTTCCAACTCTAGCTTCACTTGACTTGGGAGACAGACTTGAGGACACACATCTTCTCATTGATAATGATTCTTCTATAGTTGTTGTGAGGGCTCACTCTAACCCTCATGTCCATTATCTACATGATCAATCTAAATAGGTTGGCATGATTGTGGATCCTTATGAACATCAATTAGTGGAGGTCTCTTTTTCAGTAGAGGAGATAGATGGTTCAGTGGAATAGGTTCAACAGACATCCTTGCCAGGTCTGCATTCATTCTTTTCTACACAGTTGGATAGGGTGAACTTCAGCATCAGTACAGGAATACTAGAGCAGGTTTTAGGGCCACCATACATCTTCAGAATTGTACCTTGGGCATTGTTTCTTCCTAAGGGGAGGAACACTATTCTGCATTCTTTGACCAGCTTCTTCATCAGAGCAGCTTTCACTTGTTGGCATTCTTCTTTTTGGGGGGGGGGGGGGGGGGAGAGCCTATTCTTTCTCTCTTCCTTCTTTCATTCTCTTTTGTATATATTGGATGTATGTCATATTGGGGGGGTCTTGATTACTCCATCCATTGATGCATCCTCTTCTATCTCTCTTTTTGGGGGAGGGTTTTTCCCATGAGGTTTTCCCTCTTTCCCCAATTTATGAGAGATTTCATTTTCATTATGTACATGGGTACCTTACATGGCCTAGTATTCAGGACCCATTATGCATCTTCATCCTAGATCATAAGCTTAAGGGCATTCCCCTAAGTTGCACTTAAGGGGGGGTGTTGGTTTAAATTAGTACTTTACTATTTACACTTACTTAAGTTTACTTAGGTTAATGCATTATTTAATTATATTGCATTATTTTATTATTTTTATTTGTGAGACACTAAGGAGTTTGCACACCTTGTGATTTGTCATGTTGACAACACAAAAGTACGCAACTTTATTTGAGCACATGGTGTCTACAACATTGTTTTGCGTGTCCCACCCTTGTAGACTTATCCTCACATCATCGCACTTACTTTCATGCTTAATGGAGGATAATCCATATGTAGTGGACATGTGCTTGGTTGTATGACACTTCATGGTGCTAAATTCTATGCATTCTAGAAGCTCTCTTGAGGCCTTTATAATCAGGCACTCCTAGTGTACTCGAGCATCAATTATTGAATACATTGTTATTCTGATCATACTCTCTCCATTTTTGGTCTACAGTTGTGCTTGTGTATGAGTTCTTGGTTCTTGGGTGAATTTTTCCCTTAGGAAAATTCTTAAAGAGAGAAACCACTCCACACATCAACCCTACATACCCATGCTCATCACACAATGAGTGTCCAAAGGAAATTTAAGTTCCCAACCCAACCCCAAAATGAAAAATCCCTCAACCAACCTATATCTAGAAGTTTGGGTCTCACAAGATCCCATCATATGCACATGCATGTTCTCATGTGTGGGTACAACTAACTTTATGGATATAACCACATAAAACCAATGCAAGAGTTGGATATGAGAAATGCAATAGTGAAACAAGAATATCAATCACAATCAATCGATCTATATTTGAGAGTATGGATTTAACATGAATAATAATAAGCAATACATCACCATGCATCATGAACTCACTCCACCAGCCTATTTGGGAGTGTGGAATCTACACAAATCTTAATGCCCATGGAATAAAAACATGACATGCAAGTAAACATGGAATAAAACCATTTCCATAATCTAAGAAAACTCTAGAAAAGCTCAAAATTTAAACTGCTCAAAGAACAATGAAACTAAAACCCCAACTCAAGAATAGGGTCACAAGGCCAAGGGTCCAATAAAATTCACAAAAAATTCTCAGATTCATAATTGAAAATTAGAAAAAGACACAAGTCCACAAAATCCAGTATGGAATCATGAGTTTGGATTGGAAAATAAAATACCCTAGAATGTTCTATAACCATTATGATTCCACAATCCTAATTGTTGAGGCATGGACTACAAGATTCAACCTCTAACTAGGCCAAATAGAGAAGTGGGTGAAAACCACATGACATTTAAAATAAGATGATGTTAAAACACCCAAAATTCAAACATGAAATAAATCAATGAGATTAAAAACTATTGGTCTAAATCCACCCAAAAACACACTTTTCTAATAAAATCATGGACCTATACACTTCACAAAAATTTGGCAACATAACAATAGGAAAACGCCCAAACCCACATGCTAAAAACATCAAATGCTCACACTCATCCCACTGGGTGCAGGAATTGCATAAAAACATAGCAGAACACTAGTTCTTCACTCCCTAACATTTAGAAACAAGAATTAGAAGCTAAAATGGTATAAAACCATTAAAATCAAAAATTCCTACCTCATAGCCAAGAGGAAAAAAAAGAAACACCACTATAAACTATTGGGGAAGTTGAATTGGATGAAACCATTGAAATAAAAGAGAAATATCGATATGAATTCAATGATACCAATCTCATGATGATCTGCCAAACTAAACTCCTACAATGAGTAAAACATTGATTTCTAATAAGAGGTTTTTGAGGAATTTCCTCCAAAACCATGGAATAGAAAAGTGATAACTGAGAATAAACTCACCTTTTAGCTAATATATGCACTTTTGGAAAGTAACATATAAATTAGATATATAAATTAAATAATCTAATTGGTTCCCTTAATCCAAATTAAAACAAGTGATTTCAATTGTTTGGAATTCAAATACGATAAATTAGCCAACAATAAAATAAAGATTAAATTGAATAATTAAAATCTCTCTAACCCTTTTAAACATCAATTAATTTAATATTTTCTATGACTACTATGGAATCCTAAATGCACAGACATGCTTACAAGTCTCTTCACATAGTAGATTATAAATCTAGATTTTCTAGTTAACAGAGCATTAAAATAACAATAAAAGATACATCACCCATATAGGGATGATATTAGCTCAACATGAAAGGTTTGGTCACTAACTCCATCTGCCACTATCAAGGATATAAGTCCTATATATTAAAAAAACAAGATTAAGTGTAGATGCACGATAATAATAGCCAAAACAATATTTATGCAAAATCACATAATTAAAGTATTTAATTAATTTTATTTTTAAAAATATTTAAAAGGTCATTTTTTCATAAATTACTAAAATGAACAAGGTAAATATCCATAGAACATAATTATATGAATCTAATATGGATAGCTCATTCTCTATTTCATTAAGTATTCAATAATAGAATTAATATTTATTACTCAACAATGGAAAAAGGCACCATGTGCATGAGTAAATACTATTGCAGGAACCTAGTCAAGTGTAACAAGATATTAATAAACCATACAATAAATTCACATATATTAGGGCAATCAATGAACAATATCATGATAACATGTCAATCTAGGTAACCAATGACACAAACCTTAGTGGAACCATCAAATACCTCATAATCTCATAAATCAATCAAAAGCATAATTGATTAGCGAATGCAACAATATAAATCAAATCACCCCAAGGGTGTAGACCACTTATGCTCCCAATCATGCTCACTCACAATGAAAGATCATCAAGGTTGCATACATTAAGATAACTTATAGAAATTAAATGGGAGAGGCATTGAAAGTATTACCAGTCACCTTGTCCACATTTTGACAACTTTAGGATGGAACAACACTTAGTGGGGAAAAAAATTTTACATGAAGAAGCCCTTGAAGACCATTGGATGAGTTTAGTAGATGACTATGATGTCCACACTAGGGAATATTATATAATGACTCTAAAATTGAAAAAAAAGATGATGAACATTATGATACCTCTCAATGCATAGGATAAAGATATTTCTGAGATAAAGGATTCCTTATACAATATGAATAAGATCTATGATAGGCCCATTATGAATGCAAAAATTGAGTGAGAGAAGAATGATTACATGGGCCATCAAGGTCGACATGTGGTCGAAGAAACAATTCTAGATGGATCAAATTCCCCATTCCATACCTCTTCAAGCTACAACCTAACCAAAGAGAGGAAAAGGAACAAAGATAACTACATTGACCTACCCTACTAAATCACCAGTGAGGCCAAAAATGATACAACAACACAAGTGGGAGGTTGACTATCTTGAGAGAGGGAAAGGAAAAGGTAAGAAGAGAAAGACAACCCCTAGCGAAAGGAAAAAAGTGATTGAGGCCTAAGAAGAACTAGTTACATAAGAAGAAAAAGGCCAACAATTATCAAAACAAACTCAAGAAGAGAAATAGCAGGGACCACCAGAACACAAATCAATTCCACCACCTTGAGCTTTAGAAGAAGAAGTCTCCCCGTTGATGCCCAAAAGAGCTCAAATATAGATGAAGGTGGTAGGTGTGAGAAGAAGGATACTATAGAAGAAGAAGATAACTCCCTCTCCATAGCTACTATAAACTATCATAGAGATAGAAGCTAAATAATGGGAAAATTTTGAGTTTGTCCCTTTGAATAAAATAGCTCACTCAGCTACTTTGGCCAAAAAAGAGAGAAGGAGCTCAAATAAAATACCTCCATCTATACCGAGGGAGCCTATCCAAGTTGAAACCTTAGAAGATGGGGGAGCTAACATTTTTGACCTCTTAGATGTTGATTTTATGTCTACAGGTACCAAGATGGTATGAGAGAAAATAAGGGGCACTCTCAAGAATGAGATATTAGGGGAGGATTGGAATCAATTACCTCCTCTACCTCAAGGAAACATCATCATTCTTCCTCCACTAATTGAGGACATACCAATGGTAGTAGATAAGAGATTGATAGCTCTAGTTCCTCTGATGATTGAAATAGAAATAGAGAGTCACAATATAGAGGAAGGTGAATATGAAAAATTGCATGCCGATGAAGTACTCAAAGAAGGGAAAATAGAAAAAGAAAGGAAAAAATTTCATCTAGATATAGAGGCTAGGTCCTTAGCCTAACATGACACAGAAGCTCTCTTTGGAGATCTTCCTTGACATGAGAAGACTTTGGAGAGGAGTGATAAGTGAAAGGAGCTTGCTCCAAAACTAACTTCTTCAACATAATACATGTCACCAATGGGGAAAATACCATCATGGTTGAAGAAGAAGGTTATTATTAGACAAAAGAGGCAAATGGAGCTGACAAAAGAGGAGGAAATGATAGAATTAATAAAGGAAATCTAGAAACTTTATCCACCCAAGGGTGATGCTAGAACAGATACTTTAATAATTATAAAGAATCAATATTAGGACCTTCTAGTACACATCATGATTCCATCTCACCATGAAAATGCTAAAGAATTGACTCTAAAGGATTATTAGATGAAGGAGGTCGTATAAGGAAATCTTGTGGTGGATATAACAAAGGTGTCGATTACCATAGGCCTCAAGAAAGTGTTTTTACACATGGAAAAGATGAGTTTGAGCTAATAATGTTGCAAAAGAAAAATGAATTGTTGATAGGATACTTGAATGAGGTGGTGGGGCTAATAGATTTTGCTAATCCTAAAATTTCTCTTGAAGCAACATTGGGAAGGAAGCAAGCAAGACCAAAAATGGATTCATCTTTGGATGCCTTCTAATAATGACATCATAGTTTTGAGGAAAGGATTAAAATAAAAAAAAAGGTTAATTATAACATGTTGCAAAACATCTAGAATAACACCAAAAAATTGGTTTCTATTATAAAACAAGATTTTGGGATAATGGATGCACGATATACCTAGGCCAATGATTTGTAAGCACTCAAATTTATAAAAGGGCAAAGGTACTAGATGCTAATGGAGATATACTTAGTAGAGGAGTTGGATAAATTAGAGTATTAGATGGAAAATATATATTTGAGGAATAAGGTCATGGAAGGGTTACATGAAGGAATTCAACAAATTAAGAATAAGGCTCAAGCGAAACTTTTGGAATTAGATAATCTAGCCTTGAGGTTTCTAAAGATGAGTCAAAGACCAAGATTTTCTTAGTAAAAATAGTAGTTCAAAAAATAAGAGATACATTTGAAAATCCTTCATCATAAGATGATGTAAGAAAAACATTCAAATTTGAAGAAGTATTGTTGCAACTAGATACCAAGCTTGAGAATTTTGTGGATACAAGAATAAAAGTGAGCAACTATTGGCCATCAAGTAAGAATTAAGTATAACTCGTTAGATTTATGAGAGGCTAAAGAAGTAGTAGTAATAATAGAAAAGTTCAAAAGAAAAAATCTAGACATAATTTTGGTATGATTGGGAAGAACACCCAGATGCTGAAAATCAAGTTTTGACACAATAGAATTTTTAGATTTTTGGGTTCACTCACCAAGGTGCACAGGTGCACTTTTTCCTAGGTGCACTTTTTGAAGGTGCAATTTTCTAGAGGTGCACTTTTATCAGAGGTCTACCAATAGATTTGAAGAAGAATAAGTGCATTGATAGTTAACTACAAGTTAGGATTTTAGAGAATTTCATACATCAAAAACACATTTTGACAATAGTTTAAATCCTAGAGACATCAAGAGAAGGTTGAGCTTCCATTTTAGAGATATCAATGACTCCAAGATCATCTCATGGCTACTATTTTCTTATCTCCTTCTTTTATTTTTTTAAGTCATGGAAATGCTCATGCACCCATTAATTGATATAAACAAAGGTGGAGACCTACTTAGGCCATTTAGAGAGTTAGTTTGTATGTAAATAGTTTAATTTATCATTTTATTAGCATGAGTTTGCAGTCAAAGAGCTCTTGCTCCTAACAAAAAAGGAGGAGATGATTTATTTTAAATATATGGATGTAATATGTAATATAAGCCATTATTTTGATGCAATAATATATGCTAGTGGTGGTCTCATTCTAAGTGTAGTTATTCTTGTCAGAGTACACTATTTTTTTGAATGCATGTTGATGAATAATAATGGAGTCAATGGTTTTATTGAATTTTTATGATTGGAACAATGCTCCTAGTTTTATTGGTTTCCTGCCAAATTCTTTTGATAATCTAATTCAAAGACATGTTGTTACTTTGGCTTATGTTCGTTAGGAATTTCCATTTCAATAGTTTTCTTTAATCTCTTGTTACTATTTTTGGAAACATAGATGAAGTAATTAAGAGGGGAGGGGTGAATCAGTTACCATAAAAATAATTCCAAAAATCCCTTAGATGTCTATAATACTTACTTACTACTGATACTCGATAAATAGTGCAGGAATACAATAACTTGATAGGTTAACCTGTTACTAATCATCTAGCATTCATGGTTATTAATATGCATGCAAAGGTTAAATAATGAACACAAGAGACACTAGATTTAGCATGGAAACCTAATATGGGAAGAACCACCAAGTCACTAGTCACCAATTTTCACTCTTCTGAAGTGAGCTCTATTAGGAGCCAACCCTATTAAAGGTTACAATACACACAGTTAGGTGTGACCTTGTTAAAGGATTTAATCACCCTGTTAGGAGTGGCCTGGTTAGAGGTCTTTAGAACAATTCAACTAAATTGTCACCTTGTTAGAGGATTTACAAAATGGCTGTTAAACCAACTCTATAAAGAGATTTTGGACTCACTATTACAATGATTAGAAAGCAACAATGAAGTGACCTGAATGATATGCAACTTATCTTTTGCTGATTACAGATCTCTATTCTACTTTACTAGATCATTACTGACCGAATACAACATTGCAGCTCCTCCAGGATATCTAATCCTTCATCAAAATTTGCTCAATATTAGCTTATTCCATCCTCATCCATATATTCACACACACACTTCAATTCATAACTTGAACATCTATATATATACCTTTTAGATTATCAAGTTGTCTCAAATATAAGTTACAACAACTAAAAAAATTAGTACATCAGTTAGATACACTTATTGTGCGAAGCAATTGAACTTAATATCAAAATAATAAAATCTTTTGTTGGCTGACCCAGCTCGGTAACCACTGCTCTAGAATGGTTTTCTAGTGTTAACCAAGCGAAGCTTGGTAAACATTGCAAACCCTGCAAAAATCCTTTGGAGACCAAGTGAACTCGGTTAACATTAACCTTTCTTTTCTGACCTTGTGAGCTCGATAGAAGCTAACTTTTTGCCACATTATCTTTGATGACCGAGTGAGCTCGGTAGACATTGACTTTTCTTTGTTAACCTTGGGAGCTCAGTTAACACTAACTTTCTGCTACAAAATCCTTTGATGTCTAAGTGAGATTAGTAGACATTGAATTTTCTTTGTTAACCTTGGGAGCTTAATTAACACTAACTTTCTGCTACAAAATTCTTTGATGCCCGAGTGAGCTCAGTAGACATTGTAAATTGCTTTGCTAACCATCTGAGCTCGGTAGACTCTGTCTGATGACTGATATGAAATTTGTGTAACATCAAAGACAATACACAATTAGCAATTGTATCCAACAACTATATCTTTATTTTTATTTTCAAACACTTAGTCAAAATAGGAATTCATGTAGTTGCATTGATAAATTGTATTCATCATAAAACAAAATATACAAAACTATATCTTCCTTTTTGGTTTTGAAGAAGAAGTGGTGTACTAGCAGTTAACTACTAGTTAGTATTTTAGAGCATTTCATGCATCAGAAACACATTTTAACAATAGTTCAACTATTAGACACATCAAGAGAAGGTCAAGCTTCCATTTTTATAGATCTCAGTGACTCCCAAATCATCTCATGGATTTTATTTTCTTATCTCCTTCTTCTTTTATTGTTTTAAGTCATGTAAAGGCTCGTGCACCCATTAATTGATATAAACAAGGGTGGAGACCTACTTAGAACCATTTAGAGAGTCAGTTTGTATGTAAATAGCTTTATTTATTTATTTATTTTTATCATGATTTTGCATTCAAAGAGCTCTCACTCCTAACACAAAAGGGGGAGAGAATTTCTTTTAAATATATGGATGGGATATGTCCTCTAGGCCATTATTTTGATGCAATAATATATTATAGTGGTACTCTCATTCTGAGTGTAGTTATTCTAGCCAGAGCATGTTATTTTTGTGAATGCATATTCATGAATAATAATGGAGCCAATAGTTTTAATGCATTGTTATGAGTGTGCAATGCTCCTAATTTCATTGGTTTCATACCAGATCCTTTTGATAATTTAATTTGAAGACATGTTACTTTGGCTTATATTTGTTAAGAATTTCCATTTCAATAGTTCGCTTTAATCTCTTGTTACTTTATCTTTTTTCTTTTCTTTTCAAACACCTAGTTAAAATAGGAATTCATATAGCTGCATTAATAAATTTTATTCATCATAAAACTATATATATATATATATATATATATATATATATATATATATATATATATATATCTTCCTAATTTGTGGTTACATTTCAACAGAATTGTACAAATTGGTGGGTGCCAGCAAAGGCCTCCTTGTGAACATGCACATTTATCATCAATTGAGTTTCTCAATAGGTCATAAAAAAGCCAACCAAAACCTTGGAGTTGGTCATTGATCTATTTTTTCAAGAGAGAGATTTGAAAGGATTTCTATCATTAAGCATCATGCAAAATGACCACTCAATAGAAGTGACACTACAAGGAGGACCAAAACCATTCTACCCAAAAAACTAGGTTGTTGTTTGAAAATTTTGTAATTTTGAGAAGTTCAAAAAAATTTCAAATCTATTATTTTCAGAAGGTGCACTTTTTGAAGGGGTTTTTTTTGAATGTGTGCTTTTTGGAGGTGCACTTTTTGAAGGTGCATCTTTTCAAGATACATTTTTTTGTAGGTGCACTTTTTAGAGATGCATTTTTCCAAAGTAAACATAAACTAGAAGGTCTTGATCCACCATCTCCTCTTTAGAAAGCTTTAAGGTTTTCACCCAGTGGACACAAGTTCTTAGAACTCAGTCACCTTTACAAGCTTCATAGTGATAAAGGGATACCAAGAATTTTACCACTCCCATTTCAAATTTAATTATCTTCCTTATTTCTACCTTTGAACCTACCTCCACCTACCATTTCACCTAATCCTCCACCAATGGCCTTCTTTGCAAATGCAATAGATTCACCAATCAATTTGCAAGGTCCACTCAATTAACTCCCCAAGAACCCTAAGAAATTCTTTCCAAGGTTCATCTATGGAGAAATACAGACAATTGAGGATCACATCAAGATTTTCAAAGAAATATGAAATAAAAAATAGATTCAACAAGTGAATGTGGTCCTTTTTTTGTTCCCATATATATTAGGAGAAGTTGCATTTAATTGGTACGTGAATATGCTAGTGGGATATATTTAGAATTGGGTACCTTTTGAAAATTTATTCCTAGATCAATTCAAAACGTTCATCAATCTAGTTGTGATATACCACTAGTTCATATCTATCAAAAGGGATCTCATAAAGACCATCTCACATTTCAATCATTTCTTTCACACGGCATACCATAAGTTGGAAACACCCTACACTATACCAGTTGAGGTAGCAATTTAGATTTATCTAAATTCTATGGACCAACTCACTACTATCTTCCTAAGGAGGTTCCTTGCTATAGATATTGATACATTAGATAAGGTCTTCAAAGAAGTAGTCACCTTTACTAAACATGGTAACCCCAATAGAGGAATTTTAGCTCCAAGTCATGCCAGTATGGTAGTACCAACATGTCTTGTTGAATTGCAAGTGATGCCTAGGAAATTTGTTCCATTAAATCCAATCCCACTATAATAGGCACCAATTGCACAAACTCTAGCTATAACCTACCCATGATATTAACCTCTAAAAGCTTCCTTTTTTGAGAAAAAGGAAACACCACCCATTCAGACAAAAAATATCACAACTAAACTGGATTAAATGAAAAAGATCATGTCTCAAATAACCAATGAACTAACTTTCTCAGGGTTCTCACAAGGAAAAAATGACAACTTCCAAAGAATAAATGTACCTCCTTACAACAACTATGGTCAAAATTACAACAAGAATTTTGACAGAAATAACAATGTAGAGAATAATTTTAACCCTCTAGATCACAACAACAGTTTCCAAAATATAGAATTGACAATAAAATTTCTATCTGAACAATGGAAGTATTCCTATAGATGATAATAGTAATACTCAATTTTTAGACAACAATAAAATTGATACTAGTCAAAATATACCCAATGATGGCAGCTCATTTTTCAATGGAAATCAAGAAATAAACTAGAATCCACAGTACACTAATAATGAATGCCATATTCAATTTAATGCCATGTTGTTAGAATCTTATGATTATCCATAGAATACTAAGATGAATGAGCAAGTCAATAAAGAATCTGTCTTTCCATTCAATAAAGAATCAATTGTTGAACTAGTAGAGATGTTTTCTTTTCAAATGATAACTAGAATACCTATAACTTACATAATCAAAGAGAACCCATGACTGATGGAATTCCCCCCAAATTATAGCCAAAAACTCAAAACCTAAGAGAAAATAATAGTCTAGTACCTACAAGGGCACCCTATGCTAGACAAAAAATTTAGAGAAAATAAAATATACATAATTTACTAAAGAATCCTACATATTCAACTAAAAAGTATAGCATGGTTGAAGAACTAGAAAAGAAAAAGGCTAATATTTCCATGTGTGATATGCTAAAACGTTTCCCTAGTCAAAGAGAAGAACTACTAAAAACTCTTGATCTTAAAAAGATAATGCCTTCTACATCTTTTCAGAAGAAGGTATCTAATAGAGGGGTGTGAATTAGTATTATACAAACATTTTTCTACAACTAAACATTGCTAATTACTTTATAACTTACATATGAGAGTAAACCAACAATGTTGAACAATAAATATAACCATACACAAAGAGAATTCATAACACCATTATTTTTTAACTAGGGAAACCATGGCCAAGGGAAAACCCTACTGGGGATGGTACCCACAAGATGATTCACTAAAAAAGGAATCATGTTAAAGATATTGACTCTATTAGGAATCTGTAAAATACATATAGTGTCTCAAGTTCACGTTATAGGACCAGGCCCATTTAAAAGCCTCAAACCTATTAGGATTTGGTAGAAAAAATACAATGTATGCAAGAAGATTGCACTATCCTAACATGCAATTATACAATTTAGTTTCTTCACAAAAGTAGGTATACATACAATACTATCTTATTACTATGTCTTGCACTTTCTCTAATCGTATATCAGATTTCACATCACATAAGGCTCGCATATCATTTAAGATTTCTTCTCAATTTTTTTTATTACATCACCATCACATCTTATCTACACAAGATATGATCTTTAATTATATCTCCCAAACTAATAAATCTCTACTCATTCAGCCTTAATACTTTCACACAATTGACCAAATATAAAAATGGCATTTGGTAAACATCTAGGATGTTGGTCTATCATGACTTAGTAATTATTTTGTGATGTAGGAGTATAAAGCTTGGAGTTTAGTGAAGTTTAGGTTTTCATTATTAGGAATTTTTTTGAGTCATATTGGGGAGACGTTCCTCATATGTGCATAGGGATTGGATGGACCATGTTGAATTTAGAATCATTTTGTGTTGCGGCTGGAGCTATATTTTTGGATTTTCATAGGCTAATTATGGGTGGTGTAACTAATTATTCTTAATTAATGAGAGTATTATCCTTTCAAATACTGAAGAGGACCTAGATTAATACCTCTAGCTAAAGGCACAAGTCCTAATTCATTGTGAGTTTAGAGATATCACCATTCTCCAACGGTTTCAATTTTATGTCCATTTACACATCTAATTTCCATGCATGACTTTCAAGGTGTATATAAAATTATACTTAAGGGATAAGCCTTTGTGAAATTAGGATCTTAAAGAGGACCTATAATAATAACTTAAGTTAAGAGCATAGGCCTTAATTCAATCAAAGTTGGGAGATGTTATGATTTTTCTTGGGTATAAATTTTTAGATAGTTTCCGTGGAAACATGTGGAGTTTTTTTGTCTTATGTGGTTTTGTATGATGAAATTGGATATTATTAAGTTAGTTAAATTTTATTGGGTCATTTTTGGACCTAAACATAACTTTTAATTTATATTTTTTCATATTTATTATAGTTTTCATTTACTCTTCCAAGGTGGACCTATAATGTAATTAAATGCTTGACTAGCCAACTCTTGGCTTAGTTGCCTACATAAGGAGCTTGTGTTGATATAGAAATAATTAGTGTGGATTAGTAGTGGAAAATTTGGGGAGGATTACACATCCTTAGTAGAGGAATAGCCGAGATAGTGAATTTGGAGAAGAGCTAGTGGCTACAATTTAGAAATAAGAAAGTTGCTTGGTGACTTGCAAGCACAAGTTGAGATCTTGGAGGTTTCTACCAAAAAAAATTTATGTTACAATTTTGGGCTAGATGGAAACTAAGTTGGATCTTGAGGGATCTTGTAGAACTATTATTGTAATTTCTATTGTATTTGGTCATAACGTAGAAGTCCTTACAGTCGGGGACATTGCATGTAACAATTATTTTATGAATAAAGAGTTGTGAATTCATATAAGATCTTGTGTTATTACTTATAATTTTATGTGTGTCTATTTGATAGGTGTTAGGAAATCATCATTGAGGATTCTCCTACCTTTCATTGTATCATTTTTCACCAAAATAATTCCTTACTTCATACAATCCAATTCTCTAATATGCTCTGTTATGTTTTGTTAAATACCTAAATTGATAACTTAGTTGTAGCTTGCATCATACCATCGATACTGGTCTGCACATTGGCATACATCATCACCATGTTTTCATCTATTGATCCTTAACAACACATTTTCTAACTCGAACTTAGTCATCTATACATGTCATATATGTCTTTGTATTGCTGCAATCTGTCTTATACTTAGATAATTTTCTAATTGTGATTGCATAAATGAAATACTAAATACATGTTTCCATAATTAACATTACTTTAGACATCTAACTAGCCATTTTTCCAACAATCTCCCCTATTGGCATTGATGGCAACATTTGGGAAAATTAGTCTAGTCCCAAAATGATGACATAAAACAATGAATACAAAAAGGTAACTACACAAAATTTCCTTTAAAACAAAAAATATTTTCTTCATGTTTTGATGGATCATTACATTCTTTATCACTACTTACAATGGAATATAGGTAGACTCCCCCTTACATATACACATTTTTACAAACATATACAATTTCCCTTACTTATTTTTCTCACTCTTTGACATTAAAGGGGAGGGTGTCAAAATTTTTTTACAAAACTATATCTCCTCATGTTGATCAACTTGTCATTTTGGATAAACAATTTGCAAAACTAAGTTGTAGTCTCTCAAGGTCCTTCTAGTTTTCCTTGACTATGTCAAATATAATGATGAATGTGTAAAGTGCATAGGATTCCACTTCTACCATGCTCAAGTAAGTATAGGAAAACTTGTCATAAGAGGTGTTACTTGCAAGACACTCCTCCAATTGCCTCTATAAAATATTAATTTTAGGTGATAGAAATTCTCTAAAAGTAGAAAACCATCTAATTTCCTTCTCCTTATTAGTTTCAATGCTTCTAATAGAATTGTGAATCTCCTCCATTTTAGTTCCAATATCTTCAATGCTTGCCTTAGGTCATTGCAATCTAGTAGTGAGTGTTTGAAGTTCACTCATTTGTCCTTTGATCTGACTATCAAAATCTAACAATTAATTGTATCACATTGCACACTATCCATACAACTTCATGCATTCAACATTGCTCTTCCTTAATTATTTGATGCACATATCTGATGTATGCAAACCATTTCTCACATTATTGCAAGGTGTATCAAATAGTGAGGTATCATCCTTTTCTTCTGCTTATGCTAAAGTTATTTTAGACTAGGTTGTGAATTCTTCATCAAAATATTTCAGCAATTCTTTTTCCTTAGTTTGAAGATATGTATTTGTAATAGTTGTTTGAACTATCTTCTACATTCAATCAAAGAGTTCTATCAGTGTTCTTTCCAAAGACTTAACTGATTTGTTCCTCTCAAAAGGTTTTATCAAGGATCTCATTAATCCCTTCTAATCATCATCATCATCAAATATTGCTACTAGAATAAGTGTAACTTCTTTCAGCTCTGTGCTCTTGTTTTCTTCCTCTTGTTTTATTTTCTCTTTTTCTCCTTCTCTCATGATTTCTTCCTTAGCTTTCTTTCTTTCCTCTTCTAATATTTCTTTTTCCTTCTCAGCTTTCTTTGTTTTCTCTTCCTCTTTCTTTAACTCTTCTTGTTGATTCTTCTTCCTTTCCTCTTCTTTTCTCTTATCATCTTCTTCCATATTTTCCTATTTCTTCCTTTTCTCTTTCTCTAATCTTTTCTTTTTTGCAATTTTCTCTTCTTCTCCATTATCTTCTTCATCTAAGCTTGAGTAGGCAATGATATTGCCAACAATGTTTGTTCCATATTTAATAAATAGATTTTCTTTGACATCAATAGTTATGTGCATACTTTCCACTTGCATGGGTTTAGTACCTATAACTATATAAGGAGGTGACAATGCTTGTTGTTTCTCTTTAGTTTCTTCTTCACCATCAATAGGAGTTCTAGCCTCCACATACATTGAATTTGGTGATTTTGACTATGCACTCTCCTTGGTGACCTCAAACATAGAAGTCATATATTTCACTATGGCTTCCTCTTTTTCTTTCCTAACTTCTTTGTGGTTTCCTCCCATAAGAAGAATAACTCTTCTTTTATTCCTTTGCAAGGGTTCAATGCCTTTCAAAACTATCCAAATCTTTCTTTATATTCACTTCAGACAATTTATTAATCATGCTTTCTCTTAGTTTGGTATCTTCTTCTACCACTCTTTTCTTCCTATTAAGTAATCTTTTCTGGAGATCTTCTAGAATCTTATTTTGTATTATATCAAATCTCTTGTTCCTCAAAATAATATTCCTTACAATAGCATTCTCTAGGTGTCTTCTATCCATATTTCTATACAAATTGTTGGTGTTTTAAAACTATAGGTTCCAACAACCTATATTAGGATACATAATGAAGATGGATACATAGGGGTCAGCTAATTCTCATATTTTGCATGAACTCACTCAAATCTAGACCAAATACAACAAAGCACACAAGGGCTTTCTAATGTTTAGGCTCTATAAGGCCAAGACAGGTGCACCTAGGGATTATATTTCTTATTCTTTAATTCTCCCCTTCAATACTTATTCACCAATATTATTCATCTCATATCTATCCCTTATAGTAGAAAAATGGCCAACATCCTTCTTGGATTTGTAATTAACTACTTGATTTATAGTAACCAACTATAACTCATAGGAAATCTATTACAAATAAGTGAATGACCATAAATGTAGTTCTTTGTTATAGAAATTAAACAATTGATTTTGATTTTAAAATTTTTATTATGCAACCAAATGACAGTATCAATTTGCATCTGAATTAATGACCAGTGCCTTATCCATTGTTACATAGAGTCAAACTAGTAATATTTGACCTATTTTAGTTGTCTTTCATTTAAACTTATCAATTATTAACCATAAATTCCATTCTTATAGTATCCCTACCATATACTTAGAAACCCTATTAGTTCATGGAAGCATTTACTTAATTCTTTGAACTAAAAGAAACAAAAAATTGACATACAACCTATCCCAACTGAATTAAATTGAAAGTTTTTTTCTCATTCAATCTCAAAGTAACAAGAACATCATAATGGAGACTGAAATTAGAGACATGGATATGTGCAACTTTCTCTTTCTATTAATCTTCCTTGAAAATAAAATAATACTGATGTGAAACTCAAGAGATAACTAAGAATATGAAAAACTTTTTCATTCAATATTCATTGTATTCTCATAGTTACAAACTTGAAACAACATAAAATTCACACAAAAATTGGACCAACTACAATAGCATAAAGACTAAAATTATACAAGGCGTGTACCCTCACTCCACATCTTGGAAATATTTTTATAGATAAGGATTGCAACAAGCTTCAAATGGGAGGACACATGTCAAAAATTTATTTGAAAGAAAATACAATGACTTTTTTACATTCCTACTTTACAAAACATTTTTTTTATTTGGAAAAAATTGGGGAAGCAGTTCTAAAATTGGCAGTTGGCACTTTCTTCAGATATCTCTAGCATGAATCTATTTTTACTTTAAAAATTTGTCTCTTTCATTTCCTTTTCTTCAATTTGTATCTTCTACCTTTAAATGTGACTCTAACTATTGAGTTATTGTCCCCAGATGGCAATGCCTTTATTCCTTTAATAACCTCCCAAATAGCTATGTCAGTTTCCACATCTAGCTAGGTGGTGTCTATGATTCTATTAAACTCTTCAAGGCATTTTGTTCATTTAGATTTTGTTATAGCTTTGACCTGTTCTATTCCTTTACTCATTTCTGACTCAAATTTATACAACACATTAATCAAATCATAGACCACTACAATATTTACCTCACCATTGTAGTATGCCATTTCAAAATGTCATCAAAAGAGGATGACCATTCTTCCAATTCCCTAACTCCTCCATTTCTATCCAATATGTTGGGTAAAAAATTTGGTGTTCCTGTAGCAATTAACTTCATCTTATTTTGAATCAACTTTAATTTTTCTACAAAGAAACCATTTAATTCCTTCACCCTATGAATCAATTTTTTGATTGAAATAATTAACCCTTTTGGTAAATCTTTCTTTTATGTAAGCATGGGTACAAGACTCTCAAAAAGGTGGGTATAAGGACCCCATATGGTGAATAAGGGAGATAACAAAGCAATTACCTTAGAACATTGATATTCTACCCCTTCTTGAATATCTATGGCTTGGCCCATCACATCTTTTGTGTTAGGTGCATAGCCCTCTATTTGTACACCCCTATCTTCAATCTTAGTGGTAGATCTAATAGTATTCTTCAAAACCACTATCTCATTTTTGAGTTAGAGATTATTTCATTCTAGGACATGGGTTTCATTCATTTCCTCTTCATAGTACCTCCTAATCTTGATGTGGCTAGACTCCAATTCCTTTTCATCAATATCCATGGCTTGGCCCATCACATCTTTTGTTTTAAGTGCATAGCCCTCTATTTGTACACCCCTATCTTCAATCTCAATGGTAGATCTAATAGTATTTTTCAAAACCACTATCTCATTTTCAAGTTAGAGATTATTTCATTCTAGGACATGGGTTTTGTTGGTTTCCTCTTCATAGTGCCTCCTAATCTTGATGTGGCTCTCATAGTCTCCTTACAACTACTCTTCTAGGACATCAATTTTGTTCTGCCCTAATAGTGATGTTAAAGTTAAAAACCCATATATCTGATTGCTAAATGTGAAATGAACATTCCAAGATATCACATTTCCTTTACGAGATTCCTTGATCTCCATGAGGGTTGGCTTCTAGTTTTTTGGAGCTAAACTGCATATTTCCATAGTTTGAGCATCAATGTTGTATCCAAACCCTCTCAATTGCCCCTATTGTTTCTCACCTTCAATTGAGATTTTTCTTTCCTTCCTCCTCATTTGATCTAAACATATTGAGGAGATGATATCCCATCTTGAAAATACAATCATGCCACTCCTCTGTATCAACTCTCTTGCCTCTTCTATAATGAGAGTTTCACTTGCAAGATCATAATCTAGTAGTTTCTAGACCATCTTAGCTACTATCTCATTAGAGTCACCTCACTTAATCTATAATGATAGCTCATTTTTCTTCAACTTAAACAATTTCTTTTAAAATTATTTTGTTTTGATGAAATTTTCATCATTCATGAACTCATTTGCTTCAATGATCCTGTCATGAATCATCTGAGCTTGAAGCTCCAACTTCTTAGCTCTTTACTCATCTTTAGTTGCTTGAGATATCAAGTAGCTTCTCTCCTTGCATTATTAAAATACTTACTACTCCTTGGAAGAAAATGAAAGGCTTTTTCTTTGGCCTTTTATGGAATATTGAGCACTATATAATTTTTTCTCTTTGGATGAGCCCATTTTAAGCTTTATGGTTGGTCCTAATCATCACTAACTTCAACAATAATATGCTAATAAAAAAATTAAAAATATCCTTTTTTCCTAATTTCCTTAGACAATTGAGATGAAATCTCATCAAAAATTTCTATGCATTTGTTGAATCTAGAGCAGTAATCCACCTCATGATAAAATCCCTTGAAGGATGAATAGGTCTTTTTCATTTCCTGTTCAAAACTAATTACGTCTCTAAATTTTATTATTCTTTCTCTACATACATTATCATCTAAAAAATATACTATTACATCCTTCTCCCATAAACCCTTGGTTGGAGACCATTGTATCCCCTCATTTCTTTCAATGCAATCCTAACTACACCATAAGGGTCATATATTCTATTAGGGGTAGTTGACAATGTATAACCTCTTAAGAAGGTATCAGTCTCCTTAATTTCCTTTTTTCCAATGTCAAAATATTCAATTTTAAAGCATCTACACAAAAAGGTTCCTTTCTTGACATTTCAACCTAAATATTTTGTATTCAAAGAAGTTAACTATCATAAAAACTCCACAATCCCTAATCTCTTTAGAACATATTATTGGAGAAGATGGTGTGGCCAAGGGCATCTATAAACCCTAATTACTATATAATCTTCAAAAATAAATACCCTTCCCTAGTCATGTGCTAACTTCTTTCCCTCATCATAACATAGATTGGGCTTAACCAATTTCCTAACACTCCTAGGTATTCTTTCTACTATAGCCCCTAACATGTTCATAAAAATGTATACAAAATTATTGTAGAAATAAATAGTGTTAGAATAAGGGTAGACTATTTTCCATACCCTTATACATCATTTCATAGGCATTCTCTCTCCCCATTCCTCTATGCTCTCAAACAAACTTTGATTAATGAATTATACATTCTTGTACATTATCAAGTGCATGAGTAGCGAGTAGTATTGAAACTTGAAATTATCCATACTTCCTTCTTGTGCTACAACAATCTCATCATAAATTATATTAGCTATGTATGTAACATAATCATACCCTACATTGGTGTACTAATGCAAGAGCATCCTGGGTGTAAGGGCAATCTTGCATCGCCCTAATTTTTTTATTTTCAGCCTTTTCTATTTCAATAAGGACTAGTAGATAGAGTGGTTACTATTTATGGGAACGTACTATTTTTAGTAAGCTTTTCATATGAGCTCAGAATGTTCTCATTTTCTATAAGAATGCTCCTTTTAGAGTTGTAATCCTACCATAAAAATCTCATTGTTCAAGCATTAGTATCAGAGAAGTTATTACCAATTTTTGGTGAAAAAATTTGTAGAGAAATCTTTGAGCTCACCATTGGATGCCCTAGAGTGCCCGAATGAGGCCTAAAAACTTGAAAAAATGGTGCTAGCATGGTTCCAAGCCTATATATTAGGAGCCGGCATTTGCGAAAATTGGTTATGGTAGCCAACTAAAGCAATAGTTTGTGAGTTATCACCTTCAAAAGTTTGGCTACCAAAATTTCTAAAATAATTTGTCAAAGATGTATTTGGCTGACTCTATGTGTATTGTTAGGGTCTATTGGCCCTAGGTATTAAGTTTAAGCATCTAGAACCTTCTCAGATGGCACAAATATATCCTATTTAAGAATGGTCTGAAGATTTTCTAGGGTAGCTCTAGGTGATAGTTCACAACACTATCTTGCAGATTACTATAATGAAGGTGCCCATTTGGGTTAGAATATTGTAATAGAGAATTATATAATTCTAGATTTGTGGCAATAATAAGAAGTTCATATTTTGTTCTTGCATTTGTTGTTGTTTCTTTGTTTCTATTATGAGTTTATGGTATTAAGGGGAGTCCCCTACATCAAGTGGTATCAGAGCTAGAGTTCTTGAGCATGTGGATAGATCACCAACTATGAGGTAGTTCACACTAATACCATGGTTTGGTCTAAGCATGAGTCAATTTGCAACAGGGTTTTAGGAGAAGTGCAAAAATGCTCATTGAAGAGAGCATGGTGAAAGAGTTCTAGGTGTTACACTTGAGGGTTTTTGAGCGCTCCAAAGACAAATGCAATCATTGGAAGAAAAATTACATAGACGAATGAATCTTCCCATAAGAGATGAAAGCAAGGATGAGGATGAAGTAGAAGAAAATGTTGAAGTAGAGGGAGTTCTAAACCTAGAGGAAGAGAGGCTTTTTAAGGCCACCTCCAAGATTGGAAAAAGAGTTAAGATTAAGGTTCCCACATTTTTAGTAAATCTTAACCCAAAAGAGTTGATTGATTGGATCAATGAACTAGAGGAGTACTTTGAGTATGAAGATATTAAGGATCTAGATAGGGTCAAGTTTGTGAAGGTAAAACTAAAGGGAAATGCAAAGATCTAGTGGCAAGAGGTTCAATTGGAACAAATTAAAAAGGGAAAGTAAAAAATCACCAAATGGGATCGGACGATAGCTAAAATGAAGTGACAATTCATTCCTATGGATTATGAGCATGATCTATTAAAGAAGATGCAAGGAATGATGCAAGAAAGAAAATCTATTCAAGAGTATATCGAGGAGTTCTACTAAGTTCTCATTAGAACTAGCCATGCAGAAGCTAATAAGGAGAAAGTCACTCGTTATCTTGATGGGTTAAGGCCTAGCATTTAGGATGAGTTGAGTTTGGTTTGGATGAATAGTATTGAGGAGGCATACTAGTTTTCCCCAATAGTTGAGGACAAATTGAATAAGAATTTTGACAATAAGAATAGTGGAAGAGGTTGTAGTGGAAGATTTGGTAGATGATCTTATGGAGGCTATAATGATGATCAAAAGAACAAGGATGAGGCTAGAAGTAGTAATAAAAAAAAAGTAGAAAGAATTCCAATCATTTCCATGATCAGAATAATAGAGATCAGAGAGGTAGAGCTAGAGGAAAAGCATCTAGAAGAGGAGGCTTCCATGGAAAATGTTTTCACTATGGGGAAGAAGGGCATAGAGAATTTGAATGTAACCAACACTAAGGAAGGAAAGTTCAAAGAATAGAAGGTCAGGTAGGAGTTGCACATGTTGATGAAGATGTCAGATCCTTACAATCTAAAGATTCTAAAGAGGAGAAGTCCTAGTTAACCTAAAGAGTCCTTACTGAGTGGTGAAAATTAAATTGATCAAAGAAAGAGTTTGTTTTGAATAAGGTGCAGAAGTGAAGATAAGTGTTGTGATGTGATCATTGATGGTGGAAGTACTAACAATCTGGTGTTAGAAACAATGGTCATGAAGTTGAAGCTAAAGAGATAGAAACACCTATATCCATACCATATTACTTGGGTGCAAGATGATCACAAGGTTATGGTTAATGAGAAATGTTTAGTGAAATTCAAGATTGGGAGCTACCAAGATGAGGTACTATGTGATATCATACCTATGGGCATATGTCATATGCTATTGGGTAGGTTGTGGTAGTTTGGCAAGCATGATGTACATGACAGAAGCAAATACCTATGCTCTAACAAAGGATGGAGTGAAACATAAGTTGAAGTTGTTCAAGGATAACGAAGAAAAGGTATGTAGTGCTGCCAAAATATGTTTTGTTGATGGAAAAGAGTTTCTTAAATGTATTAAACATGAGCATATGTGTTTTACTATAATTCCTAAAGATAGTAAAGAAGTAGAGGAGGTACCTGCAAAAGTTACTGATATGTTGGAAGAGGTTTCTAATATTGTATCAGATAATGTACCTGATGGATTACCTCTAATGTGAAATATTAGTCACCAGATGGATTTGGTTCCAGGAGCTAGTTTTCCAAACAAGGAAGCACATAGAATGACACCAACAGAAAGTGAAGAGCTAAATAGGAAAGTTCATGAGTTGTTGTAGAATGGGTTGATTTGAGAGAGTTTGAGTCCATGTGTTGTACCAATAGTGTTAGCACCAAAAAAGAATGGAGAATGGAAGGTGTGCATAGATTCTTGTGCTATCAACAAGATCACCATCAATAATAGATTTCCTTTGCTGAGGATGGATGATATTATGGATTGTTTGAGTGGAGCTAAGTATTTCACAAAGATAGATCTAAAGAGTGGGTACCATCAAATTTGCATCAGAGAAGGTGATGAGTGGAAGACTACTTTCAAGACAAGGGAAGAACTATATGAGTGGTTAGTCATGCCTTTTGGGCTAACTAATGCATCGAGCACTTTCATGAGGCTCATGAATTAGGTACTCAAGGAGTTTCTAGTTAAATTTGTCATTATTTACCTAGATGATATATTTATCTTTACTAAAACATTGGAGGAGCATTTGATCCATATTCGCAAGGTGTTTGAAAAGTTGAGAGAAGAAAAGTTGTTGAAAAACTTGAAGAAGTGCAATTTTTTAAAGAAAAAGTTGGTGTACCTATTATTTGTAGTCTCGGGAGAAGGTCTAAAAATGGACCCAGAGAAAGTGAAGGCTATCCTTGAATGGCCTATCTAAGGAGTGTGACAGAGGTAAGATCTTTTCATGGACTCACTACATTTTATAGAAAGTTCATAAGAATTTTTTGCAGTATTTGTGGACCCTTGGCCTAAAATAATGAGAGGAGATAGGAAAGATTTTAAGTAGACTATAGGAGCAGATAAGAGTTTCAATCTGTTGAAACAAAAAGTTACTAAGCAACCTGTTTTAGCACTTCCTAATTTTAACAATTTGTTTCAAGTAGACTATGGTGCTAGTGGTATTGCAATAGGAGATTTTTTGAGCCAAGAAGGTAGACCTATTGCTTATTTTAGTGAGAAGTTAAATGATGCAAAAAGAAAATATTCTATATATGATCAAGAATTTTATGTTATAGTTCAAGCATTGAATAAGTGGAGACACTATCTTCTTCCTAAGGAGTTTGTTTTGTATATTGATCATCAAGTTTTGCAATATTTGAATAGTCAAGGAAAATTGAACCAAAGTCACTTAAAATGGGTTGAGTTTTTGTAGAGTTATACATTTGTTTTGATACACAAGAGTGGGAAGTCTTACACAGTTATAGACATTCTTAGTAGAAGACAAATATTGCTGATAGAAATGTAGATAGAGGTGGTTGGGTTCAAGGAACTTAGTACTTTGTATCCAGATGATGCTAATTTTTGTGAAGCATAGAAGGCTTGTATAGAACCTATTACACTTGATAGGACAAAGTGGTTGAATTTCATGATTCAAGATAATATGTTGTTCAAAGGAAGCCAGTTGTGCATTCCTAGAAGTTCAATGAGAGAGAATCTCATCAAAGAAAAGCATAGTGGAGGATTGGCTAGACATTTTGGCAGAGATAAAACTATAGCTTTGGTTTCTGAAAATTATTATTGGTCATAGTTATAGCAAGATGTGATCAAGTTTGTACAAATTTGTCGAGTATGTTAGATGGTCAAAGGAGTAAAGAAAAATATAGGGTTGTATTAGCCATTACCTATACCAGAGAAGCCATCGGAGGATGTTAGCATGGATTTTGTTCTTGGATTACTGAGGACACATTGTGGGCATGATTTTATTTTTGTGGTGGTTGACAGGTTTTCAAAGATGGCACATTTTATTCCTTGCAAGAAGACTAGTAATTTTGTTCATGTTGTAGAGTTATTTTTCACAGAAGTGGTGAGATTGCATGGTCTACCAAAGAGTATAGTTTCAAATAGAGATACCAAATTTCTTGGGTATTTATGGCATACATTATGGAAGAAGTTGATGATAGGTTTGAAGTTTAGTTCATATAAGGTTCTAGTAGGTACATATAATAAGTTGAGGATGAAGAAGTTTGGACTATGCAAGATAGTGAAGAGGCATGATTCTAGAAATGCATATGAAGTGGAGTTTCCTACTAAATTGAATATTTCACAAGTATTTAATATTTAAAATTTGACAGAGTATTATGAAGGAGGTGATGGAGATGCAGTTTTAGAAGCATAGCATTTCAATAGCTAGTTTAGCTACCAAGGAGATTGAGGAGATACTAGACAGTAATATTACAAAAAGAAAAAGAAAAAGACCTTATGAGGAATATCTGGTCAAATGAAAAGGGAGACTAGTTGAGGATTCATCATGGCTAGCAAAGGAGGAGATCAACCATCTTGGTTCTCCTCTGAACACTTGACACATGATGGGGTCACTTCTCAAATTACCCTAGGTGTCTGATGTAGGAGCATCTTGGGTGTAAGGGCAATCTTGCATCACCCAAAAATATTTTATTTTCAACCTTTTCTATTTTAATAAGGACTGGTAGATAGGGTGGTTACTATTTATGGGAACTTACTATTTTTAGTAAGTTTTTCATACGACCTCAAAATATTCTCATTTTGTATAGGAAGGTTCATTTTAGAGTTGTAAGCCTACCATAAAAATCTCATTGCTCAAGCATTAGTATCAAAGAAGTTATTGCAAATTTTCACTAGAAAAATTTGTAGAGAAATCTTTAGGCTCACCATTGGATGCCTTAGATTGCCTAAATGAGGTGTTGAAAGATGAGAGAAGGGCGCTAGCATAGTTTTGAGCCTATATATCAGGAGATAGCATTTTTGAAAAGTGGTTATAATAGCTAATTAGCACAATAGTTCATGAATTATGACCTTCAGAAGTTGGGCTACCAAAATTTCTAAAATAATTTGTCAAAGATGTATTTGGTAGACTCTATTTATATTGTTAGGGTCAGTCAGTCTTAGGTATTAAGTTTAAGCATCTAGAACCTTCCCAAGTGGCACAAAAACTACCTATTTAAGAAAGGTCTAAAGATTGTGTAGGGGAGCTCTAGGTGATAGTTTGCAACACTTTCTTGTAGATTACTATAATGAAAGTGCCCATTTGGGTTACCATATTGTAATTGAAAATTCTATAACTCTACATTTGTGGCAATAATAAGAAGTTCATATTTTGTTCTCGCATTTTTTGTTGTTTTGTTATTTTTGTTATGATTTTATGGTATTAAGGGAAGTCCCTTGCACTAAGTATAGGTTTGTTTAATGCCATGATGTAGTGTGCACCAGTAGTATTCATGGTTTCATCTAAACCTAAAGCCTTTTTCATATCAAACACTGTGTTGTAAAGATATCTCTAAAAATAATCAAGAGGCATCAAGTCTCCCACCTCCTACTTCTTTGGTATCTCTGCTTTCTCCTTATTTGACATTGGTATGTGTCTGGTCATGGTTCTACCCATGTAGAAATTCTTATGATTGCTGAAATTTTCATTGAGTATGTCAATGTCAATTGGTAATGACATAGGTCCTTCCAAGTCAAAAGCTTCAATGAATGTTTCTTTCTCTAGTGCATAGAGTAATGTCTTTCTGACTAGATTATATGATTTTATCAATTCCCTAACTAGATCAACATCTACAAAAAATTTAGGCATGATTAATTTTCCCAAGTTTCTAGTCCAAGGGTTTGATATTGGAACCTTCTCTGTCATGTTCTTATTAAAGTACTAGAAGAGCTCACTTCCATTTCTGTTAGGTACCTCTGTATCTCTACAAAAATAGTAGGGATCTCTTAATGCATGATCATTAGCTAATTTGAGATTAGATGACCTTGGTAAAATCTATAACCACTCATCTATCAAAGGGCTAGGGTATTGTTCTTTCTATGTAGACTCCTCAATTTATACCTATGCTATCAAATCTTCTTCCTTTTGTGTCATAGCTTCAAGTATCACAAAAATTTTCAAACTTTGTATGCTTGAATTTTCTTTGCAATTTGAACTCTACTCTAAAACTTCAAACTCTATGCGACTAATAATGAAAATATTTTTTATTCTTATAATTTATCTATTTTTGAGAAATGGGAGTGTGATATTAATGGAATTAAACTAGCATACTTGAAATCCTTTCAATCCTTGAAAATATGCATTGTCTTCACCTTTTACACTATTCATACATCCATCTCATCATCCCTTTTTCTACACAGACATGCACTTTTTAGCCTTGTTTTATGCCTTTAAAACTAAGAGTTGCAAAGTGGTGACCCCTTCTTTATCTCTACTTCATGGAAGCTTTTTTTCCCTTGTTTTTGGCCATGACTATGTGAAAACTATTACTTTTACTATTTAGTAGCTTCTCCACCTAATTCTTTAACTACCAGTTTAACTATGTGATGTTGCACTTCAAGCTATCTCCACTTCACGACTTTATTTTCTCATTTACCATGTGGGCCCACAAAATAATGAACTCCTCATTCAAACCTTTATCACAACCTCATAACTATGGAGATGTAGTGATAGCTACATTATGAAGTATGTTCATATCCACACAATAGTAAAACAAACTATTTACAATCATCTTGCGAAGTGGCAAAATACTTTTCTTTGACTATTTTAGGAATTCACAATCATTTAATCCTCCATATAATTAACCATCATGAATAGGAAAAACTATTATGTGGTTCCTTTTTGCTACATCTCTTCCTTGAAATTTAACTACAACTTAACCCTAGCAATGGTGTGAAACCACTTATCTCCACTTTGTAGTTTATTTTCTTAACTGTCACTTTGAACTTGTGAAGTGGCAAAAAATTTCTGATTGACCACCTAAAAAATTCTCTATAGTTTATAGTTTAATGCTTTTATCATCTACAATGATGTGATGACCCAAACTTTGACCTTGTCACCTCTTTGCAACTATCAATCGTATAATCCTCTTAAACTATGAGATGGTGTGATAGTTATTTTATTAACTATTATATTTGTTTTAGTTCTTCGTAACTATAAATTTAAACTCACCTTTGGACCCTATGATGTTGTGATGGTAGACTATCTCTATTTCTCTACCTTAACCCCAAGTTACTATTAACTATAAGAGATGTTGTGATGGCATAAAACTTGATTAACCATGGTCACCTTTTGCATCATTACAACTTAAATTTTATCACATGGAACATAAGATGTGATGACATAAATTTTGACTGATCTCTACTTTACAACTTAAAATTAAGAATCTATCTTATTGCTTGTGATGTGTTGAACACCTCTTAAAACTTAACTATAGTTACCTTTCATGGCTTCATAGCTTAAAATATTAACTCACCTCTTTACCTTGCAAAGATGCAAACTAGGCTATCTCCAGTTCTCTACTATAACCTTAGGTTAATCCTAATTTCCCATGAAGTAGCGATAGATTAGACATTGACTGCTATGTTTTCCCTTTTCATCATCACAACATAAAATATTATAATCCAAAAACAAGCCATAACCTTGCAATTTCAATGAATCTCCTCTTCATATCCTTAACTTGGAAGTTATCATTAACACCTATGAGGTCATAATGACCTTTAGCTTGACTGCTTCACATCTTTGCAACCCCCAAAATAGTTAGAAAGGAAAATAAAGAAATGAAGAGATCAACAAGATTTCACGACATCGCAACTCAAAATCCATCTAAGGAAATGACTTATAATATATGAAAATGATCAATGGATTTAGGGATACAAAAATAAATGTATAACCTAAGTTGTGGTTGTATCCCTATTTTATATTTGCATGTCAATTTATGAATAATTCATCAGAACACAAGATACAACTATTTTCTAGGGTTTTTTCACAACGATAACAACATTTTTAGAAACCCTAAGAAATAAAAACATACTCTCTTTCTAATTTTCACAAGGTATTACAATTATTTTTGGCTAGGTGAAAATTCAGGCAATCACAAACCATAATATTTATTCAATTGTACAAAATTTTCATCTTTAATAATCTACATATTTTAATTTTCTACCTTTGGTTTCCAAGCCTTTTTGTTGTTAGTGTCCTTTCTTTAGCTGCTTGCTCAATTGGCTTGCCTTTAGTTTCATCATCAAATTCCTCAGAATAATTGATTTGTAATTTTTTCTTCTTTTCCTAGGTCCACTAGTGGTCTAATTTACCATTTTCTTTAAAGGTGGTGTAGATTCTTGTTTAAACATTTAACAATCTCTCTGACTTTATCTATGTAATAGGTGTATCAACATCTAATTGCATCTTTTGTTGATCATGATTTATTCTAACTGATTGTACTTGCATAATTGTTGCATAAGGTGCAATAGGTGTTTACATGGTAGGTCCTATAGTTGTTACACCTTTAGATGGTGCTAGAATAGTAATAGGTGTAGCATATAACACCTTAGACTTCCCAGTGGCTTTCATATCTATTGTTATCGCTTTGATTTCATTAAATTATTCCCTTGACATACCAGATTGCTTACGAATGGATTCCATTTTTTTCTCTACATTCTTTTTAATCTCCTTGCTATGAAGTTCAAAATGAACTTCCCCTCATATTTTCCTCACAAGTACCCCATATAGGACATCCAGTGTCCTTCTCTCACTACAATATGAATTTCAGATAACCTTCAATAAGTTCTTCACTTATTTTATATCCCATGGGTTCAATCAATTTCAATCTAGGTTCAATTATTTCCATACATGTGGTATCTATTTCAACCATGAAACATATCTCATCTTTATACTTCTCCTCTATAGAGGGAGGAATTTTGTATCTTGGTTTCATCTCTGAATGGAATTTCTTCATCATTCTATCAATGTCACTATCTCTAACATTTTCTAATCTTTCCATGTAACATTGTGTAACCATCTTCATTGAATAGTCATTACTATTCTAGTTCATCATACCATGGAACTACTTGGTTGCATAGAAGAATAGATGTGTTAATAAAGATTCAAATCTAAAGACTACATTCTTATTCATCTTCAGCTTCACAATGTTGTCTAACAGTTGTGTTCTGACTATCTCACACAAGTTTCCCTTCCTTTTCTCAACTGCCATAACATATGTTGCATGCATAAATCATATTGGCAAATATTTCACTCTAGAACTATGATTCAACTTATTCCTTAGAATTTTTCTCAAGACTTTGACTCCTTTGCCCTAAATTCTGTCAACTTTCATGTTCCTCCCGTCAAACTTAGCATACAAGTTTGTCTCAACTACTTTTCTTACATTCCTATGATTTATTGGATTATAGCCTTCATTACTTAGACCTATGACCTTATGAATTAGGTAATTTTCAATTGTGACTTGTTGATCACCTACCCAAAAACATCTTTTCATGAACTCTACTCAAAATAATTCTAGTCTATTCATGATTATTGAATTCCATGTAGAACATATGCTTAATCAAATTCAACTCATTTAGGTATGCATATTCAAACTTTAGGGTTTACTCACCATTACACATAAATCCTAAATCCTTATGGATTTCCTCCTCACAAATGCTCTCAAATGAATATAACTTATAACATCCTCTACATGACGTACATTTGATAGGATTTGAGAAAATTCTCTTAATGGATTATCTATGAGAGAAACAAATGGGTGTTTCTTGAACTTGTATTTGGGTCTATTAATTACATCACATATTGAGTTGCCTACCATGTTGCTTATAGATTATACTAGAAATTCCAACAAAATCTTCATAAAATATCTTTAATGTCACATTTAGGGCTTTTGCAACTTTTCACTTCATATGTCTTTCTTTACACCTGAATTCTCTATCAAATCACTGATAAATCGCTCCAATCTTATTACATGAACAAATGGTACTCATAATCTTGCTTGTAATCCTTAAGTAACTTCAAATCTTACTCTACATTAAATTTTAATCTACTTATTCTTCAAAAAGTTGTCACTAATTACGAGTAAACTTTTTTTTTTCCATATGGATTACTGTAATCACACAAATGCTTATGCACATGAGAATAGCTTCCACTCTATTTCCTCTACCTTCTACTAATTATGAAACTTATAATTTGCAATCTATCATCAATTATTGATCAAATGACACTTTACCTCTTCTAAAAATGCATAATTTAGATAGGATTAATCACAGGCAATTTATGACTTGAATTTCTCATTAGAAGCATCAAAATATTGTTGCTTCAAAACTACATAAGAAACTTTTTGGATCCTTAGCTTTCAAAAATACTTCTTTAAATTCATCAACATTCTCTTTTACTACTTCTTTCTGACTATTATAATTGTTGTTATCATTCTTTCTTAAATTCTTGTTATTGTTCCTTCTATAATTGGGATTCCTATTTAAGTTCCTTCTATTCACTCTATAAAATCTTGCTATGTGTCCAATGTTATTACGTAACTAACATATAGGTTCATTTCTTCTCTTATTAGTTCCATTCTAATTTTCAAGTGCTCTACAATTCCTTGCAATATTTCTAAGATTGTTACTCTTGTAGCATACAACATATCCCCTTTCACCATTAGATCTCTCTCCATCATTAGATCTAATTTTTGATCTTCCTCTTCCATTACTTGGAGGGTTAGTATTCCTAAACATTCTTATAGTATTCCCATTATTACTATCAAAATTAGGTTTCTTAAAATCTATTGCCTTATTTCCATAACCATGACAATTATAACAATAGAAATTAGTAATAGGTTTAGAAGACTTAGCTATTCAATCTCTTTTCATATGACCAACTTCATTTCATATGAAACATCTACCTCTAAATTCTTGTCTAACTTCCTTGGGTGGTTCATCTTTCTTAGGTTTATCAACTTCCTTTATTTCCTTTGGTTCATCATGTTTTATAGATAAATCAACAACTTATTTAGATACTTTTGATTCAATATTACTTTGATTACTTTCTTTAGGGGTTTCAACAATTGGATTTGGTTCTTTCCTAATTTCAACTTTCTTTGCTGACTTTTCTTCAACTAGATATCCAAGACCTGTGTTGTCATATAAAGATCTCTAGTGAAATATTTGCTCATCACTTTTCTCACTACTAGAATAAAGTTTTTCTAATTGCTTCATAGCTTGTGTCAATTTTCCTTTTACAATGGTATTATACTTTTCTAATTCTATATGGTCAATCTTGATAGAATCTAACTCAAATATTACTTAACTCAACTAGAATCTAAGATCTTCATTCTCAAATTTCATATCAGGTTCATTCTTATTATCATTTTTCTTAAGACTTTAGTTCAAAAAATTTCAATTCATGTTTTAAAATCTCATTTTCTTTGTTTAGAATTCCTACTTCATCATTGTTATTAGTTTTCACATTTTATTGCTTACTAGATTTTAGATTCTCAATATTGTCTTTTAGTTTGCCAATGTAGACTTTTGCATCCTCATACCTATCTTTCAAGTTGTCTCTTTCTTCTATAAGAAGTTCAATTTGTTCAAGAGCTTCTTTAAGGTTTCTCTTCAATTGTTCCAAATCTATAGGGATCTTACTCAAGTTCTTAAGCCTCTTCTAAGTAACTAGGCTCTGATACTAATAGTTAGAAATAGATAATACTCAAAGGGGAGAGGAGGGTGAATTAGTATTCTACAAACTTTTTCCCACAACTGAATATTGTTAATTAATCTATAACTTGCATATGAAAGTAAACCAAAAATTTTAAATAGTAAATATAACCATATAGAAAGATAAATCATAACACCATTATTTAATAACTAGAGAAACTCCAACCAAGGAAAAACATTGGTGGGGATGGTACCCACAAGATGATTCACTAAACATAAGAATCTTGTTAAGGGTATTGACCCTACTAGGAGTTGCTTCAACCATGTTAGGAGTTGGTAGAACAAATACAATGTATACAAGAAGAGCCCACTGCCCTAACATGCAATTATATAATTTAGTTTCTTCACATGAGGAGGTATACCTGTTGGTGTTTGAAACTACTGAACAACAAAATGCTCAATACCAAAGTGATAATACTCACATAACCTAAGGATTAGCCAATTCCTATTAAAAATTACATGTGCAAACCACTTGGACCCAACTTGAACAAAACCAAGGATGGTTTTCTACTCTTTAGGCTCTACAAAACCAAGGTGGGTATACCTAGGGATGATTCTAAATCAAACTATTGTATGCAAATTATATTAGTTTCATTCTGACTCTCATCTTCTATCTTCAGACACATACAAAGTTTACCAAATTCTTTAATGCTTTCAAGTTTATATGCATCCCACTTAAGCAGATCTATTCATAATTCTACTAGGGTTTACAAATATTTCTAGAAATAGTGGCTACCTAAGACTCAAAATCTAGATATAAATGAATGGTGACCAGCATTTGTAACTTTAAACCAAATAGAATGAAAATAATCTTGATTTATTAATTGATTTGATATGCAATGGTAGAATTTACTCTCTCTCAATTTTGACTTATATGACCATTGCCTTATCCATTGAGCAATAGATTAACTATTGGCAAGAGATCTAACTCAAATAACTCATAAATGAATCTATCAATTGTAATCACCCATCTCCATTCTTATGAACTATCCATTTCATAAACACATAACTCTAATTCCTTGAATTAAAAGAAACAACAAAACTAGTATACAATCCATCCAGACTACATTGAATCAATTAAACCTTATTCAAATGACTTCAAAGTAAACAAACTCATAAATAGAGACAAAAATTGGTGACATAGATTAGATGAAAATATCCTTTTGTATTATCCTTTTAGATGACTAATATGATGATAAATAGAAGCTCAATGAAAAACCTAGAATATCTTGTTGATTCTGTCATTTCTATATATATCATCAAAAAGTACCCATTTGAAAGTAAACTCAAAACAACTGCATACTATTGGACCAACTATATTTTCTTGAAAACCACAAAACTATACAACTTTTAGACCTATCACAATGCCTTGAAAACTCATTTATATAAGCATAAGTTGTAACAAGAAAAAGGGAAATTGTGACTGACAGGTATCTCTTTACAACAAGAAATAAAATAACCTTTTAGAAAATATCCATGATACCTTAATTCAAAAGGAAACAACAACAAAATTGCAGATGATAGTTGGAGCTTGTTTGGTTTTGCCTCCTCACCAAAAAAACCTACTATGGAAATAGGCTAGGCCCCTATAATTTTATGTTCCAACAATTATTCATGGGGTAGCTGATAATTGAGTATACCTAGTGGCTTGTATTCTATCTTGTATATGATTGATAGATTTTGTCTTTTTCTTTAACTACTCTGTATTGGTAAAGCCTTTATTGTTGTGATTACTTCCCATACAATAACCTCCCTCTTTGTTGGCCACTTGCATGGTTTGGTTGTTGCTAACTCACCAACAGATTTCTGCCACCTAGCATTAGTAATCACTTTCCCTTCTGTGATAAATCTATTCATCTCAGTTTCAATTTTGAATAAATTATCAATGAGCTCATTAAAAGAACATTCATTAATATCACCTTCAAAAATGGATGCCACCTATGGCAAGTCTACAATATGGTCAAAATAATTAGACCATTCTTGACACCTTAGCTACTCTCTTTTCCAATTTTTGTCTTCTATGTTGGATACAATTGGTTAATTGAGTGTTGTCTTTGATGTTACACAAATGTCATATCAGTCATCAGACAGAGTCTACCAAGCTCAGAAGGTAAGCATAGTAGTTTACAGAGTCTACTGAGCGTTGTTGTATATTACACTATAAAGATAGCTTCTACCGAGCTAACTTGGTTAACAAAGGAAGTTCAGTACTTACCGAGCTCACTCGGTGATCGAAAAAAACTATGACAAAGTATTTATCGAGCTAGGAAGGTAAGCGAAGAAAAGTTAGTGTTTACCGAGCTAGGAAGGTAAGCGAAGAAAAGTTAATGTTTACCGGGCTGGGAAGGTAAGTGAAGGAAAGTCAGTGTTTACTGAGTTCACTCGATGTCCAAAGGATTTTTGAAAATTATGGAATTAAGGCTAAAATTGATTTATGTGATGAATGTAGCCGACTCACGGTATAATTATTAATAATTTTAACTTGTATTTAAGGCCGACTTGATAATCAGAAAGGTATATATGAAGGATCAAGTTATGAATTCAAGTATGCATGTGTGGATAAGACATATGTGTGAATTGTGAAGGTGCAAGCAAATTTTTGAAGGATCAGATATCCTTGTGGAGCTACAAAGCTTTTATGTGATCAGAGAGGATCTAGTGAAGCAGAACAGAGATCTATATTAGCAAAGATAAGTTGCATTATATTCAGATCATTCATTGTTACTTTCTAACAATTGTAGCCATGATTTTAAATCTCTTAACAGAGTGGGTTTAACAACCTTATTGTAAATCCTCTAACAAGGTGACAGTTCAGTTGAATTGTTCTAAAAACCTCTAGCAAGGCCACTCCTAACAGGGTGATTAAATCCTCTAACAAGGTCACACCTAACAGTGTGTTTTGTAATCTTTAACAGGGTTGGCTCCTAATAGGGCTCACTTCAGAAGAGTGAAAAATAGTAACTAGTTACATTGGTGGTTTTTCCCATATTGAGTTTCCATGTTAAATCTGGTGTCTCTAGTGTTCATGATTGCTGAATTGTTTTGGTTATCAGTTCTTAATAATTATTAGTATTTTCTGCATTATCAAGTTTCAGTAATCTATAACTAAGATAAAGATTTTAGACATCTAAGGGACTATGAAATGCTTTTGTGGTAACTGATTCAGCCCCTCCCCCTCTCAGTTACTCCATTCTCATTTCCAACAATTGGTATCAGAGCTTTTTGGTGCTTGCAGGAAAGGATTTCAAGGTTCTAAGCCAAAGATAAAGATGTCTTACAAAAGAGAAATTCCAAAACTTAACAGAGATAACTTCTTAGCATGGTAAGAATTGATGAAACTTCATCTGGCTACTATTGGTGATACTGGACTGAAATACCTTGAAGAAAAATATGAAGAACCTTCTGGCACATTGTCAGTTAATTTTATTGTTGAAAAGAAGACTCACAACAATATGATGATAGACATAGCATCTGCTCTCAGCTATGAAGAATTTGATGACATTAAGGACTGCAAAACTGCCTTTGACATGTGGAACAAGCTAAAGGAGATCTATGGAGGGGATGATAATGTGAGAAGAGAAAAAGCAGAAAGTCTAAGAGGACAATTTGATCAAATGAGGATGAGAGAGGATGAAAACATTGCAAAGTATGTTGAAAGAGTTAAAGCATGTGTAAGTGCAATCAGGGCAGCTGGAGGTGACATCAAAGGAGAAATAATTGTAAGCAAAGTTCTCAGAACCTTGCTTCCTTTTTATGCAATTAGAGTCTTTGCAATACAAGAAAGAAGGTGTGAAGAAAATCATAAGATAAATCTTGAGGCCATAGTCAAAAGACTAACTACATTTGAACTAGATAACTTTGACAACTATGTTCCAGCCTCCAAAAACATTGAATTAGCATTTCAAGCCAAGCTCTCACTCAAAGAGAAAAGAAAAAAGAAGATAGAATCATAGTTAGAAAGTGAAAATGAATCAATCCAAAGTTTAGACAATGATCTCGAAGTGATTGAAGCTCTACTAGCCAGGAAATATTCTAGAGGCAGAGGAAAATACAAAGGTAAAGTTCCTCTAATCTATTTTTCTTGTGATGAAATTGGTCATATTGTAGCAAGGTGCCCAAACAAGCAAAACAATGATGAAAAGAAAGATCACAAATGGAATGGCAAGAAAGACTTTAAATCATCCAAGAACAAAGGTAAGAAATCATGTTTCATGGCTGAAAATTCTAAGGATTCTGATAATAGTGAGGATGAAATTGTTTATATTGCTGTTAAAGATGACTCTGATAGTGATGACAAAGATAAAATGGCTCTTATCTCTCATGTAAGTAAGAATGATACATGAATTATAGACAGTGGTTGCTCACATCATATGACTGGTGATAAAACTAAGTTTGATCAGTTTGAAGACTATGATGGTGGCAGTGTGAGGTTTGGTAATAATGAACCTCATTTCATAAAAGGAAGAGGAAGAATCTATCTATCCAAACAACTTATATGTAATAATGCCTACTAGGTTAAAGGTCTCAAACATAATTTGCTAAGTGTTGCACAGTTACTAAATATTGGATTCAAGGTAGAATTCATGCATGGAAAGGCAAGACTATTGAATGAGCAAGGAAAACTGATAGGATTTGGCACCCAAACTAAAGGTAACTTGTTCTATCTAGAACTTGGTGAATCCTCATGTTTTATTGCTCAAATTGAAGAGAGTTGGTTATGGCATAAAAGGTTGTGTCATGTAAATTTTGATAATTTGGTAAAAATAAGAAAATTCAAGAAAGTAAGAGGCATTCCTAACATTAAGAAACCTGAGGTTGGTCTATGCAAGAATTATTAGATTGGTAAAATGGGAAAAACTAGTTTTAAAGGTAAAACTATTAGTCTAAAGATATATTAGAAATTGTGCATATTGATTTATGTGGACCCACTAGAATAGAAAGCTATACTGGAGAAAAAAATTTCATTCTTTTTGTTGATTACTATTCAAGAATGATGACTGTCATGTATCTAAGGAATAAATCAGAAGCATTTGAGAAATTCAAATGGCATTTGGCAAGAGTTGAAAAAGAAATAGGGAAAAGGCTGAAATGTTTAAGGTCAGACAGAGGTGGTGAATTCATTTCACATGAATTCAATAACTTTTGCATTGAAAGAGGTATTAAAAGATAGGTTTCAGCACTAGGAACTCCAGAACAAAATGGAATAGCTAAAAGAAGAAATAGATCCATTATGGATTGTGCAAGAACCCTGATGATAGAAAAAAACATTGCTATCAAATACTAGAAGGAATCCATCAGCACTGCAGTTCATACCTTAAATCGAGTACAGTTGAAGAAGGACTCATTCAAGACTCCCTATGAATTATGGTATGGCTACAAACCCAATGTAAGTTATCTAAAAGTATTTGGAATCAAATGTTATATTTTGAAAGAATCTAGAAAAGGAAATTTTGATGTAAAAGGTGATGAAGGAATATTTTTGGGTTATTCTTGCAAAAGCAAAGCATATAGATGTTTAAATCTATCCACTCACAAAGTCATAGAAAGTGCACATGTGAAAGTTGATGAGTTTGCAGACAAATTAGAAGAAGAAAGCAAAAAGATACCTGAAGACTACAAGAGATTTGTTTACATTGAACCTGATACTATACCAAGTATATCATTCACTCAAGAATCCTCAACTCCTGAGTCTTTAGTAATCGAGTTGCAAATAGTTCAAACCGAGCCACAGCAACATTCAGACACTACCGAGCAAGTGTCTACCAAGTCTGAAGCAACCAAGCCAGAATAGCCTGAATATGAAATTGAAGCACAAGTAGATATCAATGAAACTCATTCAAGAGGTAAAGAACCTGTATTAGCTAAATATGTCAGAAGAAATCATACACCAGATCAGATCATTGGAGACAAATATGAAGGAACCCTGACAAGAAGTAAGTTGAAAAATACTTGTTTACTTGCTAATTTTGAACCTAGAATTATTAAAGACACATTGGCAAATGATAGTTGGATTGAGGCAATGAATGAGGAAATAGAACAGATAGAGAAGAACAAGACATGGACTCTTGTACCTAGGCCTAAAGATAAGAATAGAATAGGAACCAAGTGGGTATTCAGAAACAAGTTGACTGAAGATGGTAAGGTATCTAGAAACAAAGCTAGATTGGTATGCAAAGGATACTCTCAAGAAGAAGGCATAGATTATGGGGAAAATTTTGCTCCTGTCGCAAGATTGGAAGGAGTCCGAACCTTACTTGCATATACTTCTCACAAAGGATTCAAATTTTATAATATGGATGTCAAGTCAGCATTCCTCAATGGAATACTGGATGAAGAGGTTTACATTGAACAACCTAAAGGTTTTGTTGATCCAGATAAAAGGAACATGGTCTGCAAATTACACAAGGCACTGTATGGTCTGAAACAAGCCCCTAGAGCATGGTATGAAAGATTGCATAACTATTTTATTCAGATTGGTTTTCAAAGAGCTAATGATAATAGTAGCTTGTATATAAAGGAAGGACCAGATAATAAGATTGTCTTGGTAGAAATATTTGTAGATGATATTGTTTTCATAGGGAATGATGATCTTTGCAAAGAATTTTCAGAACAAATGAACAAAGAATTTGAAATGTCTATGTTTGGTGAAATAAAATTCTTTGTTGGACTTCAAATTCAACAAAATAAGAATGGCATCTTCATTACTCAATCAAAATACATCAAGGAGATATTGAAAAAGTTTGTTATGGAGGACTACAAACCTGTTGGAACTCCTATGTGTACTGGATTGAAACTTACCAAAGATGATGAGTCCAAAGAAGTAGACCAAACATTGTATAGATCTATGATTGGAAAGTTGTAGTATGTAGTTCATACCAGGCCAGATATTGCTCTTGCAGTTGGTATTGTTGCAAGATTTTCAGCAAAACCAAGAGAAACTCACCTAATGGCAATTAAAAGAATAATGAGATATTTGAAAGGAACTAAAGATTATGAACTAAGGTACAAATTTGGAGGTAATTTGGATTTGAAAGTTTTTACTGATGCTGATTGGGCAGGGAATCTTGATGATAGAAAAAGCACAAGTGGAGGAGCACTCTTTCTTGGAAAGAGATTGGTTTCTTGGACAAGCAAAAAGCAGAATTGTACATCCCAATCTACAGCAGAGGCAGAGTATGTTGCTGCAGTAGTAAACTGTTCCAACATTGTTTGGTTTAAGCAGTTATTACAAGGAATGAATGGGAAATAAAAGAACCAGTTGTTATGTTCTATGACAATACTAGTGCAATCAATATATCTAAGAATCTAGTGATGCATTCCAAAACCAAGCACATAGCAATAAAATATCATTTTGTCAGAGAATTGGTGCAGGACAAGGAGATCAGACTGGAATATGTGCATATAAAGGAACAAATTGCTGACATATTCATAAAGCCATTACCTAAGGATACATTCTTGTATCTTAGAGATAAGTTAGGGGTCACTCCCCTATCTGAAGTTCACTAAAATAAAGTTTTAAGTGATGCATCAACCTATGACAAGTTGAAAATCTATCAAGTTGATGCAGCAGAGTATTGAAGTCATTGCATATGAATCTGTACATAAGGTACATTGTAATCCAGTTGAGAGTACTTTTGGCATATGAGAAGAGCTTTTACTATGTTGTATTGTCTTTGGCATGTGTTGTCAAAGAGGGAGAGTAAAACTGTAATATCTATTTTGAAATTTGTAAGCATTTGTAAAGGGAGAATAAAACTGTCATATCTTTCTATTATACAATTCCTTCACAGAGGGAGATTACTAAAAGAGGGAGAAGTTTCTATCTAAGAGGGAGAAGTATTATGTTGACATATTGTGTTGCACTATAAGAGAAAGACTTGTTTTCAAATTTCATTCTGCTATGACATGTTGTGTTGCCATCAATGCCAAAGAGGGAGATTGTTGGATACAATTGGTTAATTGAGTGTTGTCTTTGATGTTACACAAATGTCATATTAATTATTAGACAGAGTCTACCGAGCTTAGAAGGTAAGCATAGTAGTTTATAGAGTCTACCAAGCGTTGTTGTATATTACACTATAAAGATAGCTTCTACCGAGCTAACTTGGTTAATGAAGGAAGTTCAGTACTTACCAAGCTCATTCGGTGATCGAAGGAAACTCTAACAGAGTATTTACCAAGCTGGGAAGGTAAGAGAAGAAAAGTTAGTGTTTACTGAGCTGGGAAGGTAAGCGAAGAAAAGTTAGTGTTTACGGAGCTGGGAAGGTAAGCGAAGGAAAGTCAGTGTTTATCGAGTTCACTCAGTGTCCAAAGGATTTTTGAAAATTGTGGAATTAAGGCTAAAATTGATTTATGTGATGAATGTAGCTAACCCACGGTATAATTATTAATAATTTTAACTTGTATTTAAGGCCGACTTGATAATTAGAAGGGTATATATGAAGGATCAAGTTGTGAATTCAAGTGTGCATGTGTGGATAAGACGTATGTGCGAATTGTGAAGGTGCAAGCAAATTTTTGAAGGATCAGATATCCTTGTGGAGCTACAAAGCTTTTATGTGATCAGAGAGGATCTAGTGAAGCAGAACAGAGATCTGTATCAGCAAAGATAAGTTGCATTATATTCAGATCATTCATTGTTACTTTCTAACAATTGTAGCTGTGATTTCAAATCTCTTAATAGAGTGGGTTTAACAGCCTTATTGTAAATCCTCTAACAAGGTGACAGTTCAGTTGAATTGTTCTAAAGACCTCTAGCAAGGCCACTCCTAACAGGGTGATTAAATCCTCTAATAAGGTCACACCTAACTGTGTGTTTTGTAACCTTTAACAGGGTTGGCTCCTAATAGGGCTCATTTCAGATGAGTGAAAAATAGTAACTAGTTACATTGGTGGTTTTTCCCATATTGGGTTTCCACTTTAAATCTGGTGTCTCTAGTGTTCATGATTGTTGAATTGTTTTGGTTATCAGTTCTTAATAATTATTAGTATTTGCTGCATTATCAAGTTTCAATAATCTGTAACTAAGATCAAGATTTTAGACATCTAAGGGACTATGAAATGTTTTTGTGGTAACTGATTCACCCCCTCCCCCTCTCAGTTACTCCATTCTCATTTCCAACATTCTATTTACGCACTAAGTCAAAACACTTTAGTCTTCATAACCCTAGAAATACATGTAGCAAGCCTTTACATCTGTCTGGTGACACATAAGAATGCTCCATGTGTAGAAGCACTAGGGTTTCTTAAATATTGTATTGAAATTCCTTTTATGCTCTTACATAGCCCTTCATGTCATAGAATCTCAAACCTTCTTATTAGATCCCTACGTGTTTATGTTTAAAAAAATTGTTCATACTAGTGTAAAGCTTTAACTACACCTTTCACTTTACCCTTTACACTCATATGCACACGTACCACCAGAACCTCTAAAAACATTCTTTACATTGTTACACTTGTTTCAACACTCAAAGGACCATAACACTTTACACATCCATCTTCTATTCATACGCTTAGGGCTTTACTCATGGCATTGTACTACTTTTTATTTTCTTTAATTTCCTTTACACCCACATGAGCTACCTTATCCTTGTAACACCAAGAAACCTTTACAGTTTACATCCCATTCTTTCATTTCTCACTTCTTACATAAGCATAAAGCCTTTGTTTCATTCCCTCATCTCTCTTTTATGCTTATATGCTTAAACTTATCTCATAACCATAGAGAAATGGATGAAACAACCCTTCATTCATATGGTGACCATACAATCATAAGGATGTAATGAGAATTTTTTCATTTCACTTATCAATGACCCAAATCAGATCTCAAGAGAACAAAAAAAGAATATCATTTTTTATTTTAGGCACATGTAGAATGAAAAACTTAAGTTGTCTGCCACACAAGTTAGGCCCATCTGATATGTGTGACATGTCACCATTTGATTTGTTCTCATTAGGGCCCATCTAACAACACGATAGGTCCCACATAGCACATTCCTCTTTATAAAATTGCTTTATGGTTACTCGCAAGTCAAAGCAATGAAGGCACATAAACAAAATTAAACTTTACTTTGCTCTTACAAGTCCCTCTTACACATAGAACTATAAAACCACTTTATATCTTCTCATGAGCCATCCGTTATTCCATCCTAGGATATTATGCTTTATGCTATTCAATGTAATATAAGTGCAAAGATTAAATCACTAGACTTTTCTGCCCCTTCACTCAACACTTCACTCTTATTCCTATAAAACCATCTAACAAGGTCACTTTTAAACCTGTTATGCTCATACACTTAAAAAAAAAATGTATGACTAGAAATACTTTAACAAACTCCTTTTGCTCTTCTGCTTGACTTATCACTATGGAACCATAAGCCCATCTCAAAAACATTAAATAAACCTTTACACCTCTTTGCCCGATGACAAATCATAAGAATGGAGGACTCCAAAGTGGTCCGCTCCACTATTACAGAATACACAATCATATCCCCATAAGACATGAACTCCTTTATGTCCATATGATGCATGGTGAAGCATGACCATGGAAATAAAAAAAAGAAATCACTTCATTCTTACAAGAAACTCGAACACTATAAGAGTGTAAAAGAGAGAAACTTAGGCATTTTACAAACCATTTCAAAAAAATTGAAAATAACCTAACGTTTTTTATGCAGGAGCATCGAGAGGTATAAGGGCAATCCTGTGTCACCCAAAAAAAATGTACTTAGACTTAGTTTCTATTTCATGTGTTTTCATTTTTTGATACCCATTTGGGTCAAATAAAGGTTCCAACTCTCACAGTTCCACTATCAGTGTTCAAGGATAGAGTATTTGAACACCTTGGGATACATGTAAATGCCAAAAAAAAAAAGGAGTATGTAATTGAGCCATCATTTTGGTGAACTAGGAGGTGTAAATTGGCTAGATTAATGTAATTGTAATTTAGAGCATTCCAGAAAAAGAATCAGGTCAAAAGACCCACAGTTTGAAAGTTATCGCAATTTTTTAGGTTTCGGAGACCTCCTAAGAATGCTTCAAAGTCAAGTTAGGGGCATTAAATGACCTTGAAAAGGGCTGAAAAATGGGGGATGAGAAAATATGGCCCATAGGGCTATAGAGCACTTTGAGAGCTTTCCAAAAATGTAAACATTTCATCAATCAGAGCTACAGTTCAAAAGTTATGCCTCCTTAAAGTTTGGTTACCATTTTTGGATTCTTCTAGATTTGTGTCAACTTCTAATGTAGCTTCTGGAGCCTTCTATTTGGTCAGTGGATGCCTACTAGCACTTTCTAGAATGTATTCCTAGTCCTTAACCCTTTGGGGTCTATTTAAGGACATTTTTGGCATTATAAAAGGCAGTTCGGAGTGGAGTATGAGAGGAGGTACTGAAAGGAGAAATTATCTCCAAATTTATGTTATTGTAAGCCCATAGGGCATGTTATGAAGCATATTTTCTCTATACTAAATGTACTAGCTTATTTTCACATTTAATACAATTTCCCTTTTCCTGTTGTGTCCATTTTGTGCTTGGGTTGTGTCACTAGATAGATCTAATTCCAGGAGCAAGTTTGCCTAACAAGGCTGCTCACGGGATGACTCCTACTAAAATAGAGGAGCTAAATAGACAGGTTCAGGAGCTGTTAAGGAAGGGCTTGATTTGAGAGAGCCTAAGTCCATGTGTAGTACCAACAGTAGTTGCACCAAAGAAGGATGGAGAGTGGAGGATGTGTACAGATTCTCAAGCTATAAATAGGATAACCATCAAGTACCAGTTTCCTTTTCCAAGAATGGATGACCTTATGGACTGCTTGAGTGGAGCTCAGTGCTTCACAAAGATAGATCTCAAGAGTGGTTATCACCAGATATGGATTTGAGAAGGAGATGAGTGGAAAATGGCCTTCAAGAACAAGGAGGGTCTTTATGAGTGGTTAGTCATGCCCTTTGGATTGACAAATGCCCCAAGCACCTTCATGCGGCTTATGAATGAGGTACTTAAGAAGTTCTTGGGAAAATTTGTTATTTTCTATTTGGATGATATTTTAATTTTTAGCAAGACTTTGGAAGAACATTTATTGCATATTTATAGTGTCCTTGAAAGGTTAAGGGAAGACAAACTGTTAATTAATTTGAAGAAGTGTATCTTTGCAAAAAGGGAGTTAGTCTACTTGGGGTTTGTTATATCACCTAAAGGTCTCAAAATGGATCCAAGGAAGGTAAAAGCCATCTTGGAATGGCCTACTCCAAGGTCTACTACTGCGGTAAGATCATTTCATGGTCTGGTTAGTTTTTACAGGAAGTTTATTAAGAATTTTAGTAGCATATGTGCACCCCTAACTAACACAATAAGAGGGGATAGAAAAGAGTTCAAATGGACTGCAGCAACTATGAGAAGTTTTGAATTACTGGAAAAGAAGGTGACAAAACAACCTATGTTGGCACTTCCAAATTTTAGAAAGGTGTTCCAGGTGGATTGTGATGCTAGTGGTAGTGCTATTGGGGCTATATTGAGCCAAGAAGGTAAGCCTATTGCATATTTTAGTGAAAAATGGAATGATGCAAAGAAGAAGTATTCTGTTTAGAATCAAGAGTTCTATGCAATAGTTCAGGCCTTAAAGAAATGGAGGCATTATTTATTGCCAAAAGAATTTTTTTTGTATACTGATCACCAAGCATTACAATACCTAAATAGCCAAGGTAAATTGACAGGGTCACTTTTCAATCTACCTTGGGTGTTTGATGCAAGAGCATCCAGAGGTATAAGGGCAATCCTGTGTCACCCAAAAAAATTGTACTTAGACTTAGTTTTTGTTTCATGTGTTTTCATTTCTGGATACCCATTTGGGTCAAATAAAGGTTCCAACTCTCACAATTCCACTATCAATGTTCAAGGATAGAGTATTTGAACACCTTGGGATACATGTAAATATCAAAAAATAAGAGTATGTAATTGAGAAATCATTTTGGTGAACTAGGAGGTTTAAATTGGCCAGATGAATGTATTTGTAATTTAGAGCATTCTAGAAAAAGAATCAGGTCAAAAGGACCCGTAGTTTGAAAGTTATTGTAGTTTTTTGAGTTTTGGAGACCTCCTAAGAATTCTTAAAAGTCAAGTTAGGGGCATTAAATGACCTCAAAAAGGGCTGAAAATGGGGGATGAGGAAAGCTGGTCCATAGAGCTATAGAACACTTTGAGAGCTTTTTGAAAATGTAAACGGTTCATCAATCGGAGCTACGATTCAAAAGTTATGCCTCATGAAGTTTAGTTACCATTTTTGGATTCTTCTAGATTTGTGTTGACTTCTAACGCAGCTTTTGGAGCCTTCTATTTGGTCAGTGGATGCGTACTAGCACTTTCTAGAATGTATTCCTTGTCCTTAACCCTCTGGGGTCTATTTAAGGACATTTCTGGCATTGTAAAAAGTAGTTCGGAGTGGAATTTGAGAGGAGGTATTGAAAGGAGAAATTATCTCTAGATTTGTGTTATTGTAAGCCCATAGGGCATGTTATGAAGCCTATTTTCTCTGTACTTAATGTACTAGCTTATTTTCATAGTTAATACAATTTCCCTTTTCCTGTTATGTCCATTTTGTGCTTGGCTTGTGTCCCCATCAGTTTTACATATTTAGGGCACTTTAACGACTATGTTGAAGACAAACCTTGAGAATTTAATAAAATTCAAGCAACACAAAGATTGGGACATGATTAGGGCATAGAATTTGAAAATTATAAGGAAAGAAACCCTAATCTACAAGATACCATGACTTAAATGATTTTTTCACCAAAATTTTAGAACTTCTCTGCACTATGAAAAATTAGATCAATACTGTCTCTGTCTGGGGATGATAGACTACTTTAGTCTATGCAAGAATTCAGAATCTATGGTGGAGTAGACCACATACTTGATACAACTATGACAACTTCTTTAGAGAGCACAAAGCAAAACAACAGAAACAGGGAAAAAGACTGTATAGAGATTTACAAGGATTTACAAAATATACAAAATGTACAAGAACACAAGGAAACATAAAACTACTATTCTTTGAAAACAAATACTTTAAGAAAAGTACCTCTTCAAGAATTTTCCATGAACTAGCAATTCAAGAATATCTCCAGTAAAATCCTTCAAAAAATATGAATCTTCTCCATTTGTAACACAAATGTTATATGGGCCAAGCCAAATTGAGTCAAATTTACCATGCTTTCCTTTATCTTCCTTTCTAGCATTCCACATTAATATCATGTCACCTATTTCAAATTTCTTCTAAATGGCCCTCTTTTCATATAAGTGCTTCATCTGTGATTGTAACTCGACATTTTGAATAGATGACTTTCTTCTTGTTTCTTTTAATTTCATGATATCATCCATCCTGAGCTGCATTTCATCATTGACATGATCCTCATAAATTTGTACATCTCCTTTAGGTTATTTTGTGGAAGTCTAGCTTGTATACCATAGACCAAATGAAATGGAGCACATCCAATGGCCTTTTTCACAATAACCCTATTAGCCCACATAGCTGATGGTAATTTTAAATCCCAAGCTTTCTTGTTCTCTCCTAAAATCATTTTGATGCTTTTCAATATACTTTTATTACTTGATCATGCCTGAATATTCCCTTGGGGATGATAAGGTGATGATTTTTACTTTGTAATGCCATACTTCTTACAAAAAAATTTATACTCATTAGATCTAAAATACATAGAACTATCAATTACAATCTTCTGTGGGCATCCAAACCTAGTTACAATGTTATTTAAAATGAAATTAATCACTATTTTACTTTTTTCATTCTTGGTAGGAATTTCTTCAACCCACATAGTAAAGTAACCAGTAGCCATGAGGATCAAAGAATTTCCACCACTAGACTTATTTGAAATCTCACCAATGAAATGAATTCCCCATTATTGGAATGGTGCCTAAACTTCAACAAGTCTTAATGGTAAATTCATAGAAAAATTTAGCTCTCCACTAAACCTTTGACAAGCATCACACACCTTCACAAACTCATGAGCATCTCTAAAAAGTGTTGGCCACCAAAAGCCAGGCCTAAGAATTTTATGAGCAATGGTTTTAGCCATATAATGACCCCCACATACACCTTCATGCATATCTCTTAAGATTGTTTTAGACTCAATTTCATCTACACATTTCAAGAGAACGCCTTCCATATTTCTCCACCACAACTAGCCTTGCACTATAACATACCTTACAACCTACAACTTAAGGGATCTTTTTTGGTTGTCTATTTACTGTGATGGAGATTTCATGTTTTGCAAATAATAGATCACATCTATGTACCAGTCAAAGGTATCCATATCACAAAGATTTTCCCTAAAACTATCATCAATTTGATTGATTTGGTTTGCCTCTAAATTGATTTTGGCCATTAATTTGTCCAGGTCTTGACCTCTAACTAGTTTGGTGATCTGAATATCAATGTTAAATTCTTGTATTATGTTAATCCGCCTACATCTCCTGCTAGATACCTCATGTTGTGAAAAAATATCCTTTACAGTAGTAGTAGGAAAAAAAATCAATAATAGTAGCTCCCATTAAGTAACATCTAAAATATTTTACCCCTTTCACTACTGCATATGCCTATTTTTCATTTATATCATATTTGAGTTTTACTGCTTGCAAAGATTTGCTAAAAAATGCAATGGGCTACTCATAACCTTCCTCATTTTTTTGCAATAGTACTGCAACAATAGTTTGAAATGAGGCAAAAAAAAATATATGCATTGGTTTATCATAATTAGGTGCCCTAAGAATAGGGCATCCTTAATAGCTTGCTTGATCTTCTAGAATGTAATGCTAGGCTCGCCATCCCATTTTATCTTAGATCCCTTTTTTAACATTCTTGATATAGGCCTACTAATCTCTGCAAAATTAGTCGCAAATCTTCTAAGAAAGTTAATTTTTCCAAAAATGACTAAATTCCCTTAACACTTTTAGGTTTTTGAATCTTGTCTATTGCTTCTACCCTTTCAGGGTTGATCCTCACTTCATGCATATCAACTAGACGTCCTAACAACTTTCCTTTAGTAACACCAAAATTACATTTCCTTGGATTTAAAGAGATACCATACTTAAGGGCTTTGATGAATATATTTTCTAGATGTATGCAATGATCATTCTCATCCTTGGAATAAGTGGTGAGGTCACCCTAATAAACAACCAAAAATTTATCAATAATATCAGCAAAAGCCACATACATAGCCTTTTGAAAAGTAGCCCCAACATTAGGAAGTCCAAAAGGCATCCTAACATAAACATAAGTAACCCATGGGGTAGTAAAAGCAATCTTGCACTATTCTAATTCTTTAACAACCACTTGATTATAACCTAAAAATCCATCCATCATAGACATAAGTTCTGAACTAGTGACCCTTTACAACATGGCTTCCATATTTGGCAATCCATAATTATCCTTTAATGAAGATATATTAAGATTCCTGAAATCAACACATAACCTTGTATCTCCATTTTTCTTCCTAACATGGACTAAATTAGACACCCAAGAGGAATGTCTAATAGGCTTTATGATCCTTGCATCTCTCAACTTGATTAATTCCTCTTGCATTTTGGGAGCTACGGTTAGATTTATTGGCTTTTGTTTTTGCCTAAATGGTTTAGCATCTGGTTTCAAAGAAATCTCATGTTGAAAAAGATCTTCCCTATAGGCTTTCAGGTCATCATATGACCATGCAAACACATGTCTATATTTTCTTGGCAAATCTATCAAGTCTTGCCTAATTTTAGGGGACAATTTCTTACCAATGTATACTTTCTTAGGTGTTTCCTAAGTTACCAAATTTATCTCCTCTAGATCTTTAGCATCATATTTATTAGCATCAACTTGTGACCTATCTTGGTTATCAAAAATAGTTTCTAAAACAACTAAACCCTTTGAGATTTTGTTTGTCTTTAATTGCACAACTTCCTACCCAAAAGCAATATCTTTTCCATTAATATTCTCTACATAGGCTACACAATCAATTTCTTGTCTTGACAACATATTTTCACAATTCAAAAATCTTAGAATATCCTTATCATCTTCAAATACTTTCCAATTCTAGACATTATTAGGGAAAGAGGGCCTAGTTTGAGTCTCAATTTTGGATATACCAACAAATGTAATATCATCAAGTTTTATTGCTATATTTTCTAGCAAATCTACCATCTTATTATTGGTTCTATCCTTCCAAACTATCCCAAATGCATCAAAACATTCAATCATGTCCCATACAACATTTCTATATTGTTTTAATCTTTTATTCTTTGACACAAAAGAATTTCTTTCTTGGGATAAAACCAATTTAGAATCTCCTATAACATGTAAACACTGTATCCCATGTTTATTATCTAGTCTAAGTCCTAACAGCAAAGCCTCATATTCTGCTATATTGTTAGTACAAGGAAAACTCAATGTAAAAGAAAATTTGTATGTTACCCCAGTAGGAGAAATCAATGACATACCTATACCTACTCCATCTTTGCAGCAAGCACCATCAAAGAACATGGTCCATAAATCACCTTTTATCTTTTTTTTTGTGAGCTCCTACTTCCATCTAAGATCTATGCTTGCCTTTCTTCAAAGTCAGAACATGAGCTTTGAATGCATTGAGATCTGTATCCACAAATTTTTTCATATCATCCTCTATGTCTTCTTCTATCATGTATACACTTTTAGGCTCCCTATTTAGTTTTATCAAATTTCCCTTAATATTGAAAGTAGCAAATGATAAATCACATTGTAGACTTTCTCCCATGGCAGCACTCCATTTTCTAGATAACAGCATGCCATACTGAGGTGGAATATCAACAACCAATACACTCATAGTAAGTTCTTTGTTAAGACAAGTTGTTAGTCTATATGGTAGAGAATTAATAGTACCTATTGTTTTCACTTCTCTTTTATCCATAGCACATCTTCCTTGAGTAGTATCTACCTTCAAGCCTAATTCCTTCATTATTTCAAAAGGCATCATAGTATTGGAAGCACCAAATTCAATCATGAAATTTTTTAGTGTTTTACCATTTACTAAAATACTTACAAAAAATGGCTCGACATTTCCTAAACATTGATTTATAGAATTATCCAAAAACATTTGAGTAATTTGACACACAACTACTTCAGCTTCTTTTTCTTTCACATTTTCTTTACTACTTTCCTTGGGATTGTGTGAAATATCCCTTTACTAATTTTATATGATATTTCATGCCTCTAATCAAATTTTCAAAATCAAACAACCAATATCACAAAGATCCACCAAATTTCTCAATAAACCCCAAATCGGGTATGCCAGAAATAGTGCAAAAAACTTCACAGCTTCACATATTATTAATAAATATGAAAATGGACATGATGGGGACACAACCCAAGAACAAAATGGACACAACAGAAAAGGAAAATTGTATTAACTGAAAAATAAGCTAGTACATTCAGTACAGAGAAAATAAACTTCAAAACATGCCCTAAGGGCTTACAATAGCATAAATGTGGAGATAATTTCTCCTTTCAATACCTCCTCTCAAACTCCACTCCGAACTGCCTTTTACAATGTTAGAAATCTCCTTAAATAAACCTCAAAGGGTTAAGGACTAGGAGTACATTCTAGAAAGTGCTAGTAGGCATCCACCGACCAAATAGAAGGTTCTAGAAGCTGCGTTAGAAGTCAATGCAAATCTAGAAGAATCCAAAAATGGTAACTGAACTTTTAGGAGGCATAACTTTTGAACCGTAGCTCCGATTGACAAATCGTTTACATTTTTGGAAAGCTCTCAAAGTGCTCTATAGCCCTATGGACCAGCTTACTTGTCCCCCATTTTTTGTCCCTTTTTGAGGCCATTTAATGCCCCTAACCTGACTTTGAAGCATTCTTAGGAGGTCTCCACAACCCAAAAAAATTGCAATAAGTCTCAAACCATGGGGCCTTTTGACCTAATTCTTTTTCTAAAATGCTCTAAATTACAATTACATTCATCTAGGCAATTTACACCTCCTAGTTCACAAAATGATGGCTCAGTTACATACTCCTATTTTTTTGAGATTTACACAAACACTGATAGTGGAACTGTGAGAGTTGGAACCTTTATTTGACCCAAATGGGTATCCAAAAATGAAAACATAAGAAATAGAAACTAAGTCTAAGTATTTTTTTTTGGGTGAAACAGGATTGCCCTTATACCTCTGGATGCTCCTGCATCAGACACCTAGGGTAGATTGAAAAGTGACCCTTTCACTTTATGAATGGTAGAGGAAATTCCAAATGGGGAACCTCAGCTGCTGAAATCCAAGTTGAGTCCTCAATCGATCGTCTTTTCCATTTGACCAAATACTCTTCATACTGCCTATTTCTGGTACTCCTACCCACACGATGATCTAGAATGTCTTCTATCTCCTCCTTCTTAGAAGCAGCAATTGGACATGGCTCTAACACTAGCTCCTCATCTACACCATCATCATGATACTTTGTTAAATTTGCAATGTTGAAAATGGGAGAAATGTGAATACCATCTGGAAGCTCCACTTCATATGCATTTCCTGAGTCATGTTTCTTCAAAATTTTGCAGGGGCCAAATTTCTTCATTTTTAGCTTGTTGTAAGTACCAGCTAGAAATCTTTCTTTTCGTAAGTGCACCATGACTAGATCCCCTACTTGGAATTCCTTATGTCTTCTCCTTTGATCAGCCCTAGCTTTATACTCTTGATTCATCTTGGTAATGTGTGCTTGAACCTCCTCATGTAGATGCTTGATATGTTTAGCAAATTCTTCCACTTTAGCACTTGTCCTCTCCCCTTGCTCTATCTTCCTCAATTCTAGTGTAGTCCTTGGGCTATTGCCATATACAATTTGGAATGGTGATTTTCCAATACTCCTATTTATAGAGTTATTGTAAGCAAACTCTGCTTGTGGTAGAATCAAATCCTATCCCTTGGGCTTATCCCCAACTAAACATCTCAGCAAATTGCCCAGACTTCTATTTACCACTTCTGTTTAGCCATCAGTCTGCAGGTGATGTGTGGAACTAAATTTTAGGTCTATTCTCAACTTCTTCCACAATGTCCTCCAGAAATACACCACAAATTTAGTATCTCTGTCAGAAACTATACTCCTTGGAAAACCATGTAGTCTTACCACCTCTTTGAAAAACAAGTCTACAATATGGACAACATCATGAGTTTTGTGGCATGGAATGAAATGAGCCATTTTGGAGAACCTATCAACCACCACGAATATTGAGTCATTACCCCTTTTTGTCCTTGGCAATCCAAGAATGAAATCCATACTTATGTCCTCCCATGGCTTTGATGGGACAGGCAATGGCTGATATAGGCCAGTATTGTGACTAAACCCCTTGGCAACTTGACAAACCTGGCAACTCTGTACAAACTTCTTCACATCTTGTGAAATTTGAGGCCAAAAATAAAGTTCTCTAAGAATGGCAATGGTCTTATCTCAACCAAAATGTCCTGCCATCCCTCCACTATGTTTCTCCTTAATCAGATTTTCCCTCATGGAACTCCTTGGAATGCACAATTGACTACCCTTGAACAACATGCCATCCTAAATCAAATAGTCTAACCACTTGGTTCTATCTATAGCAATAGGTTCTTTACAAGCTTTCCATGCTTCAGCAAAATCAGGATCCTCGGGGTACAATTTCTTGAGTTCATCAAACCCAACTACTTCAACCTGCATTACTATAAGCAACAACTGTCTCCTACTTAGTGCATCTGCAACCCTGTTAGATTTTCCACTTTTATGCTTCAACAAAAATGTATAGCTCTGCAAGAACTCTACCCACTTCATATGCCTTTGATTCAATTTACCTTGGCTATTTAGGTACTATAATGCCTAATGATCAGTATACAAAACAAATTCTTTTGCCAATAAATAATGCCTCCATTTCTTTAAGGCTCGAACTATTGCATAGAAATCTTGATCATAAATAGAATACTTCTTCTTTGCAAAGATTGTAGGTTGTTTTAGGTTGCAAAGATGGTGGAGGGGGGATGACATAAGATTTCTTGAAGGAGTGATGGGAGGCTGGCATGGGGGGTTTGGAGATATCCAAGACCATGAAATCCTAGATTTTTTTGTGCAATAATAGGCTTTCTGATTCCTTGCTCTTGTGGTCCTAAACCTTGACCTTGATAATGCCATCAATTGAGCATTTGAACTAGCTAAGGATACTTTTTTCTTGCAAAAAATGGTGGAAGTGCTTTATCAGATGTACTGCAATAGGGAGATACTATTCTTAATTCTTCTGCTGAGAGGAGGCCACTATGGATGAATGTAAGTGAACCAAGAGGGTATATTATAGATGGTGAAATAGCTTGGATAGGTGGTAAGATGGAAGCATGGAGTGGAGGAGATGGTAGGATAGGATCTTGATTTAGCTGATGGGATGAAAAGATATCCTGCAATAGAGGAGGTATGGCTTGAGATTTTGGAGATGGAGGGGATAGTGACTGCACTATGGATGGAAGACATGGTACAATGATATCTTCATTTATGCTTTGGGGGATGTCAACATGCTTTTGGGCAAGATCTTGATAGGATTGGTTTGGAGTGGATGGTGCGATAGGAGGTGAAGGGATGGACTCTTCAAAGTCCACGGATGGATAGATGGGAGATTCAGTAGTGGAGATGGGTGAGTAGAAGATGGATGCATAAGGGTCATTATGGGAGATTTGGGAAATTCTTGGAGGTGATGTGCATAGGATTTGGAGGGTTTTGATAGATGGTGGGATTTTGATGCTTGCGAGAAGTGGAAGGATTTTAAGCAATTTGATGGATGGTATGGGGATGATAGCTATGGCAGATGGAGGTGATATTATAGATGGGGAAGCTTCATTACTGACTACTTCACATGGTTGGATTAGATGACATGGCTTATCAACTACTGGAGGTAAATTTTCTTGTATTTCCTCTAGGAGATTCCTTGGAGACTCGTGTGTCAGAGGTGGAGGTGGATTGATAGGAATAGCTAGTGTGATGGGGGTGGAAGATTGGAAGCTTGGTTGATTGGGTGATGGAGGAGAAGCTGGGATATCAGATGGCATGACTAGATAGTTTGGAAGAATGCGTGGATTTTGTGGGATGCTTGGGGGAATGTTTCTAAGGCTTTCAATATACTCGTCATAGTCAACAAGATTTTCATCATCATTGGAATAGGAGGTGGTGGGAGAAAGGACAATATGACTGAACACATCATGATAGGTTTGGGATTTTATGTTTTGATGATGAGTCAGATGGGGATGGGGTCTTGCATATGGATGAACATGAAAGCTCATGGTTGGATTTGGATTAAGCAAAAATTTTGGATTGGCTGATGAAAGATTTCCTAGGGAGAGTCAAAGCTATATTATAGACCTAAGAAGGATTTGCTGGAGATTTTTGGCTTTCCTATGGATGGAAGACTTCAAGGGCATGCTATCAAAAAGTGAGAGTTTTTCTTTTCTATGCACTGGATTGGTGGAGATTGTGTCAACTTAAGGATAGACTAATGATCCTATGGGCATGACACAAGATTGACCACTTGTGGATCCCAACCTTTAGCTCAAGGTGATGAGGGATAACAAGTGACAAAGCTAGATTACCCTAGACAAAGCTCTATCAAAGGGATAATCTTGGTGAGACTGGTGGATTGGTTGGATTGATTGGATAGCAAATTCTAGCAGAATGACAACAACTCTCTAAAGGCTTGGGTGTGATTTTGGATTGGGTTGCTAGCTGGCTGGGGGGGATGATTTGGAGAGACTTTGGATTTGGGATTGTTCTAAAGCAAGCAACTAGATAGATTTGGTTGTAGCAAGGGAGCTTGGATGATTTTTTGATGAGGCAGTGACTACGCTAAGTATGCCTTGAGCTGGGAGATTTTTGCTTTTTTGGGATTTTGACCACAGTTGGCAAACATTCATTCAAAAGCTATGAACAAACAAGCAGACAAAATTTTGGAGCAAGCACGTCAAACACACCAACATCCTAGGAAGCTTTCTACAACGATGAAATTTGTTATAGCTAGGGAGTCCTCGATATACGCAAGGTACATGAGGCCCAAATCTATAGATGAAACTAAAAAGATGTCACACAGCTGAGAGGAGCGGTAACCCACTTCTCCTCTTTCACTTCTCAAGGGTATAAAGTTCCTTGAGGCTTAGCCTGAGTGACAAAATTTTGATTTCAAGAGAGGTGTCTTTAGATTCACCTCCCAATTTTTATACTCCGCTAGAACACTCGAGTTGAGTTCATCCCAAGGGGTGATGAAATCCCCAAGCAGGCCTCATAAAAAGTGTAAAACAACACCACATACATGATCTTGGGCTTTAAAAGACACGCGTTTATTCCAATTGATGATTTAGATTTTGTAAGCTATGATTGAAGACACTTGTGATTATGGCATACAATGTTCATTCCAATTTGACAGCATTGTTAGCATAATGAAAGTTGAGAGATCGTCAACATAAGAAATGCGAGCATCATTGAAAATGCGTCCAAACCATGCAATGTTCATTGATTGTTAGGCATTCAAGATTGAGTGTGAGTTTGTTTTAAGCCCAAAAAAAAGATGTGTGAAACTTGATTGCCAAGCGCACGCTCGAAGGCCCTCCACATCAAGATTTTTTCATTTTTTATGCCCAAATGAAGTGTGAGTGAGATTAATGTGCATTCAAAGAATTTTCTAACTTAGAAAAACCACTAAAAACCCAAGTGAGTGGAGTTTGATCTTTGTGGAGCACTTAACACCTTCTTAGGTAGACCCATCCCCATAGATGGAACTGAGATTGAAACCAATGGTTAAATTGATGGCTGATTAAAGAGGGTGAGTCCAACTACAAACTTACTCAAAGCGTCTTTATTAGTTTTTATAACTTAGAAGATTTCAAAAATGTGGATTCTTTTTATACCCCAAAAGATGATTGTTTGATCTATGGCATTCAAGATTGGATTTGTTGTTTTAATCATGCATTCATAAAAAAAACAAACTTGATTTTAATCCATGGCACTTATGAGTGATTTTAGCAACATGCATTCAAAGACAAGTGATTAAACATTCAAGTTTTTTCTTTTGAGCATTCAAGATTGAGATTTTGTGTGTTGTTTTAAGAACTTTGAAGTGCTTTGTTTTAACCTTAGATCATTCAAGATTGTTTTGGACTCAAAAGTGAAAATGACTCTTTGGAATTTGGTTTTCATTCAAGATTTTGTGTTCTAGTTTGCATATTTTAAGCCAAAAAATGATATTCCTAGATTGTTTTGATGCATGAAAAACCTAAGAAACATTCAAGATTTTGCAACAAGACATTTGTTTGGAACAAATAACAAAGCTTTTAGGACAATTTTTGGAAACCATTTAGGAATCTTAGTTTTCATGAGATTTTTAAAAGAACTTTAAAATATTTGCAAATGAGGTTCATTTTATCCTTGATTGATGCTTTGAGTTTGATTTAGATTTTAGTGTGCACTTAGTGTTGATTTTGAACCTTTTGAAATGGAAACTTGAAGTTCTTTTTAAATTTCCAAAAATGAAGTGTTCCTAACTTTGCATGAATGCATCTAAAACCTTGATGTTGCAAGGATGCAAATGATTGGATTGGTTTAGTTTCACTTGTTAAAAGATTTTTTCTTTTTTGCAAATTTTTAATTTTTTAATGGATTTAAGTATGATTTGGGGGTTCATTTTAAGCACTAAAAAGAAGTGTGTATGATTTTACTTCCTTAAAAAAAAATGGCCAAGATCTCCCACAAGAAGAAGAAGAAGAAGTAGATGGAATAACAAGAATATAGACAAGAAGAGGAAGAAGAATTCCAAGTGCTTTGTCCACCTATAAGCTTGAAAAATCTGCAAATACTATGAGATAGACTATGAGTTCCTTCGTCTTCTTCATGCTCATGTGGACCTACAAAACCAATTTATACAATCCTACCAATCACAAAAACAAGAAAAATTAGCCAAAATTAGCAAATGACATACAAAACTTGACTAAAAAAGCTAATGAAGATGACCCATGCGGGGTCCCACCGGGCGTGCCAAAATGTATATGAGCAATGTTAGTATGCTAATAGAAACCAAATTTAAATAAAGCTTCTACAAACTAAAAAAAATTCATAAACTTCAAGATAGACTAAGATGAGCTCTTAACTGAGAATATGAGCCATTAATGGACTCTCTCAATAAGAAGCTCTCTTGTTGAGTGGCTTTGTCTAAATAGATAGGATGTATGCTCAAGCTTATGCTTCAAAAATGGCTTCAAATGGAGTTGGAATTTGGGTGTGAGTGTATGGTTTTGATGTAAAATGGCTTCTTAAAATGGCATTATGAATTTACTTCATGGATTATGTTAAAATGGCTTGGGAGAGGATTCCTTAAATAGGCAAAGGGCTTGAGGGATCAAGGGCTAGGATGCAAGGATGGGGAAAAGCTTATGGAAGGCACAGGTTGCATGAGAGGAGAGCACATGGATTGTGCTTCCTTACAGCCAATCAGAGAGTGACACATGTCACAGGGTGAGAGGATGAGTCAACAAAGGAGGCTCAAGGGATAAAATCTTCATAAAGACCCTCATAATGGCTTGTAATAGCAATAAAAGGGCTTGGAAGAGTCATTTATGGCCTAGTGGGCTTCATAAAGTTTTATGGTTGGGATATTTTGAGGGAGATGAGAGAAATTTCAACTTGGGCTTGATTAGGAAGGTTTTAAGCTTGCTTAGGGTTGTGCAAATGATTACAAGATGGATTAGTATGATTTAGGATTAGGTTAGGGATAGGCAAGTGGATGGCATTTAATGAGGGTGGGTGAAGGAGGAGATATTTGTTACCTTTGGCTTGGGTTAGTAAGTCTTAAACCATGTTTAGGGAATGTGACAAGGTTAGGAGGGGATTAGGATTAGGTTTAAAGACATCTTCTAGAAGAGTCTAGACTTTGGATGAGGATAAAGACTTTCTAGAATAGTCTAGAATTTCCTAGGATGAGGATGAAGACTTTCTAGAAGAGTCTAGAACTTCTTAGGATGAGGATAAATTAGATTTTTAGGAAATAAAGTTTTATTTATTTCAAGGGTTTGGGTTGAGGAGATATTTATTAAAAAAAATTTAATAAACATGAGGATTAATATTTAATCTTAATTAAATTTTGAGTTGGGATTAGGGGTAGGAAATTATGGGATTAGCCTTTAATCAAAATTAAAGAAGGATTAGAAGATTTTGGAAGAGGTTAGTGGTCTTAAGGAAATTGGCCAAGCTTTGGGCAAAAAATAAATTTTTAATTTATTTTGGGTTTTTTGGTCAATTTATTAATTAAATAATTAATAAATAAAGAAATAATGTTTAAATATGATTTAAACATTTTTGAGAGGGATTCCTTAATTAAATATTTTTAATTAAGATAAAGGGATTTAATGGCATAAAAATAAATAAATTAATTAATTAATTAATGATGATGTCATCAGAGATTTTTCAGAAAATAAAAATACTTTATTTTCTAAACATTTTTAGGTGTCTATAGGTGCGAGTACTGTAGGTACTACACATGGACTCAGGCTCTCTCAAATCAAGCCCTTCCTCAATAACTCCTAAACCTATCTATTTAGCTCCTCTATTTCAGTAGGAGTCATCCTGTGAGCAGCCTTGTTAGGAAAACTAGCTCCTAGAATCAAATCTATTTGATGACTGATTTGCCTTACTGGTGGCAATCCATCTAGAATATTATCAGAGATAATATCTTCAAATTCCCCTAGTAAATCTGAAACTTCAAGTGGTATGTCACTACTACCTTCTTTATCTTTCCTAGGAATCAAAGCATAGCACATATGCTGATGTTTCATGCCATCTAAAAAAATCCTTCTATGAACAAGACAAATCCTAGCACTGCTACATACCTTTTCACCTTCCTTTTTCATGAGCTTCAATTTGTGGCGAACTCCATCCTTTGTCAGAGAGTATATGTTTGCATGCCCATCATGTTCTGCATGTCTATCAAACTGCCATGGTCTACCCAACAATAGATGGAAAGCATCCATCGGAATAACATCACAGAGAACTTCATCATGGTAATTCCCAATTTTGAATTTCACTGAACATTGTTCACTTACCAGGACCTTATGATCATCTTTTACCCAAGCAATCCAATAGGGTTGGGGATATTTCTCCCTCTTGAGCTTCAGCTTAGAGATCATCTCTTCTGATACCAAGTTATCAGTGCTACCACCATCAATGATCACATCACAACATTTATCCTCACACTTGCATCTGGTACAGAACAAACTCCTCCATTTTCCTGGTTCAATCTCACCACTTAGTAGGACTCTTTCATTTACCAAGCTCTCTCCTCTTTCTACATCCTCTGAATGTGATGATTGTGCATCCTTATCCATATGAGCAACCCTAGCTTGGCCCTCAGGTCTCCTATCTGTCCTTCCTTGTCATTGAGGGCATTCAAAGGCATGATGCCCTTCTTCATTATAATGGAAATAGGTACCACAGAAGCCTCCTCTTCCTTGTCCATGTCCTCTACCTCTTCCTCTCTGATTTCCAAAGTCTTGATCATGGGAGCGGTTGAAACCCTAATTCCTCTGGTTCCTGCTAGTACCCACATCTTCATTTTTCTTTTGGGTTTCATTGCGGCCTCCAAATGATCTACCGCTTCCCCTTCCTCCTTGACTACACCCTCTTTGTCTTCCTTCAAACCTTTTATTCAGCTTCTCTTCAACTCGTAGGGCAAACTGGTATGCCTCTTCAATGCTGGTCATTCTTACCAGACTTAATTCCTCCTGGATGCTAGGTTGCAACCCACTGATATAATGAGAAACCTTCTCCTTATTTGCTTCTACATGCCCCACTCTAATCAAGAGTCAGTAAAATTCCTCTCTATATTCTTGGACTAATCTTCTTGCTTGCTTTAACCCATGCATCTTCTTAAACAAATACAACTTGTAGTCCACAGGAATGAATTGCTTATTCAATTTTTCCACCATGCGATCGCATCTTGTGATCTTCTCCTTTCCCCTTCTACTTCCTTCCAATTGAACCTCTTGCCACCAAATTTTGGCATGGCCTTTCAGTTTTCCCTTTGAAAACTTAACCCTATCTGGGTCCCTGATATCCTCATACTCAAAGTATTCTTCCAGTTCATTGATCCAATCGATCAACTCATCTGGTTTCAGATTTCCTGAAAATACACCCACTTCAATTGTAGGTCTTTTCCCAAACTTAGTAATGGCCCTAAAAAGCCTTTCCTCTACATGATTTAGAACTTCCCTATCAAATTCCCCTTCTGGTCCCATTTCTTCTTCTTTGTTGTCATCTTCACTTTCATCACCTGTGCCCATAGTTGCTCCTCTACGGATCTCCTCCTACAATGTTTGTACCTGCCTTTGGAGGGCTCTAACCTCCTCAGGATTAATAGCTCTAGCCCTTCTGCCATGCTCTCTTCATGGAAGCATCTTCTTAACTCAAACCCACAACCACACAGTCCTGGTGCAAACTGCATCACAGTCGGCACTCTGTCTACACACTCAGGAAAACTAGCTCCGATACCACTTGATGGGGACACAACCCAAGAATAGAATGGACACAACAGAAAAGGGAAATTGTATTAACTAAAAAATAAGCTAGTACATTTAGTACAGAGAAAATAAACTTCAAAACATGCCCTAAGGGCTTACAATAGCATAAATGTGGAGATAATTTCTCCTTTCAGTACCTCCTCTCAAACTCCACTCCGAACTGCATTTTACAATGTTAGAAATCTCCTTAAATAGACCCCAGAGGGTTAAGGACTAGGAGTAAATTCTAGAAAGTTCTATTAGGCATCCACCGACCAAATAGAAGGTTCCAAAAGCTATGTTAGAAGTCAATGCAAACCTAGAAGAATCCAAAAATGGTAACCAAACTTCTGGGAGGCATAACTTTTGAACCGTAGCTTCGATTGACGAACTGTTTACATTTTTGGAAAGCTCTCAAAATGCTCTATAGCCCTATGGATATCTTTGCTCATCTTCCATTTTTTAGCCCTTTTTCAGGTCATTTAAATCCCCTAACTTAACTTTGAAGCATTCTTAGGAGGTCTCCACAACTCAAAAAATTGCAATAACTCTCAAACCGTGGGGCATTTTGACCTAATTCTTTTTTTGGAATGCTCTAAATTACAATTACATTCATCTAGCCAATTTACACCTCCTAGTTCACCAAAATGATGGCTCAATTACATACTCCTATTTTTTCAAGATTTATACGAACACTGATAGTGGAACTGTGACAGTTAGAACCTTTATTTGACCCAAATGGGTATCCAAAAATGAAAACACATGAAATAGAAACTAAGTCTAAGTATTTTTTTTGGGTGACACTGGATTTCCCTTATACCTCTGGATGCTCCTGCATCAGGACATTTTTATAGAAATTTCAGCAGCATAATAGCCTACAAAATGACATTTCTAGATCTGTATAACATTTACACAACAGCTCCCAAATGCAGGGCAAAAATAATGCTCATCGAGCTCCTGAAGACAACACAAAATAGCCAGAAACACCACAAAAGCACTGATAATCTATCATAGAATTATAATCATGACCAAATACATATATTTAGATCTATTTAAACATCTAAATGTCTAATATATAGCAGAAACCAAAACTGATATGAAATACTCAACCAAAAACACCAAACTCTTACAAAAAATCACACCCGAAAACTCACAAATCTGCACTATTCAGCACAAAGGAAAACTCTGTATGAGCATGCACATGGAATGGCCTCAAACTCTCATCCTTAGCCTTCCTAGAAACCTAAAAACTCTTGTTCTTGGGTCTCCTTCTCCACAGGTTTGGCAACCTCTGAAGAACAACAAAGAAATGAGCAAAAATCAAGTTCTGGAATGAGCCCAAAATGCCTCCAAACCCCTTAAAAGAGGGCATAACCATAACTCACATCCAAGAGGGGTTAATAAAACATATTTTAATAATAATTTTCATTTATTAGTCTATTAGCTTCCAAATATTATCCCCTTTTTCTGAAACTTCACCTTTTTGGGCTTGCCTGCCTTAGCAAAGATTATTATTTTTAATTATTTGAAAAAGGGACATGACAAGTCCTCCCCTTCCAAATATTGCTTGTCCTTAAGCAATGGTTGAACAATAAACCAATCAATCCACCTGGATCCCAAATGTAGTCATGGACTATACTATTTTCAATTAACACAGGCTCCTGATATATCCTCTGTAGTATAACCAAGAGGAATCCATAATCAAACTGACAATTATAGCTCAACCAAACTCCAAAATCACAACTTCCACAATCAAAAACCCACGAGACACAAACTCTTAGAACATCAAAACTCAATTAAAGTGGAAAAATCAAACTACCAACATAGTAAATACCATCAACACATTCCACTGGCCTATACGAAATGTACAATCCAACTCTGCAACAATGGTGAATGCTCCTGAATGAAACTATACCAAGTATGGAGAATCCACACGCTGTACAACTCATGCAGTCAACAAAACTCTATAGATCACTGAACACTGTCTCATAACCATAACTCCCATGCACCCCTGATGGTAAAAAGCCATCACAAGATAAACAACAAGAAATGGAACCCAAACCAAATTTACTTTCCATGAACTCCTCAACACAAGGATCAAATGCTAACTGATGTACATACCTTGTAATATAATGTTGATAAAAAAAACCAACCTCAGTCAACAGCTCACCATGAACAAGTGATACAACCCACTGTGACTTATCACTACCTAAGTCAGGAGATGTCATAGCCAAAGGAGTAGAATCAATAACAACACTTGTTGAAGCATCACTCTGAAACTCCTACTCTAAGTCACGTATTATCAAGTTGTCAACTACAAAACCTATCGCCATGTCATGCCCATCACAACTCTCATCTCAAGGCATCAAAATATCACATAACTGATGATAAACACTAGGAACCAAAGTACATCTATATATCATCATCTCATCAACATGGCCATCAAAGGTAAATTGATGAGCATACCTCACAATGTAATGCTGATAAAATGTGACAATCTTAGTCAGTGGCTCAAATTGCAATCTAGATGTAACTAACTACAATCGATCACTAACCAAGTTGAAACTGACTACTACCTCTAAAGACATTGCCAAGGGAGTAGTATTACTAGCAGGAACCATGCCAACTATCAGCTCACCAACATCACACATGGTCTTTGATACAACATCTCTAGTCTCCGTGCCATTAGTGCTAGAGGTCACCACCATGTTAGGCATACCACAACAATCTGCTATAGCACCCAACTCAACTGAACCTGACTCTAGTGGGGATGAACTTGGTATGCCAATGTTAGTATCAAGGATGGATGCATCCCCATCTCCACTATCTTTGACAATCTCAACCATGGACATCCTCAGATCATCAGACACCACAGCTTGTGATTGTATAGAATCTAGTAAAGATTGTAGTTGCTCTAACTCCATGGTCACCTTAGCCAAATGAAATTGTGACTCCTTGAAATCCAATTGTGAACTCTCAAGAATCTCAGAAGTCACCTCATCTTCCTTGGCCAACAATGCATCATATTCTGTACTACCCCACTCCGTAAGATAATCTTTGTTGGCTACCAACTGCATATAATCTTGTCTCAGAATCTAGATAGCCTCCCATAAAGAGTGGAACTCTGTCAAGGAAAGAAAATTGCCTCCCTGCTCATCACTAGTAGGAGAACTCCATCCATAAACTACTAACAATTGATGAGCAGCATCAAAATTTTGGCAAGTGATAGCAATGTCTCACTCATTAACTCTCAACTGATTAGACACATGATGGCACTGGCTTGACTATCTCCTACAAACCTCCTCTGATGCACTATCTAAAGGAGTATCCTCAAAGTTACTAGTCTCTAGAGTATTACCATCCATATCCTGTGAATCAACTCTAAAGCTCATATCAACATACAGAGTATCAAAAACTGTAGCACTATTATCCAACTCCTTTTTACCCAAGGAAACTAAGTCTTCAAAACCACCCACTGCATCCTCCTGGATGTCATCAATGTCAATATGATCTTGTGACTCATTTGTAAACACTACCAAATATGAAAGATCATCAACACATTCCAGCAAGTATGGTCAACTGGATATATGAAAAAAGCCCAACACCGGTGTATAAAAACTAATACCAACATCAGACAAGCTGTTAGCACAAGAAAAGAAAAATCAGCTGGTAACTCAAGAAAAATCCTCACTTGATTAATATGACCAATACCAACTAACTCCACATACTTGTCATGCTGAGATAATGAACTCACAATACTATTTTTGTTCACTTTCAACTAGCTGGAAAAATCATGTGAAGTACTACCAGACTCAACCTCATGTGATGAAGCATCTAACTGTGCCTAGTACTCTTTCTCAGCAAAGTCATGAATGCTCAATGTTTGCTCATCTCTACCAGGTATCTCACCATCATGCACAACAACATCCTCATAATCATCATTTGAACCCACTACGTTGTAGTCACTACCTATTGTAACTATACCATCCTGAATACCTGTGATATCACCCTTTAACAACATGTATACAATTGTCTCAATTTGAGTATCAAGTTGACCATTAGTATCAATCTGCATAATATCCTTTCTCACTACCTCCTATGGCAGAGTAGAATCTGAGACCTCTGCCTAGCTATAAGCTAGTTTCTCAAACTCCTCATGCAAGTTCTTGGTAATTGTGTCATCTGCCCTGTGAGAAAATCTACCAAATAGAAATCTAGTCGACCTATCCAACTGAGCTAGATTGGACAACATGTCATTCATCATACGGTGGTGCTCAACCAACTATTTAGATATGTCATGGCTTATTTTCCTAAGTTTATCTCAAATGTCTAAATAACCATCCTTTCTACTATTCTGACTCTGGATATCAATTGTCCTAGATCGTGTCCTCTGAGACTCTATACTATACTTGTCCATTCTAGATAAAGTAGACTATAACCCCAATAGGTTATAACTTCTTCAAATACCAAGAACTAACATGCAATTGATTAGAAGTAGCATGCAACCATAGATTTTTACATGCAGCTGATTAGAAGCAACATGCAACCACCAAATTCACCAAGAACTAACATGAAAATGATTAGAAGTAGCATGCAACCATAGATTTTGACATGCATCTTATTAGAAGCAACATGCAATCACCAAATTCACTAAGAACTAACATGCAAATGATTAGAAGTAGCATGCAACCATAAATTTTGACATGCAAGATTTGGGTAGTTGTCAAAACTAACATGCAAACTTCTACAAACCCTCAGGCTGGCAAGATCATAGCTCTGATACAACTGAAATGTCCCTTTACTAATTTTATATGATATTTCATGCCTCTAATCATATTTTCAAAATCAAACAACCAATATCACAAAGATCCACCAAATTTCTCAATAAACCCCAAATCGATTATGCCAGAAATAGTGCCAAAAACTTCACAGCTTCAAATATAATTAATAAATTTGAAAGTGGAAATTTTTATAAAAATTTCAGCAGCATAAAAGCCTACAAAATGACATTTTCAGATCTGTATAACATTTACACAATAGCTCCCAAATGGAGGGCAAAAACAATGCTCATCGAGCTCCTGAAGACAACACAAAATAGCCAGAAACACCACAAAAGCACTGATAATCTATCATATAAGTATAATCATGACCAAATACATATATTTAGATCTATTTTAACATCTAAATTTCTGATATGCAGCAGCAACCCAAACTGATATGAAATACTCAACCGAAAACACCAAACTCTTACAAAAAATCACACCCGAAAACTCACAAATTTGCACTATTCAGCACAAAGGAAAACTCTATATGAGCATGCACATGGAATGGCCTCAAACTCTCATCCTTAGCCTTCCTATAAACCTTAAAACTCTTGTTCTTGGGTCTCCTTCTCCATAGGTTTGGCAGCCTCTGAAGAACAACAAAGAAATGAGCAAAAATCAAGTTCTGGAATGAGCCCAAAATGCCTCCAAACCCCTTAAAAGAGGGCATAACCATAACTCACGTCCAAGAGGGGTTAATAAAACATATTTTAATAATAATTTTCATTTATTAGTCTATTAGCTTCCAAATATTATCCCCTTTTTCTGAAACTTCACCTTTTTGGGCTTGCCTGCCTTAGCAAAGATTATTATTTTTAATTATTTGAAAAAGGGACATGACATTGTGATTTCCATTACACTCATGTCTCACCTTTATATCAATACCTCCCAACCATGAAAAATCTTTATTTCTATGTTCATGGATTCTTAATATATCAAACAAAGGGACTTTGATAGTGATCTACAATAACACTATAGTCATATCTATAGAAGAATTAGATGGGCTATCAATAACAATACTCCTTTTGTCATGATTTTTATCCAATATTTTTGCAATACCTTGGTGATTTTTGTCACTTATAGTGACTTCTTTTGGTATTTTCTCATCTAACCTCTTTGGAGCATTATTTGGGGATTCACAAACCTTGGGATTATCCACCTTCTTTTGTTCCCACTTTTTATTAGTAATTTTAACCTTCTTAGCAAGGATTTCTTTAGGCTTCATAGCTTCCCCCTTTTTAAGATTAACTCCCTTTATAAACATACTAGCCACCTTGTCATTACCCTCTTTTTTAGCCATGTTTCTAGTTTGTACTTGAGCTATCATGTTGGTAGTAATTTGATCGATCACTTCCCTAGAGGGCTTCCTTAATGTCACCTCTTCTTTGGCATTTACCATGTTGCACACATTGTCTTCAACATCACTCTCATCAGAAAAGACTTGATGTTACATTTCATTATGAAACTACCTTTGTTCATTTGCATCGCTATCATAATCCTCACAATCAAAATAATCATAGTGTGCCTCAAACATGTTACATCCTACATCATCATTTTTTTCTTCATGTTCTTGACACTTTTTGACTATAATCTAAATTCCAAGGAAGGAAAAGGCTACTGCACAATATTCAGGGGCATGGGGTAATTGACACACAAAGCACCATGTAGGTTCAGTAGTGAATTTAGGATCATCCGCTAAATTTATAGAGTTTTTAGATAAGGGATCAGGGGTGACCTTGTTGTTGGTATTCTTAGGGGGGGGAAGATTAGGCTGACCATCTTTCCATGTGGTATTATAGGGGAAATTTCACAACCCATTCTATTTATTAAAATTTTACTAGTAAGGAACCCTATTTTTAGTGGGATTCCTATCATTTTTTACCTAAGGGATATTTAGATTCTTTATGGCATTTAGAACATGACTTATCACACTAGGCTCTTTCTATTTTCCGTCTCCACTTTTGTGATCTTCCTTTCTATTTCCCTTACTCCCAAACAACCTAGGATCTTCTCTTTTACTTTCCAATCTCCCTAAAATTTTCAAGTTATTCTCTACATTTATAGTGATTCTAAAAGCATCTCTTAAAGTCCTAGTTCCTTATCACTAAGCTAGTATGTTGTTTACCATCAAAAGCATTCAAATAAGTAATCAGGCATACTTTTTCATCTACCCACATGTCCTACATTAGCTCATACATTCTTTTCTAAAACCTAATGTTAAATTCAGTGATAGACTCATTAGATAACCTCTTAATGTTATTGAATTCACCCAAAATGTAGTTGTGATTTTTCTTGTCACAATATTGGTCTTTGAAACAATACTCAATATCTTTCCAATCAAAAATAGATAGTTCAAGAATTCTTTTGAACCATTCCCTAGCATCTTTAGTTAATGACTAAACAAACAACTTCATAATAACATCTTCTGCTTCAACCTCATAATCACTCATGATATCCAAAAAACTCCTTAAATGGTCCTCACAAGAGATAACATTGTTCCAACAAATTTAGCCAATCTTTTTCTCATTTCTTGTGGAATAGGATTAGGGTAACCCAAGATTCCATTGAAACATATTTTCCTATAACCCTCTAACTAGATAGGTTTTCTTTGTAAATCAATCTTAGGATGATGGGCACTATCTCTCTTAGTATTATCCATAGTATTACTAGTGCTAGCATCACCAACAGATTTGTTAAGATCTACTTTATGTGAAAATGAAGATAAGAAAGAAATAGGTACCTTAGTAGTATTTTGATTTGCATCATTAGATCCATCATCATCTTTAGCCATAACTGTAGATTATCTCCTAGCATTTTCCAAGAACTTAATCTTGTTTTTTATCTTAGCTACAACTACTTCATTTTCTGCAATTTCCAACCTCTGAACCAAACTATCCTTTTTTTTCCTTTTCTTCTTGAACTTAATTTCAAAAGGTGACATGGAATCATGGATCTGAACAATCTTTGCTAGTTCTTTAATATTAACACCAATCTCCTTTTGTTTTCCTTTATCTTTAGCCTCAACAACATGCCTTACATCTTTTGATTTATTGTTATTATCTTCTAGAGCACTATAGTTCTTAATCTATTGTATTACAAGTCCTTCTAGGTTCATATTTGAGTTTCCAACAACTTTTGTTCTTGTATCTTAACCTGCTCAATTTGACCTATAATCTTCGGTTGCCATGCATTGGTTGCTATTTCATTTTTCTACTTTAGGGCAGAAATTATCCTAATCAATGTCTACTTTTCTTCAAAAGCTTTCATAATCTTCTCTTCCCTCTCCTTTTCCAATTTCTTATTTATGGCTTCTTACTCAGCAAGTTGCATTCTTAGGACCTCAATCTCATCAGGATCAAGGATAGTAAACTCAGAACTAGTAGTTTTTTCATCATTAAAACTCTTAGGATCTAGGTGTTTTAGTCTTACTTCATCTTGAGAATAATCAAATAGGAAAGGGTTTGTACTTTGTTGAAAAATACTATTTCCATTTCTTTTGTCTAAACTGGGTGTATTGTGCAGCCCTACAATTTCTTGACATATCACTTTGGGTGTGCTTAAAAATTCATCACCAAATAGTCTAGGATGGGATCTGGAACTTTGGCAAGATGATTCCCTTTCCATAATATAAAAATGAACATTCTCTACCCTTATTACTTGCTCTTGGGGATTGTCTTCTCTATGCATTTAAGATCTTTTCACAGCCCAATTTTGTCTTCCCCTAGGAGGGAGATCAGTTCGTAATTTGATTCACAAGTTTTTCTTCACATTTTCCCATGTGTTCTTATTCTCCATGATTTGAGATAACAATCTTCTAAGTATTGACACTGGTTAAAACCTTATGAGTCACCACTCACCCTTTTAGAATGGGAAAAATTTTGAATATATCATAATTACTTCACTAATAATCATAGACAAAAAGCAAGTAACCCTCAAAACCACATAAAAGTTCATGTGAAAATGCCTACCTCAAACTCTACCCAAGGTAAACACAGATCTTGACTAATACTTTGGTTTATGACACATAAAGTGTTATTATCCCCAGCAAAGTCACCATTTCATTGGTGTTTGAAACTACTGAACAACAAAATGCTCAATACCAAAGTGATAATAATCATATAACCTAAGGATTAACAGATTCCTATTAACAATTACATGTGTAAACCACTTGGACCCAACTTCAACAAAACCAAGGATGGTTTTCTACTCTTTAGGCTCTGGAAAACCAAGGTGGGTATACCTAGGGATGATTCTAATGCAAATTTTTGTATCAAAATTATCTTAGTTTCATTATGATTCTCATCTTCTATCTTTAGACACATACATAGGTTACCAAATTCTTTAATAATTTCAAGTTTATATGCATCCCTCATAAGTAGATCTAGTCATAATTCTCCTAGGATTTTCAAATATTTTTAGAAATAGTAGCTACCTAAGACTCAGAAATTAGATATAAATGAGTTGTGACTACCATTTTTAACTTTGAACCAAATAGAATGAAAATAATCTTGATTTATTAATCGATTTGATATGAAATGGTAGAATTTACTCTCAATTTTGATGTATATGACTACTGCCTTATCCATTGAGCAATAGATTAACTATTAGAAGGATATCTAACTCAAATAACTTGTAAATGAATCCATCAATTGTAATCACCCATCTTCATTCTTATGAACTATCCATTTCATAAACTCATAAACTCTACTAGTCTACTAAAGCATCTATTTAATTCCTTGGATTAAAAGCAATGATAGAACCAGTATACAATCCATCTAGATTACATTCAATCAATTAAACCTTGTTCAAATGACTTCACAGTAAACAAACTCATAAAATAGAGATAGAAATTGGTGACACATATTTGATGCAAATATCCTTTTTTTATTATCCTTTTAGATGACTAATTCAATGACCAATAGAAGCTCAATGAAAAACCCATAATCTCTTGTTGATTTTTTCATTTCTATATATATCACCAAAAGTACCCATTTAAAGTAAACTCAAAACAACTACATACTATTGGACCAACTATATTTTCTTGGACACCACAAAATTATACAACTTTTGGACCCATCACAATGCCTTGAAAATTCATTTATATAAGCATGAGTTGCAACAAGAAAAGGGAAATTGTGATTAACAGGTGTCTCTTTACAACAAGGAATACAACAACCTTTTACAAAATATCCATGACACTTTAATTCAAAAAGAAACAACAAAATAATTGCAAATGATAGCTCGAGCATCAAATCTTTAATTTTTTCTTTTTCTTTAACTACTCCCTCTTGGTAAAGCCTTTAATTCTGTGATTGGTTCGCATACAATAACCTCCTTCTTTGTTGGCCACTTGCATGCTTTGGTTGTTGCTAATTCACTAATAGATTTTTGCCACCTGGCATCAACATCAGTTTCCCTTCTATGATAAATCCATTCATCTCAATTTCAATTTTAAATAAAGTATCAATGAGTTCATTAAAAGCACATTAATCAATATCACGTTCAAAAATGGATGCCACCTATGGCAAGTCTACAATATGGTCAAAATAATTAGACCATTCATTTGAATCCTTTACTTGGTTGTCATGAATTTGTCCTTTTTTTTTGAATTGGCATGACATCTCAGCCACTCTCTTTTCCAATTTTGGTCTTTTGTTTACACACTGAGTCAAAACCCTTCAATCTTCATAACCCCAAAAATACAATTAGCAAGACTTTACATCTATTTGGTGACATTTCAAAATGCTCCAAGCATAGAAGTGCTAGGGTTTCTTAAGTATTGTATTGAAATTCCTTTTATGCTCATATGCAGCCCTTCATACTATAGAATCTCAAACCTTCTTATCAGATCCTTACATTTTTTATGCTTAAACATATTGCTCATACCAACGTAAAGCCTTAACTAAACCTTTCACTTTACCCTTTACACTAATATGCACATGTACCACTAGAACCTCTAAAAACCTTCTTTATGTTGTTACACTCATTTCAACACTCAAAGCATCATAACACTTTAATCATCCATCTTCTATTCATACATTTATGGCTTTACCTGTGGCATCGTAATGATCTTTTATTTTCTTTAATATCCTTATCCTTGTAACATTGGGAAACCTTTATAGTTTACATCCCATTCTTTTCTTTCTCCCTTCTCATACAAGCGTAAAGCCTTCTTTTCATTCCCCCATCTCTCTTTTATGCTTATACACTTAAACTTAGCTTGTAACCATGGAGAAAAGGATGAAAAACCTCTTCATTCATATGATGACCATACAATTGTAAGGACATAATGAGAATTTTTTCCTTTCACTTATCAATGACCCAGATCAGATCTGAGGAGAATAGAAAAAACATCACCATTGATTTTAGGCACATGCAGAATGAAAAACTTAAGTTGTCTGCCACATGGGCCGGGCCCATCTGACATGTGTGACATGTCACCATTTCATTTGTTCTCATCAGGGCCCATCTAACAACTTAATAGGTCCCACAAAGCACATTCTTCTTTATAAAATTTCTTTAAAGTTATTCACAAGTCAAAGCAGCAAAGGCACATAAACAAAATTAAACTTTACTTTGGTCTTACAAGTCCCTCTTACACGTAGAATCATAAAACCACTTTATATCTTATCATCAGCCATCCTTTATGCCATCCTAGCATATTATGACTTTAAACTATTTAATGTATCATAAGTGCATAGATCAGATCACAAGACCTTTCTACCTCTTCGCTCAACACTTTACTCGTATTCCCATAAAACCATCTAACATGGTCACTTTTAAACCTATTACGCTCATACTTGCTTAACAAAACAACTTATGACTAGAAATACTTTTTAAAACTCCTTTCACTCTTCTACTCAACTTATCACCATGGAACCATAAGTCCATCTCCAAAACATAAGAAAAACCTTTGTGCCTCTCCACTTGATGAGAAATCATAAGACCAGAGGACCCCAAAGTGGACCACTCCACTATTATGGAATACAAAATTGTATTCCCATAAGAAATGAACTCCTTTACATCTTTATGACATTTGGTGAAGCATGACCAGAGAAATAAAAACAAGAAAGCACTTCATTCTTATAGGAAACCTAAATACCGTAAGAGCATAAAAGAGAGAAACTTAGGCATTTTACAAACCCTTTCAAAAAAATAGAAAATAACCTAGGGTTTCACATATTTAGGGCACTTTAATGACTATCTTGAAGACAAACCTTGAGAATTTAATAAAATTGAAGCAGCATAGAGACTAGGACATGATTAGGGGAATAGGATTTGAAAAATTATAAGGAAAGAAACCCTAATCTATAGGATACCATGACTTAAATGATTTTTTCACCAAAATTTTTGAACTTCTCTACACTATGAAAAATTAGATCAACAATACATACAATATTGTCATCCTATTGTGTCTCACACTTTCTCTAATCATACATCAAATTTTACATCACATAAGGCTAGCATATAATTTAAGATTTCTTCTTGATCATTCACATTACATCACCATCACATCTTATTTGCACATGATATGATGTTTACTTATATCTTGCAAACTCATAGAACTTTTCTCAATTGGCCTTAATGCTTTCACACACTTGACCAAATATAAACATAACTTTTGGTAAACATGTAGGATGTTGGCCCATTATTACTTAGTAATTATTTTATCACCAAAATAATTCCTTAAGTTATATAATCCAATTCTCAGATATGCATGTTTTGTTCTGTTAAATACCCAAACTAGTTTCTTGACTATAACTTGCACCATACCATCCATATAGGTCTATGAACTAACATGCATCATCACCATGTTATTATCTATCAATCCTCAACTATTCCTATCCTAACTCAAACTTAGTCATTTTTACATGCCATATCTATCTCTGTACTGATGCAATCTGTCTAATACTTAGACACTCTTCTAACTATGATTATATAAATAAAATACTAAATACATGTTTCTATAATTGACAATACTTCAAACATCTAACTATCCATATTGCCAAAAAATATCACCATGGGTTATCACTTTCGAGGCTATGCCTACCATGTATAAAGATAAGGCTGAAGTGCCACCTTTCTTGCTTGGTCTCAAAATTTTTGGAAGGACCTTCATAATTGTCTCATTGATCGAGGAGCTTCTTCTAATGTCATGCCACTTTGAATAGCTTAGAAGTTGGGAGTCAACCCACAACCCAAAAATCGATTAGTAATTCAACTCAACAAAAAATAAGTGAAGGTTATAGGAGTGTTGGAGGACATTAACATATAGTTGACTATAGACCCCCAGATTCAAGATATCATTGACATACATGTGGTGAAAATGTTGGAAACATAGAACCTATTACTAAGCAAAGAATGAACCCAATGCCTAAGAGGATGGTTCTTAGTTGACTTCACCCAATTATGGGTTCCTTGGGAGGGATTGAATAACTAGATATAAATAGATGCTAAACCAAAAATAAAGACAATGATCATGAAGTAAAATGCTTTGAATGATGTAGCATTTCTTCAATCTAACATAGGCTCCTTTGGTGAAATGGCTATTGACATAAATTTAGTTGATAAAATGGACAATCTAGGTGATGAATTATTGAACCTTTCCCCATGGGAAGAGATCATGGCTCATTTCATAGATAGAATGGTTACAAATTTATAGTTCTTAAGGGAAGAAGCTAACCTAAACATCTTTCTCCTTCAAGGATTTTGCAGGTTGCACAAAGTGAATCATTTAGAATTTGAATTCTCACATTGTCAAGAAGTGATTGCTCAAGTATTAACTCAAATAATGTACTAAAAAAATGGTCAAAACACAATTGAAATACCAAAAGGAAATTCAAGTCCTACATGCATGTCTAAAGTCATGAATAATGAGAAAGAGGGAAACTAAGATCTATATGCATCATACAATGACACCTCTTTAGAGGGTGGAGCTTTTTCTTCCCCTCCACTAGAGATCATTAAAGTTATATGAAGAAGATGCTTTGTGAAAGGTCATGACAGGACCTCAATGTTTTTTTAAGCTAAACCACAAATCAATAAAATTAAAAAGTTGATTGAGGAGATTGAAGATAGAGGAAATAAATAAACAATCCCTATATGAAAGGTAAACAATAGTAACTCATCAAGTTCAACACATGATGTAGCATAGTGGTTCCCAAAGAAATAGTGTTTCAAAGTCCATGAGAAAGAAAATCTTTGGAAAAATAAACACAAGTCAAGGAAGTTGGAAGAACAACCAATATGAACACTCAAGTTTGATGGTTCTTAATGCAAATTAGGAGTTAGAGTAGGTATTGAAATAATTAATCCAAAAGGTAGGTCTTTTCATGTTAGGCATCATTTACAATTTAGATGTACTAAATTTTTTTTAGAATATGAAGCCTTGATCTGTAAAATTCTCTTTGTATTCTAGAAATGGGTGTCAAAGATCTCAAAATTGAAGAAGACTCCAAATTGGTGATTTGAAAAGTCAAATTGATCTACTCTTGCAATCATAGAAGACTACTTGCTTACTAAAAAAAATTTGGGACTTGATGGAAGATTTCAAAGCCCTAAACATAATGTCTATTCCAAGAAGAAGAAACATGGTAGTCGATGCCCTTGTAATATTAGCCAATGCATTGTAGCTTGTTGAAAGAATGAAACACAAAAGGTTTTTAGTTGAACTTGTAGCTACCTTATCTATGTCTAATAACATTATTAACTTCTAGGTCTTCCAAGATGATCAAAATATTATTGAGTTCATTATGTGCAATGGTTTTTTCAAAGGACAAGAAATTGATGATGCGCCTAATGAAAAAGCTAAAGAAGACAAACTAGAAGATGAAGAGGGGATCATAAATTTGAAAGCTAGTACTATTCCTAAGGGGATAGTAGAGCTAGAACATATTTTTGACCAACATTAGTTAGCACACAACAAGAGGGCCATTGAAGAGTGTGACTCTTATAATCTAGGCATGGAAGATGACCCTAAGCTGGTGAGAATTTTGAGGGCATGTAATCCCCAAAAATGAGAACGTATGCTCCAATTACTCATAGAATATGAAGATTTCATTACATGGAGTTATTAAGAACTTGGGACATATGGTCCTAAAATCATCACTCATGATATTCCATTAAAGCCTAATGCTAAGCCTTTTTATTAAAGATAGAGGCTAGTAAACCCCATTATTGAAGCATTAATAATGAAAGAGGTCCATAAGTTAATTGATGCCAAGATTATTTTTCCAATCTAACATTTTCCATGGGTAGCTAACTTGGTAACAGTAAGGAAAATGACTTGAGAGATTCACCTTTGTGTAGACTTTAACAATTTGAACAAAGCATCCCAAAAATATAATTACCCTTTTCCTTCACTTGATGAAGTATTATAGATTGTTAATAGGTCTAATATGATATCTTTTCTAGATGGACATTTAGGACATAACCAAGTAATGGTATATGATGAAGATGTTATAAATGGGGAATACTGAGAGGGTGGTTGAATAATTATTCTAAAATATTTTGTTACCAATTGGATATTATTTATTACTTTGGACCATACATAAAAAAGTAAACAAGTAATATTGAATAGTAAGAGCAGCCATGCACAAAGAGAACTTATAATACCATATTTTGTTAACTAGGGAGACCTTGGTCAAGGGAAAACCCCAATGGGGTTGATACCCACAAGATGATGTACTCATATAAATATTCCTTGTTAGAGGAAAGACCCTGTTAGGAGTCTATTAAAACTTTTTGTACATATGAGTCCCTATTAGGAGACTTTGAATCCCTATTAAGAGATTCCACCCTTATTAGGAGTTATGCTACAATGTGCAAGAATAGCTCACTGTCCAAACAAGTAATTTATCCATTTAGTTCCTCAAATACAAAAAGTATAGATGTTGTAACTTCTTTCTAGTTGATCTCTAACCTTAGCTCAATCTCAGATCACAAAATTAGGTTATCAAAAACTCACTTCTTGCATATGATACAAAACTTCACATTCATAACTTTCATGCATAAGTTCTAAATAACCTTGCAAGATGTCTTTGCATAAATACCATGCCTTTTTATAAATTTCTTCTAGGTCAACTAGGACCAAAATAAAATTTCCAACTTAGAGAAAACATCTAGCATGTCATCCCTAATTGGTCAAGTAATTATTTTGCAAACAAAATAATTCCTTTACCCATCATTCCACTATTTTGTACATAGTTATACTTCAAATACTATTGTATGTTCATGTCTAATAAACACATAACTACATTCACTAGAACTTGAATAACAAGTGTCAAATTTTTTATTCCTACAAGCAACATTAATGACTTGTTCATATTACTTCATTCTTCCTCCATGTAACCTTGCTAGTCATAGTATGACATCAACAATAAGTTACATACAAAAAAATACACTAATGTAAACCATTTTTATGCTTTGACAACTTTCTAAGTACTGAAAAGCTAAGTATCTTTATTTCCAAGTTTGTGCTACAACTATGTACATCATATCTTGCCATTTATGAAAAAATATACATATCTACATATAGCCAATTGTCAACAATCTCCCCCTTTGGCATTGATGGCAAGAAATTAGGAAAAAATGGTTAAGTATCAAAACTTTACCAAAACTTACAAAATTACTACACTTAGCATCTATTACAAATGCTCCCCCTTTTGATATAACTAAAAAATGAATAACTTACTTATAATTTTCTCATACAATTTCTCCCCCTTTGACATCAATGACAAAGGTTCCAATGTCCAAAAAAAAATTGTCAAAAAGTTATGTCTAACTACTGTCCAAAATTATCAAAATTTTAGTCTCACTATGTCAAGCTGATATCATCTTCATACAATCATCAAAATTTTCCTTTAGACTACCATACCTTTCTCCTATGTGTCCTTGGCTACTTCGGTAATAGTAAGAATTACTCATAAGGAATATGATGCCATCTCAACTATATTAATTTCGAAGTATATGAAATTGGAATATGTATCCTTTGTTTTGACACATTCCTTCAATTTTCCTTCAATAGCCAATAGTTTTAGAGCTATAGATTCCTTGAAATCTAATAATCTTCCCAAAATTTTCTCTTTTTCAAGTTGTAGTTTCTTGATGTCAATGTGAACACTAACAACTTATCCTTCAAAATCATCAACTCTACTACAGGGTTGTTGTAACTGACTTGTTAGAGCTTTAGCTCACTCAACTTCCCTTCAATCTTAATACCTAAATCTTTAGTCAAATTTTAATATAAAGTAAATTTGATGTATAGTACCTTTCCATCTTGTTGACATCTTTAGTGTTTCTTGATATAAATATTAGGACTCAGCAAATCATTCTTTATGTTTTGACAAATAGTGCTAAAAAGATTAGCATCATGAGAAATTTGAGCCTTAGACTTTGCAACACTTAACACATTTTTAAATCCATCATCAAAATATTTTAATACTTCTTTGGCTCTTTTTCTGGGGTTTTCTTCTATATGTTTGGCTACTAGAGTGTTATGCAATTTTCTAGTCATCTCCATTAATGCGCTTTGTAGACTCTTAACTTTCTTGTTCTCCTCAATCAACTTGGTCAAAGATGAGATCAAGTTAGATTGATCATCATCATCACCCATAAGGTTGTCAAGAGATAGCGGAGTGGATCAGCTAGATGCTTTAGTCTCATCTTCCTTTTGTTTCTTTTGTATTATTGAAATGTCCCTTTTATGATTTTGTATGATATTTTCAACCTTTAATTAGATCTTTAAGATCAAACAACTAATATCACAAAGATCCTCCAAATTTCTCAAGAAACCCCAAATGGAGTATGCCAAAAATGGTGCCAAAAGCTTCACAGCTTCACCTATTATTAATAAATCTGAAAATGGAAATTTTTACAGAAATTTCAGCAGAATAACAGCCTATAAAATGAAATTTCCAGATCTATATAGCCTTTACACAGCAGCTCACAAATGTAGGACAAAAACTATGCTCATCGGGCTCTCGAAATTAACACAAAAATGCCTGAAAACACCACAAAAACACTAATAAACTATCTCAAAAGTTTAATCACATCCCAATACATATATTCAGCTCTATTTTAATAGCTTAAAGTCTGAAATACAGCAGCAACCAAAACTGATATGAAATGCTCAACTAAAAACACCAAACTCATGCAAAAAACACACCCAAAAACCCACAAATCTACACTGTTCAGCACAAAGGCAAACTCTGTATGAGCATGCACATGGAATGGCTTCAAACTCCCATCCTTATCCTTCTTGGAAACCTGCAAACTCCTATTCTTGGGTCTCCCTAGAAACCTGCAAACTCCCGTTCTTGGGTCTCCTTCTCCACAAGTTTGGCAGCCTCTGAAGAATAACAAAGAAATTAGCAAAATCAAGTTCTGGAATCCCCCCAAAATGCCTCCAAACCCCTTAAAAGAGGGCATAAATTTAAATCACGTCCAAGAGAGGTTAATGAAACATATTTTAATAATAATTTTCATTTATTAGTCCAATGGTTTCCAAAGATTAACCCCCTTTTTTCGAAACTTCACTTTCTTGGGCCTGCCTGCCTTAGCAAAGATTATTATTTTTTAATTATTTGAAAAGGGGACATGACAAGTCCTCCACTCCAAAACATTTCTTGTCCTCAAGAAATGGCTGAACAATAAACCAATCAATCCACCTGGATCCCAAATGTAGTCATGAACTATACTATTGTCAATTAACACAGGCTCCTGCAATATCCTCTGCAATATAACTAAGAGGAATCTGTAATCAAACTGACAACTACTGCTCAACCAAACTCCAAAGTCACAACTTCCACAGTTAGAAACCCATGAGACACAAACTCTTAGAACATCAAAACCCAAGTAAAGTGGACTACCAACACAGTAAATACCATCAATGCATTCCACTGGCCTATACAAAATGTACAATCCAACTCTGCAACAATGGTGAATGCTCTCAAATGAAACTATACCAAGTATGGAGAATCCATACACTATACAATTCCTATAGTCAACACAACTTTGTAGATCACCAACCACTATCTCATAACCATAACTACCATGCACCCCTGATGGTGAAAAGCCATCACAAGATAAATAGCAAGAATTGGAACCAAAACCAAATTTTCCTGCCATCAACTCCTCAACACAAGGATCAAATGCTAACTGATGTACATACCTTGCAATATAATGTTGATAAAAAAAACCAACCTTAGTCAACAGCTCACCAGGAACAAGTGATACAACCCACTGTGACTGATCACCAGCTAAGTCAGGAGATTTCATAGCCAAAGGAGTAGAATCAATAACAACACCCGTTGAAGCATCACTTTGAAACTCCTGCTCTAAGTCATGTATTATCAAGCTATCAACTGTAGAACCTATTGCCATGTCATGCCCATCACAACCCCCATCCTGAGGTGTCAAACTATCCCATAACTGACGACAAGTACTAGGAACCAAAGTACATCTTTGTATCATCATCTCATCAACATGGTCATCAAAGGTAAATTGATGAGTGTACCTCATAGTGTAATGCCAATAGAATGTGCCAATCTCAGTCAGTGGCTCAGACTGTAATCCAGATGAAACTAACTACAATTGATCATTAACCATGTTGGAACTAACTACTACCTCTGAAGATATCACCAAGGGAGTAGTATTACTAGCAGGAACCATGCCAACTGCCGACTCACCAACATCACACATGATCTTTGATACATCTCTAGTCTCCGTGCCTTCAATACTAGAGGCCACCATCCTGTCAGGAATACAACAATCTGCTACAACACCCAACTCAAATAAACCTGACTCTAGTGGGAATGAACCTGATATGCCAATTTTAGTATCAAGGATGGATGCATCCCCATCTCTACTGTCTCTGACAATCTTGGCCATGGACATCCTCGGATCACCAAACACCATAGCTTGTGACTGTATAGAATCAGGTAAAGATTGTAGTCACTCTAACTCCATGGTCACCTTAGCCAAATGAAACTGTGACTCCTTGAGAGCCAACTGTGTACTCTCAAGAATCTCAGAAGTCACCTCAAGCTGCTCAGTAAGCTCACTCACCTCATCTTCCTTGGCTAACAATGCATCATATGTTGTACTGCCCCACTCCATAAGATAATCTCTATCGGCTACTAACTACATATAATTCTGTCTCAAAATCTAAATAGCCTCCCATAAAGAGTGGATCTCTATCAAGGAAAGATAACTTCCTTCCTGCTCATCACTAGTAGGAGAACCCCATCCATAAACTGCTAACAACTGACGAGCAACATCAAAATGTTGGCAAGTGATAGCAATGGCTCGGTCACTAACTCTCAACTGATTAGACACATGATGGCACTGGCTTGACTATCTCCTACAAACCTCCTCTGATGCACTGTCTAAAGGAGTATAATCAAAGTCACTAGTCTCTAGAGTATTACAATCCATATCCTGTGAATCAAATCTAAAGCTCATATCAACATACGAAGTATCAAAAACATTAGCACTACTGTCCAACTGCTCTGTACCCAAGGAAACTAAGTTTTCAAAACTGTCCACTACATCCTCCTAGATGTCATCAATGCCAATATGATCATGGGACTCATCTGTACACACTGCCAAATATGAAAGATCATCAACACATTCCAGCAAGTATGGTCGACTGGATATATGAACAAAGCCCAACATCAGTGTATAGAAACTAATACCAACATCAGACAAGATACTGGAACAAGAAAAGACAACACCATGTAATCTACTAATCAAATCCATGATAGCAGCCAAACAAACACTGCTACCAAAAAGTGTTAAAGATCTCCAGTCAACTGAATCCCAAATGCCAATATAACAATCTCGAGTCCATATCTGTAAACTAGAATCAACTGGTAACTCAAGCAAACTCCTCACCTGAGTAATATGACCAATACCAACTAACTCCACATACCTATCATGATGAGATAATGAAGTCACAATACTATCTTTGTTCACCTTCAGCTGGATGGACAAATCATGTGAAGTACTACCAACCTCAACCTCATTTGGTGAAGCATCTAACTGTGCCTGGTACTCTTTCTCAGCAAAATCATGAATGCTCAATGTCTGCTCATCTCTACCAGGTATCTCACCATCCTGCACAACAATATCCTCATAATCATCATCTGAGCCCACTACACTGTAGTCACTGCCTGTTGTAACTATACCATCCTGAATACCTGTGGCATCACCCTTTGACGACCTGTAAACAATTGTCTCAATTTGAGTATCAAGTTGACCCTTACTATTAATTAGTGTAATATCCTTTCCCACCACCTCCTGTGACAGAGTAGAATCTGAGACTTTTACCTGGCTATCAGCTAGTTTCTCAAACTCCTCATGCAAGTTCTTGGGAATTGTGTCATCTGTCTTATGAGAAAATCTGCCAAATAGAAATCCAGTCAACTTATCCACCTTAGCTGGGTTAGATAACATGTCATTCATTATATGACGGTGCTCAATCAATTGTTCAAACATGTCATGGCTTATTTTCATAAGTTTATCTTGAATGTCTAAATAACCATCCTTTCTACTGTTTTGACTCTGGTTATCAATTGTCCAAGATCGTGTCCTCTTAGACTCTGTACTATACCTATCCATTCTGGATAAAGTAGAGTGTAACCCCAATAGGATATAACTTCTTCAAACACCAAGAACTAACATGCAAATGATTAGAAGTAGCATGCAACCATAGATTTTGACATGCAACTGATTAGAAGCAACATGCAACCACCAAATTCATCAAGAACTAACATGCAAATGATTAGAAGTAACATGAAACCATAAATTTTGACATGAAGCTGATTAGAATCAACATGCAATCATAAATTATGACATGCAAGATCTGGGTAGTTGTCAAAACTGACATGCAAGATCTGGGTAGTTGTCAAAACTGACATGCAAACTTCTACAACCACCAAATTCACTAAGAACTAACATGAAAATGATTAGAAGTAGCATGCAACCATAAATTTTGACATTTATTTGATTAGAAGCAACATGCAACCATAAATTATGACATGCAAGATTTGGGTAGTTCTCAAAACTGAAATGCAAGATCTGGGTAGTTGTCAAAACTGACCTGCAAACTTCTACAAACCCTCAGGCTACCAAGATCATGGCTCTGATACCACTAAAATTTCCCTTTTATGATTTTGTATGATATTTTCAACCTTTAATCAGATCTTTAAGATCAAACAACTAATATCACAAAGATCCTCCAAATTTCTCAAGAAACCCCAAATCGGGTATGCCAGAAATGGTGCCAAAAGCTTCACAGCTTCACCTACTATTAATAAATCTGAAAATGGAAATTTTTACAGAAATTTCAGCAGCATAACAGCCTACAAAATGACATTTCCAGATCTATATAGCCTTTACACAGCAGCTCACAAATGTAGGACAAAAACTATGCTCATCGGGCTCTCGAAATTAACACAAAAATGCCCGAAAACACTAATAAACTATCTCAAAAGTTTAATCATGTCCCAATACATATATTTAGCTCTATTTTAACAGATTAAAGTCTGAAATATAGCAGCAACCAAAACTAATATGAAATGCTCAACTGAAAACACCAAACTCATGCAAAAAACACAGCCAAAAATCCACAAATCTACACTGTTCAGCACAAAGGCAAACTCTGTATGAGCATGCACATGGAATGGCTTCAAAATCCCATCCTTAGCCTTCTTGGAAAACTGCAAACTCCCATTCTTGGGTCTCCCTGAAAACCTGCAAACTCCCGTTCTTGGGTCTCCTTCTCCACAGGTTTGGCAGCCTCTGAAGAATAACAAAGAAATCAGCAAAATCAAGTTTTGGAATCTCCCCAAAATGCCTCCAAACCCCTTAAAAGAGGGCATAACTATAAATCATGTCCAAGAGAGGTTAATGAAACATATTTTAATAATAATTTTCATTTATTAGTCCAACGATTTCCAAAGATTAACCCCCTTTTTCTGAAACTTCACTTTCTTGGGCCTGCCTGCCTTAGCAAAGATTATTATTTTTTAATTATTTGAAAAGGGGACATGACCATTATCTCCCTTGTTTTTCTCTCTTCTTCTTCCTTCTCCTCCTTTTCCTTCATTTCCTATTCTTTCTCTTCTTCTTCTCACTTCTTCTCTTCTTCCTCTTCTCTCCTCTTCTTTTCTTCTTTCTTCTTATTTTCTTGCTCAAGAAACTTTAGCTTGGCTTCTTCAATCTTTTTCTTTTCCTCTTCTAGCTACTTTTTCTCCTCTTCAATCAATTTTAACTAATTTTTAATATTTCCAAAATGGGACTCAGGATGATCAAAACTTACTTAAGCATCATCATCAATATTAATAGTAACATTTGTTTGATCAATCTGCATTGTAACACCACTTACTGATACTTCCAAAGTTTTCTCTGTGGTGGTAGAGGTTTTCTTTAACTCAAACATCATCTTGTTGATGGTTGTAGTTGTTTCACTTCTTATTACATTCTCCTCACCTCCCATAAAAAAAATGGTCTCATCTTACTTCATAAGTAAGGTGTTATTTTATTCATCAATTTTTCACATAGTTCTTATCATGGATTTTTGGAGTTCCATGTTTTCTTCATGAACTAGTGCCTTCTTTTCTATAAGTTTGTCATAGAATTTCTAATACACAATGCCTTCAATGTTTTCAAGTTTCAAATTATTAAGAATCATATATCTCATAGTAGAGATATCAATCTATTCTCTCTCAATATAATTGTATAGATCATAAAAATTATTCATTTGTACAAAGTTCCCCTCATTGACAATAGATGTGTTAATCTTTTCTATCTTCAATTTCCAAGGTTACCTTGTTTTACCTACTGGTTGTCTAGAAGTAATAACCTTTTTAGGTTGTTTGACTTCTTCTTCCTCTTCTTCTTCCTCACTAGGATCTTCAACTGTCAATAATGTTTTCTTCCTTTTCCAAGGTCTAGTACCTTGTTTCTTGACTCGTTTTGACTTGTGAGTTTAACTTCTACTAGCCTTTCAGACTTCCTTTTGGGTTCACTACGTTTCTTGACTAATACAACATATGGGATGCTTTTCTCTATAGGAGTTGTTTCAATGGAGACACTGGATGCTTGATCAACTAATAGAGGTGGCACATCACAACTTGTTCACTAGTTTGTTTCAATATGGAGATTGTTTGTCTAACTTCTTGTGATTCTCTTTTTGTCATACCAGACTCAATCAATGCTTTCTTCAATATAGTATCAACCTTCTTATGAGAAGTTTTTTCTAAGCATGCCTGGTGAGTTGACTAAGTTATCTCTTCATATGTTCCAAATAGGTATGAGGCTTTGTCCTTTCTAGAGTTCAACAATAGATCAATTTTACTAATAGCGACATCATCACTCAACTCATAACTTAAGGGTTCAAGAAATGTTTCCCTTGGTTCTACTACTAAGTTAGGTCTATATCTAGCATAAAGCATATGTCATCCTTAAATCTATCAATAATTGCCACTATCCAAAATTTTATCTCCAAGATGCCTTTTATCTAGATTTGTTATCTTGTCCATAGTACATTTTTCATTGCTCATGATCTTTGTAACTGATAGAAATGGGAATCCTTTTAAGTACATGAAAGAAAATATGAGTGATTAGTGACTAAAATTTGAATACACCATTCTTAGTTATCTTTATCTTCTCCAAATTTTGAAGGAGTTGTACTCTCAAAATTTCACTCAAATTTATTTTATATTTCTCAATACAAATCTTGTAGGTTGCATAGATAAAGCCCACTAATAACTCATCATTCTTAGAACTTTCACTAATAGAAGATGCAATGATTCTTCTCAAGAATATTACATCATGTTGTCTAATGGTGTTGATCATCATTTCCTTGCCATTATAAACTACTTTAGTATTGAGTTCAACCTTCTTCCTAACTAATTTCTCACCAATGGGTACACTACCTTGTTTGCTAAGATCGGTAACCTCATGAATGAGGTTCATAGATATGTCAACTACATTTTCTCCCATCCAAAACTTCCCATTGTGAATTTTTCTTAATATAATTTGAGTCCATTCTTCATTCTCAAGTTCATGGTAGAAGTAATATCTGAATAGGTCTAAATCTTTTAGATGTTCAAGTCTAGGCTTTACAATCATATCATGGTTGAAACAAATTCCATATCCTTATTTATAAGTTCATATCCAAGATTTTCAAATTTTCTTGACAAGTAACTTCCTTTTTCTCCTAATTAAACTACATTGTTCAGAGTTATTGATAGAGCATAACTAAGGTTTTCTTGTAAGTGTTTCATAGGGAAAACCTTAAATTTAGATCTCTTAACATTCTCATCATTGTGAACTACTGTCATATCTATGATTTCACCAAATAGAAATTTATCAAAGAAATTTTGTGTGAAGAATGATAAAATACCCTTTTCAAACTAGGGTTTTTCTCAAAATAACTTAGACAAATCACTTATGGGTGCTCTAAGCTTCTGAGATGATCACAATGTGGAGGTAATTAAGTTTGTATTATGTTTATTTATCCAACTTGATATTGTATTAATTGTATCCTTTGCTAAATAAAAAAAGTTTTTAATTTCATTCTAAAATCAAATATCTTCTCAAAATCATCTATTCGATCTTCAAATGCTACCTGAGTTCAACCATAGCTTCCCTTCATCATGAAAATGCTCCACAAAACTACGCTCCATGAAATTCACTATCAAAACATAGATTACATCTTTTTTTTGACAAAAGGCTAATAGTGATATGTAATTGTTGTCATTTATGGAAACACATGATGTACATTCTTATAGGAAAGCTTGGAAATAAAGATACTTAGTGTTTGGTAATCAAAAAATTGCCCAAGTATATAATTTGGTATATAGTAGTGTATTATTTTGTTTATAACTTGTTGTTGATGTCATATTATTACTAGTAAAGTTAGATGGAGATAGTATACATGTTGGTGGTGATGTGTATAACCTTAGAAGTTAGTATGGATTGTATGGAATAGAGATAATCATGTTTTAATGAAACAAGATAGGGGAATTGAAGGAAAGGATTATTTTGTTTACAAGATAATTAGTTGTCCAATTATGGTCGACATCCTAGATATTTACTCTAAGTTAGAAAAGTGGATTGTGGTCTTAGTCAACCAAATAGCAATTTGTGTATGGCATGGTATTAATGCAAAGGACATTTTGTGATGAGAAGTGTGATTGTGATTGCAAGTGCTATCTTGTAATTGTGATTATATGCTAACTTTTGTGAAAGTGATATATGAAAAAATTTATGAGCTATTTTTTGATTCAATATTGAGTTGAAGATCATATATTATTCAAGGAAGAAGTTACAATTTGATTACTTGTTCAGGCAGTGAGCTCTTCTTGTAATTAGAAGTGCATGTTTGTGTAGTGGGCTCATCTTGTATTCTCTATACTACAACTCCTAATAGGGATTCAAAGTCTCCTAACTGGGAATCCTTATACTAAATTTTCTCATTAACTCCTAACAGGGTCCATTCTCTAACAAGGAACTTATATATTAGCATATTGTCTAGTGGGTATCATCCCCACTAAGGTTTTCCCTTGGCCAAGGTTTCCCTAGTTAAAAAAATATGGTATTATGAATTATCTTTGTGCATTTTTACTATTACTATTTAGCATTTCTTTTTTTCATTTTTATGCATGGTTTAAAGTAAGAAATAATATCCAGTTGGCAACTAAAGTTTTTAGATTACTGATTTACTCCCACCCCCCCCGCCCCCGCCCCCCCCCCCCCCCCCAAAAAAAAAAAAATCCCTATTTCTAACACTTTTTTAATAGAATAAACTTTCTCTATTATAACAGTAACACTTATTTTCTTCCTAACTTGTTTTGATAAGCTCCAAATTTCAAGTGAGCTTAGACATAGTCTAAACTCATCTAGATACATCTTTTTCCAACCTTGCTACTCATATTTTGATCTCTAAATGAAGTTTCGAATTCTAGTGTTGTAAACAAACTTAATTCAACTTGGTTGAATCAAACTTGATTAATGACTTCAATCTTCATTTCTCTACATCATCTAACTTTTCCTCAAATCTAATAGTTAAACTCTTTACAAATCTTTCATCAACTTCTTCTTGAAGTTCACTAACTAAATTTCTTTGATCTTTGTTATCTTTGTTAGTTCTGAAGTTCTTTCATGATTCCTTCTATCATTTCCAAAGTTTCTTCTATTGTCCCTTCTATTTCTAAAGTTTCTTTCATTGTTCCTTTTGTTCATTCTACAATACTTCACTATATGTCTAAAGTTGTTTCATAACTAATGTACTAGGATTCTACTTCTAGGATTTAGTTGATCAATAGGTGCTTGTAAATTCTAGGCTATGTGTCCAAAGTTATTACACTTATAACACACAATCTGATTTCTTTCTTCATAAGGTCTTCTTTCTCTTGATGTCCTCTCATTAGATCTTCTTCTATCTACAGCGTTAGTATTTACAAACATTAGACTATTCCTTTTATCATTAGCATATTTAGGTTTCTTATAATCAATTTTTTTATGACCAATACCATGAAAATTATGAAAATAAAAATTTGTAACATGATTAAATGACTTATTTGTACAATCTCTTTTCATATGACCTATTTCATTACATGAAAAACACTTACCTCTAAATCCATACCTAGTTTCTTTAGGAGATTCAACTTGCTTAAGTTTATTCAATTTCTCAATTTCCTTGACTTGTCCAACTTCTTTAGATTTATTAGAGGATTGAAAAGATTCAATCTTATCATCAGATCTATCTATTTCTTTCAAATCTAATCCACTTTCAAGTTTCTTTATAGACATGCTAAATAGGTAACCTAGACCAATCTTATCATAGGTAGGTCTTTGCACTAACATCTGTTCATCAAGATTTTCACTACTAGAATAAAGAATTTCAAGTTGTAGCTTTCTTTGAGTTAGTTCCCGTTTCACAATAGTGTTGTACTTTTTAAGTTTTTCTTGATCTAGTTTTAATGCTTCAAGTTTAGATGTCCTCTTTTCTAGATTGACTCTAAGATCTGAATTTTCAATCTTCAAATAAGATTTAATTTTTCTAGGATCATTCTTCAAACTCAACTTTAGATTGGTAATCTTCAATTCATTCTTCAAGATCTTGTACTCTATTTTCAACTTTGAATATTCATCATCACCAATTATAGATTCAGTAGATTCAAGCTTTGATTTGAGATGTTCAATCCTATCCTTTAGTTGTCCAATGTACACTTTAGAGTTTTCATATCTATCTCTCAAATTATCTCTTTCTTTATAAAGGAGATCAATTTTTTCAAATACCTCTTCAAGGTCCTTCATCAATTGTTCCATGTCCATATGGATCTTACTCAAGCTATTAAGCCTCTTCTAAGTAATTATGCTCTAATACTAATTGTTGAAATTAGGGAATTCTACGAGGGGGGAGGTGAATCAGTATTCTACAAACTTTTTTTACCAACTAGATATTATTTATTACTTTGAACCATACATAAGAAAGTAAACAAGTAATATTGAACAATAAGAGCAATCATGCATAAAGAGAACTCATAACACCATATTTTGTTAACTAGAGAAACCTTGGCCAAGGGAAACCCTGATAGGGATGATACCCACAAGATGATGTACTAATATAAATATTCCTTGTTAGAGGATAGACCCTATTAGGAGTCTGCTACAACATTTAGTACATATGCATCCCTATTAGGAGATTCCAACCCTGTTAGGAATTGTGGTACAATGTATGCAAGAAGAGCTCACTTCTCAAACATGCAATTTCAATTACAAGAAGAGTTCACTTCCCAAACAAGTAATTTATCCTTTAAATTCCTCAAATATAGAAGTATAGATACTATAACTTCTTTCTAGTTGATCTCTAGTCTCATCTCAATCTCAGATCACAAAATTAGGTTATTGAAAATTCACTTCTTACATATGATAGAAAACTTCACATTCATAATTTTCATGCATAACTTCCAAATAACCTTGCAAGATGTCTTTGCATAAATACCATGCCTTTTCACAAATTGCTGCTAGGTTGGCTAGGACCAAAATAAACTTTACAACTTAGAGTAAACATTTAGGATGTCATCCCTAATTTGTCAAGTAATTATTTTGCAAGAAAAATAATTCTTTTACCTTTCATTTTGTGGTTTTGTACATAGTTATACTAGTAAATCTTAAATATCTCTTTTATGTAATATATGTACTAATGTCTATGATTATACACATCATCATCAACATGTATATTGTTTCCATATAACTTCTCTCTCAAAAATAACATCATATAAACAATTTATACTTCAAATATTGTTCTTTATAAACACATAATTGCATTTTCTAGAACTTGAATAACAAGTGTTAGAGTTAGTATTCCTACAAGCAACATTAACCACATGTTCAGCTCACTTCATTCTTCCTCCATGTAACCTTGCTAGTCATAACAAGATGTTGGCAACAAGTTGCATACAAAATAATACACTATTGTAAACCATTTTCATACTTAGGCAATTTTCTAAGTACCAAAAAGCGAAGTATCTTTATTTTCAAGGTTTCCTACAAGCATGTATATCATGTGTTGCCATTAATGACTATATATATATATATATATATATATATCCAATTGTGAACAGAAGATAGATTAAAGACTACATTCACAACAAAATGGGGAACATTTGCATATAGAAGGATGCCCTTTAGATTAATCAATGTAGGAGCTATATTTCAAAGAGAAATGTATAAGGCATTTAAGGGGTTGATAAATAAATTCATAGTTATCTATATGGATAACCTAATAGTTTTTCCAAAGGATAGGAGTACTCATATTACTAATCTAAAACAAGCTTTCAACTGATGTTGAAAAGACAATATATCTCTTAACCCTAAGAAATGTTTATTCAAGGTCACCAAAGGAAATCTACTGGGTCATGTCATTTTTGAAGTTGGTATTTCCATCAATCCTGAGAGGATAGAAGTAATTTTGAAGTTGTCATCGCCCCATGATCACAAAGAGCTTAAATATTCCTTTGGGAAGATTAATTTTGTATGAAAGTTCATTAATGGATTTTCTGAGATAGTTTCCCCCCTCAATGAATTATTAAAGAAGGAAGAAAAAACTTACTAGATTCCTGAAGTTGAGAAATATTTCAAAGATATCAAAGTGACTATTTTTCATGAACTCTCAAATTATGTACTTGTATATGACAATATATATATTTGATAAATTAATTGATATTAATTATCAAACGCAAAATTTTATTATTAGATAAATTATTTCACATTTAATTATCAAATCTCAAATTGATAAATTATTTGATATTAGCTACCAATCTTAAATTTTATTTTAAAATTATTTAACATTTAATTACCAAATATCACATTGTCACCATACATTCATTCATTAATAAAAATTTGACATTTAATTATAAAAATTAACCTAAGGCATTATTTACCAAATATAAAAAACCACATCATTACATAAACACTAAAAAGGGTTATGAAAGGATGCATCTCCTCACCATGGCACATTATAAATGTGAAGACATGGACCATCACATCAAGGTAGAAGCAATTGAATGCAATAGAAAACTCCATTGGAAGCTTAAAAGAATAATTTGCACGTAGCCAAGAACTCCTTATTTGTGGGTACCCTTCTTTGAGGGGAGTGTCAGCCATGTACTATCACCAAGTACATTCAACAACCTTGGGCCAACATTGGTACCTTAAGTATAGGCATATTAAACACACTATGTTGTTGGGTTAAGGCTTAAAACCAATAAGCATATAGTGTGACCGTAAGGTGGGAAATTATAAACTCTGTAACATTTACCCTTGATATATATGTGGGATTCTATTTCTTCTCACCATGTAATAGTGAAGTAAATAAATAATTCCATTAATAACATTAAGATAATATAAACACATATAAATTTAATATTAGAGAGATCATATAACTCTTGTATTAGTCACATGATGGATAGGGAGTGTGCAAAAGGAGAGAAGTAAATTGGTCATGTTGGGGAAAAATGAATCCTAATATGGATTAAAGTTTGAAGGAGCCCCAAGCTAGGCATGTCCAAAATCAAGTTGTAGTAAACCTTTCATTAATCATGGGGTCTACTACAAGGCCAACAAGTATAAAAATCTACCAATAATAATAGCATTAAGTGTTTCCACGTAAGAGTAACCCAATTCAATATAGAATTTCTCTCTAACATTTATTTATGTAATTATTTATGTTTTAGGATCATTAAATTTTTTACCTAGTAGAAGGCATCATTACATTATTTCCATAGCCCCAGTAATCATAAGTCCTAATTATGAGTTGCCTTTCAAAATCTATTATTTTGCTTCAGAACACTCATGTGTAGGAATTCTCACACAAAAGAAAGATAAAGAGGATGAGAGGCCTATCACATTCATGAGTTGTCCACTAAAGAATTCATAATTGAACTATTCTAATCTTGGCAAGTAATCATTTTCCATGACAAAGGGAGTCAAGAAATTTTTCCATTATATACTTAGGAGTAAGGTATATGTCATTGTACTAGATCCCATAGTCAAATCATTACTGGTGCATAATGAGTTAGGTGAAAGAAGAGGAAAATGAATGGCTATATTAAATGAATTTGATTTGGAAATTCAACCAATGAAGCTAGTGAGAGGACATGGGATAACCAAGATGATAGCAAATAATGAGATGAGAGATGACAATGAAGAAAAAATCATAGTGTCTCATGTAGACACAAATGAAGGAACAATCATGGATGTTTGGTACCAAGATATTGTATATTACCTCTTGCAAAATTAGTACCCTCAATGGATGAATAGTTACCAATGTAGAACTCAAGATGAAATGTGAATCCTACATACATTGAGATAGGAAATTTTACAAGAAACACTATGAGGGAATCTATTTGAAGTGTTTAGGATGTGAAGAAACAAGAGAAATACTAAAATAGTATCATGACAAGTATGACATTGGACATGGATTAATAGAGGCTATGGCCCATCAGATTTTGAGATCAAGTTATTTTTGGCTTAAAATTTTCAAAGAGATGCTTGAACATGTATGTTCTTACCACACCTATCAAACAAATGCCAACAAAGAAAGAAAGCTACCTATGCCATTGCAACTAGTGTTTGAGGTACACCCCTTTGCCAAGTGGGAGCTATATTTTATTGGACTTGTAAACCTACCATCATTGACAAGACATATAATTTTCATCACACCTATAGATTATTACACATTGTTTACTAAAGCTAAAACTTTTAGAAATTATACCAAAAAATTGGTTACTAACTTCTTAGAAGAACACATTGTGAGTAGGTTTGGAATGCCATTCTTCCTAGTGCGTGATAACGAGTCATCTTTTGCATTGATTTTTCTTATGCAATGGGCATTAGAAAATAAAGTTATAATCAATTTCTCATCCAATTACTATCCCCAAGGGAATGGTGTGGCCAAGTCCACCAATAAGAATTTGATTACAGTGATAAAACGCTTGCTCGTAGAGAATCCAAAAGATTCGCATGCCCATTTAAAATACACATGATGGATAGATAGGGTTAGGATAAAGAATTCTTTGGGAAATTTCTTGTATCTACTAGTCTATGGAAAAGAACCGATATTCCTTCTCAATCTCACAATTTTATGGTTAAATTCATGAGAGGGTATGATGAGGATGCTAACATGGTCCAAATTAGATTGATGGATCTCTTGGAATTGGATGAGAAGAGGACATAAGCATTAGAACATATGACAAAATTTTAGGCTATCATAAAATGTTGGTTGGAAAAGTGAGCCATGATCAACTCTTTCAGAATCTTAGACCTTGTTCTTCTATGGGATAACTCAAAAGAAAAACTAGGCAATCATACCAAGTTTCAAAAATTAGGGTTTGGTCCTTATTAGATTGCAAATATTTTGGGAGAAAATAATTTTAGGGTAAGTTCTTTACAAGGGGAATTGGTCCCATTAACATTTAATGGCCAATTTCTAAAATGTTATTTTGAATCCTAACATAGAAAACATTTTAGCCAAAAAGAAGCATGTGTGTTTACTTTTAGCATGTGTGTTTATTTTCAGTATGTGTATTCACTTTTAGTTGTGTGTTTTCTCCTCGATATGGGGTTTAGGTTTAATCAAGATTCCTTCTTTGTGCATAACCAAAACCAGTTGATTTGGTTTCAATTTTACAGAATCTAAGATTGATCACTCTCAACACTTTGGAAATTTAAAGTAGTAATTATCTACAAAGTCTTCAAATATAGGTTGATAGTAGCAAGGGATAATTCAAAACTTACTAGTTTAGATAAAGGGTCTCTTCAAAGACTTGTAAATATTACTTTTTGGCATGAGAGTTTCCCAAAAAATTTATTAAAAGAGGAATGCAAGAGTAATCAAACTAAGTATCAATTTAGAAAATAACACCAATGCTTAGGCCACAAAATCTAAATGAGGTTAGGGTAGGGAAAAGGGAAAAAATATAATTATAGAGTTGCTACATGTAAATATTTCAAACAATTGAAAAAGGTAGTCAAATATGGGGATAAACACTTCTAAATGGCTATCCTATTCTATACAATGAATGAAAAGACTTCAAGGAAGAATCAAGTGGAAACATGTGAGCTCTATGAAGAAAGTTAAAGAATATTACCAAAGACTCAAAGAAAAGGAATCGATAACTCATCAAGAGTTCTCAAAATGAATATCTGGTCATACAGTGATGGATAATCAAGTTTACAAGGATTTCAAATATTTATGTTGTTGAAGAATAATATTTTTGTTGAGTTGCTAGACACTCATGATAGATGGCACCTTGAGACATCAAAAGGAATCAAAACACTAAGCACACACTAAGCCTAAAGATTCAAGATTATGAAGTTTTATCTTCCAAAGGACTTGAAAGCTACTTGTATAATTTGGAATCTAGTTCTCACTTGATACATTTAAAAATAATACTTGCTGATGAAGAAATGCCTTTGTCATTTCTTCACTTTTTTTTGGCACTATTTTTTGTGGTCTCACAATGCATGCCATATTTTGATTCACAAAATGGTGAACCCCTAGTTTCAAAAACCTCTATAAGGAACCTAGTTAGGAACCTTCGTCATCTAGGACCTTTCTCTAGGTCTAAGTCAAATCCATGTCTCTAATAGGGTAGTTTTAGGTATGGAGAGTGGGGAATTTTATTTTAAAAAGTTTCTAAGTGCATAAAGTGTGCATAGGCACACTTGCACACATGTGCACAAGCACATGTGTGAAAAGTGCACAAATGCAAACTTGTCTCTCTCAGACAATGAGCATTTGTGCATGTGTGCACCCTCAAAGGTGTGTACCCTCAAAGGTGTGAACCTATGGAGGTACACACCAAGGTGACACCTAGGTCCTATATAACACCCCCCTCTCTCTCTCCTCACTTGTTTCCTAGTCTTCTTTTTTATCACACCTTTTCACCATCTAGTGGTTCACAAATCTACCAGTCCAGTTTCTTGGACCTCTAAAACCTCCAAAATTTTCTAAAGGTAAAAACACACTTTTGAAGGTGTGTATATGCACACCCCCAAGAGGTGTGCATGTGCACAATTGAAACTAGTTAAATCTCCTTGACACATGATAAGATCTACATGTATGTAGTTGTGCTCATGCACACTTTATACATGTGTGCAATGTCCACAAATATGCATGTTGTGTTGTATAGACCATCATGATGTGTACCTAAATAAGTGTGCTAGGTTTGTCAATGCATATTTTAGGCTCATTAAGAGAATTTTTTTCTTTTTCTAGTATTTTAGACATTTTCTCATCAATTTGGGTCTTGTCTAAGTGTCATTATGGTCTTCTAACATCAAAATAATAACATTTATCCCCTTTTCTGAAGATATAGTGGCATCATCATCATCATCCTCTGTGACAAAAAAGACAACACCAAAGCTGATGGATTTAAAATACAAAGGAGCCCTAAAGAAATCCTAATTCTAGGAAAAACATAGAGATTTGAGATACTAAATTAGGGCACTTTTACTATAATGTTTTCTTTACCTTGTACAATAAACTAATAAAGAGATCAAATTTGGTGTCATCTTTCATCCAGAGTGGGTTAGTGAATGTGGCTTCTCATCCAATATTAGTTCAATCATCCAAGCTAATCATGATATTGGCCCAAAATTATGTGCCAGAGGAGAAGGCTATGAAGATTGTGACAAGAGAGATAGTCCTCAATCTTAGGCCATGCAACATCGTGAAGGTTTTCCACTTCCCTAAGGTAGATCAATACCTATAGATCACTTGTGAAGGTGCAAGTAGATGGTATAGGGAGAAAAAATCATAGGCCAAGGAGTTGGTAAATTCTAAGTACCTAATTGATAGGACACCCTTGTGATGAAGAGAAGGAAAGGTTGATATGATGCATGGATGCATGATTGATGATATCAAATACATAATTTTTCTTTTGAGTAAATCCATGGGCCTTCTTGTAGGAATTCACTTTGAGACATGGATGGTACACTTCATCAAAACCATCAGAATAACCAAGAGTCCTATTGACTGGGCCACAATTCTCAGTAAAAATCTAGAAGATGAATTAATCTTAGTGAAGAATGACCCTCACTTTTATACAACTTCATATATGGTGTATCTCTAGGTAGCTAGGACCATAGACTATCCAAAATTTTATAGAAAGGGGAGCATAAGAGACACAAATGCTACCCTATGTAGCATACCCACAACTAGTGAAAGAGGAGCTCCGACTAGAAATTGTGGGATATAGAGTGGTGAATGATAGTTTCAGATTCACCATCATCATATTCATAGAAGGGGATTATGTGAAGAGAATTTTAGTAGAGGTTGTAGCATGGATAAAAGAAGTTGGTACTTACTACATCTAGTTTAAGACTTTTTCTTATCTTCGGGTAGCTCGTACTCTCTTGTGCCCAAAAAATCTTCTAAGATGCCCATCACATAGGCTTATTCTACTTGAGATATCTTGACAACTTACCTCTACATATGATAGAGTGAGAAAACATCATAAGAAGACATGGGTGTGGTTGATCACCATCACAACTTTTGAGGTGAAACCAAAGCAAGACATTACCACAATTTAATTGGAATGGGACCAATAACCTCTCAAAAATTACCAGCCACCTCACCCATATTTATACAATATGGGGATGGTCCAACTATTAGTGGGTAATAAAGTTGTATCTAAAGATTCCCTTGGAGACCATTAGATGAGTGCAATAGATTACTATGATGCCCACACCAAGGACTATTATGGAATGAGCCTATAGATGGTACAAAAGGTATTAAATATTACAATACCCCTAAATGCATGGGACATGTATATCCCCAAGATAATTTATCTCGTGTACAACAAGGATAAGATCTATGATAGGCCCATTATGAATGCAAAAATTGGGTGCAAGGAGAATGATGATATGGATAGTTGGTGTTGACATGTGGTCAAACTTACATGAAAATGGATCAAGAAACCATTTTGGATGGATCCAATTTCCCAAGCCATACCTCTTCAATTTGCGACATGATCGATGAGAGGAAAAGGAATAAAGGTCACTATATCAACCTACCCTACAAAATCACTAGTGAGGCCAAAAATGGTACACTAACATGAGTGAGAGGTCATGTATTTTGAGATAGGGAAATGAAAAGGTAAGAAGAGAAGAGAAGCCCTTAGGGAAAGAAAAAAGTGATTGAGGCCCAAGAAGAACCAACTACCCAGGAAGAAAAAGCCTAATAAATATCAGAACAAGCTCAATAAGAGAAACAATAGGAACCACCAGAATAGGAATCAATTCCACCACCCCAAAATTTAAAAGAAAAATCCTCCCTATCACTACCCAAAAGATCTTGAACAAAGATGATGGTGGTAGGTGTGAAAAGAAGGAGACTAAAGAAGAAGATAACCCCCTGTCCACAAGTGCTAGAAACTATCCTAGAGGTAGAAGATGAAGACAAAGAAAAAAAAATTGAATTTGTCCCTTTGAATAAAAGAACTTGCTTGGAAACTATAGCCAAAGAAGAGAGAAGAAGGAGCTCAACTCAAACACCTCCATCTATAAATAGGGATCCTATCTAGCATGAAATCTTAGAAGATGAACAACATAAATAGATAGTGGAAATGGAAGATGAGGGAATAGACATTTTTGACCTTCATATTTTGATTTGATGCCCATAGGCACTAAGATGGTAGGAGAGAAAATAAGGGACACTCCTAGGAATGATCTATTAGGAGATTATTGGAATCAATTATGTCCTCTACCTCAAGAACCTATTGGCATTTATCCTCCACTAGCACAAGATGTAACAATGGTAGTAGATAAGGGATTAGTAGCTCTACCTTGGTCGATGATTGAAGCAAAAATGAAGAGTCAAAATAGAGAGAAGGTGAATATTTAGGGTTGCATGCTGATGAAGTATTTGAAGAAGGATAGATAGCATAAGAAAGGAAACAAGTTCCTCCAGATTCAAAGGCTAGATCCTTATCCCAACATGACACAAAAGATCTTCCTCAACATGAGAAGACTCTAGAGAGGAGTAATAAGGGAAAGGAGCCTACTTTAGAACCAAATTCTTTAGCACAATACATGTGACCAATGAGGAAAACACCATCATGGTTGAAGAAGGAGGTTATGATAATAATAAAAAAAAAAAAGAGGCAAATGAAGCTAACATATGTGGAGGGAATGACATAGTTAATAAAGGTAATCTAGAAACCTAAGCCACTTAAGGATGATGCTAGAACACTTTCCTTGATAATGAAAAATCAAGATCGGGATCTTCTAGCACACATTTCCATTCCCCATCCTCATGCCAACATTAAAGAATTTACTTTAAAGGATTACTAAATGAAGGAGGTCATATTGGGAAATCCTATGGTGGACACAACAAATGTCTTGATTACCACATAGCTCAAGAAAGTGTTTTTACACATGGAAAAAGATGAGTTTGAGCTAACAATATTGTAGAAGTAGAATAAACTATTGAAAGATACTTGAATGAGGCGGTGGGGTGGATAGATTTTTGCTAATCTTGAAATTGCTCTCAAAGTAGCATTGGAAAGGAAGCAGGTAGGACCACAAATGGATTCATTTTTGGACACTTTTCACTAATAGAATCACAATTTTTTGGAAAGGGGAGAGAAAATAATATAAGGTAATTTGAACCTTTTTCATAGCATCTAGACTAACACCAACAAATTGGTTTCTATTATAAACCAATATTCTAGGATAATTAATGAAGTGTGTACCTACACCAATGATTTGAAAGCACTCAAATCTATAAAAGGGAAAAGGTACCAAATACTAATGGAAATATAATCAGTAGAGGAGTTAGATAAATTAGGCATTGGATAGAAAAGTTATCTTTAGGGAATAAGGTCATGGAAGGGTTACATGAAGGAATTCAACAAATTAAGAATAAGGCTCAAGAGCAATTTTTGGAAGCAGATACATACTACAACAATGCTAGCCTTGAGATTTTTTAAGATTCCTCAATGAAAATATTAGTTCAATAATTTAGAGATACATTTTAAAATATTTTGTCAAAATATTATGTTAGACAAGCATTTAAAACTAAAGAAGTATTGCTGCAACTAGATACCAAGCTTGAGGATTTTATGGATACAAGAATAGAAGTGAGAAACTACCAGTAAGTTGTTAGAAATAAGTATGATTCATTGAATTTAAGATATGCTATAAATCAAGTATGATGCTAAAAATCAAGTTTTCACACCTAGTAGAATTTTTGAATATTTGTGTCCTTTCACCAAGGTGTACTGGTGATCTTTTTCCAAGGTGCTCTTTTTGAAGGTGTGATTTTTCAAAGGTACAATTTTGTCAGAGGTGCATCAAAAATTTTGAAGAAGAAGCAGTGTACTGATAGTTAACTACCAATTGTTATTTTAGAGCATTCCATGCATTGAAAACACATTTTGATGATAGTTCAAATACCAAAGACACAAAAAGAAGGTCAAGCTTTCATTTTTAGAGCTCCCTATGACTCCTAGATCATCTCATGGATTCTATCTTCTTATCTCCTTATTGTTTTAAGTCATGTAAAGGATCATGTAACCATTAATTGATATAAACAAGGGTGGATACCTACTTAGTACCAATTAGAGAGTCATGTTATATTGAAATAGCTTTATTTTATTAGTTTTTTAGCATGAGATTATATTCGAAGAGCTCTCACTCATAACACAAAAGGAGAGCATTTGTTTTAAATACATGGATGTAATATGTACTCCAAACCATTATTTTGATACGATAATATATGCCAGTGGTGGTCTTATTCTGAGTGTAGTTATTCTCACCAAAGTATGTTATTTTTGTGAATGCATGTTCATGAATAATAATGGAGCCAATATTTTAATTGTGTTGTTATGACTATGTGATCTTTTAGTTCTGGTGCTTGCCTTCACTACAACTTTTGGGGTTAAATTGCAATGACAACTTGTGACAATAGTGTAATTTTTATGTTTTTTTTGTAAGTGTTCTCGACACCATTATTATACTAACCTAGCATCATAATTGCAATTTTCATGTGATTTAAAGATAAAATAAAATGATATTAATCATTCCCCATTTGATTTGATTGATTACGGAGAGTTATGTGTGAAAGAGTGTGAAGAGCTCTAAATGAGGGTGGAGAGCTCTAAATGTTGGTGGAGATCTAGGATTTTTTTTTGGTGTCCTTGTGATCTCTACATTTTATTTTCACGCCCTTGTGATCTCTGTATTTTGTTGCTATGCCCTTGTGATCTTCATTCCCTTTCTCTATGATTTCATTTATCTGCCATGACTTTGTGATATTTGTGCCCTTTACAATTTTCTTCATGGGGAGGAGAGGTACCTATGTAAATCTTCTTTTCTTTTCCTTCTAAATATGTACTCTTTATATTTCCCCTAGCGGGTGATTAAAGAATATTTTCTTTCACTTAGGGTTCTAAGCTAACGATTTTTTTCTAGAGCCACTATTCTCTTGGGGATGTTGTTATCTCATATGACATTACATATTTAGTCAAGCCTTCATTCCTTTATAATATATTATAGTGACTTTTGATTTCTTCTCACCTCATGAGAACTTATGACCAATACAACTAAAAATGTTGTTTTTATCAAATTGTTGCATTCCATATCTACCACCATTTACCTATGTGTAACCAACAAGCACCACCATTTACATGGGTTCTCTCTCTATTTTGCTTTCACCAATACATGAACTATTGAAATTTCATATACTTTCCTATCATTCTTCACAACTTGCATCAATGTAAATTCCAACTTTTCTTACATCCTTAACATCTACTAAAAAAATAAATCCCATATGCACTAGCAGCATTTTGTCAAACAATTCGCACAATCTCATTTTCCTTGGGAGTGAGAATGTAGTGCCTCTCATGTTTGCAGACTGTACCTTGTCTATTTTGATTTGAGACATACTTGATACTCTTATTATATGTATTGTGTGATGACCCAAGGGTCAGATGTTATACTTGGATTTAGTACCATAGATGCTTTACTACTATACTATTCATTTTATCATATTTGCATGTCGATGCTATTTTGAGATGACAATAGATCTATGACAATATCTAGTTGTATGGTTTATTGGACATACTTGTTGATTATGTTATGAGATGAATTTTATGCCATGGTTATTTTACTTCATTCTTTTATTATTATGCTTTTTGTAAACATGATTCATGTAAATGGATTAAATAGGTATTTTAATACATGTTGCTTCAGCTATAGTATTATTATGCAATTGCACTTGATCATGTATTTTAGTGTGCAAGAATTATATCCTTGGTAGTGGCACATGGAGTTAGTGATTTAGTTGTTCATATTTTACCAATGTCATCCCTATATGGTCAGCGTATCCTTATTTAGTTGTTTTAAATTAAACCTTTCAGTGATTAGTAAATTTGAACTCATCTACATTATGTGATTAGACCTATGAGCATGTCTGTGCATTTAGAGGTTTTCTCTATTGTGAAAGTGTTAAGTGATTTTCTATGTCTCTTGGTTTTTAGGCTTTAAATATTTTAGGATTTAATTTTTGGTAGCTTTGCCTTAGGTGAATTTCTATTATAGATAATAACCTATTTTCATTTGGTTTGATTCAAAGTTTAGCTATTCAAGCTAGCTATTTTCCATAATTGACTATTCACTCAAAAAGTAAATAAGTATTGGAAAAGTGAATTCATTATTTACTTCTCACTCTTTAGAAATAGAAATTTGAGAGCTCTTTTGAGAATCCTCTTCTGAAGGATTCAATTTATGTTCATTCTAGGAGCTATGAGCATGAGTTTTTAGTGAGGTTAATCTTGTTGGATCTAGCTCAGGGAATTCTCTCTTTGTTGTCACTTTAAGTAGTTTCGATGGGATATTTATTTTGTTCTATGGGTTTTAGTTTTGGCCCCTTTTTTTGTTAGGTAGTGCCTTCCTATTTAATTACTTTTTCTCAGTTTCAGCTTCTATTTCTTGTAACAATATGTTAAGAGGATGAGAATTAGAGTTCCCCTCTATTTGCCAGTTCAGCCTGGTTGGTTGGGTTGAACATTTTCCTTATTTTTGGAATGGGGGTTTGGAATTTTGAGCCATTATGCTAGTTTTTTTTGTATACGGTGTCTAATTTCATTTATTTTGGATTTTTGGAGTTTTTGTACCCAAAGGCCAAATGGGTTTTAATTTTAGAATTTTTCCAAATTTGGGGTTTTTGCCTCGTTTTGCATGCCACCCTATTTTCTTGAGTTTTCTTGGCACAATGTAGATTGTGGACTAGGATGATCCATTTGGATATCCGTTAGATCACTATTGCACTTTATGTTGCATTGGGATGCATGTTGCATCCATCCTCCCTAGTTTTTTTTGGTTGAGTGACTTTATATTTGTGTTCTCATCCAGTCATTGTGTTGATCTTCATGATGGTGGTGCACCACACATGAGTACATATAGGTAAACTTTTTGGGTGACCTATGGCCCCTGATCATTAGTGGTACTTCTAGAAGTTATGATCAATGGGGTTAGCTTGGGATTTTGCATGCCTACGAGCACTCATCATTAGATGAGCATGGGTGGCATAGGGTAGCATATGGAGGGGCTTCTGTCTTGCAACTTGGTGACTATTTCTTGTTGGTTGGCAGAAGAAGTTTTATATAAGTGATAACTAAATTAAAACATTTAGGTGGTAATAATTATAAGATAATAAAATGTTTGGGTTGTGCACCTTCCGTTGGGAAGAGTTACTACCTATGTTGTGTGCCTTATGTTGAGAAGAGTATCTACTAATACTAGCTTGGGCTTGTTGATGCCAAGTGACTCTCCATGATTTCAACCCCTATGTAGTAGCCCATTGAAATTTTTGACTAGGACCTATAGTTTATGCATTGTCTATGTCTTGGATTTAGTCATCATAATGCTTGGCGTGCATGTTAGTTATGGGTCTTGTTCTATGTGTGTTTTTGGTTGGATCATTATCAAAATTAGCATAGTAGGTGTGTACCTATGGGTGCCATGTGGTTGGGAGGTGTAGCTACCTTCACTACTACTATGGACTAGTGTACAAAGATGGTCTTTTGTTCTAGCATGATCATTGCTAGATGTCAACACGTGGTACTTCAAGTTCTAGAGTATGCTTTCTTGTGGTTTGTATGTTGTCATTGGAATGCTTTTATCATGTTTAGTTTATGTTTTTACTAATGCATTTACTTACTTTGATGATTAGCATGTGATAGGTGATGTTATCTACTTTGTAGGATTATCTTATACTTTCCACTAGCATGTTAGATTTCCTTATGCTTATGTTTCTAGCATGTTTTAGTGGTGACATCCCTATTACAATAGTATTGATGATCTGATTGATGGCTTGGGATTTATGCATGGGGCATGGCTAGGGCCCACGATGGTCTTATGATGCTATTGATAGTTGGGAGGAGCCATGTACTTGGTTATTTTTCTCATTGTGATTTTAATTATGTTTAAATGTGTTGTTTCTTTTAGTACACCATGGTGTTTCACTTCTGTACTTTTCCTTTACTATTTGTTAGATGGTTAGATTCTAGCTTTTTTTCTTTCAATTATTAATTTATAGTTTGAGTGTTCATGCCTCAAGATGTGGATTTGGTACTCCGTGGTGTGGAAGAACTTTGTTTTGTAGTTTCCTTAGCTTTTTTCTACTTTTCATTCTTGCATGTTGATTTTGGATCTCACATGAGAATGCACTTTCTCACACGAGGATGCAAATCGTCACGTGGTATGTTAGGTTTCTTTGTGTGGCTTGGCACTTTCTTGCACAAAACCCTACACTAATCTTGGGGTTTCTTGCTAGGCACTTCCTAGGTGAAAGTGCACTTCTTCACATGAAAAAGCATTTCTTTGCATGGCCCAATGTACATATTCAATTGAGAATGTGGTATTCATGTGCTTTGAATGAAAAATAGGGGCTATCTATGCTTGTTGGAGAAAAGTTCAAAAATTAATTTTGGATACCCTTTTAGGTTTTTCATTTGAGATAGGTTCTAGACCTCTACGAGCTAAGATTTAGATTCTAGGAAATTTTAGGGCTTCAAAAATTTAGACCTAGTTAAATTTTAGGGCATCAAGATTTTAGACTTAGCCAATTTTTAGGAGTCAGTAATTGTCTTTTAGCTTGGATAATCTCTTATGTTTTCTTATTTATGTTTTGGTTAGTTGATGCAGGAGCATCTTGCATGGGAAAATTATTAGGGAAAAAAAAAAAAAAAGTTGAAAAAAAAATTGAAAAAATAAAATAAAATTTGTGGAGGAGAGAGAAGGTGACAAAAATTAGAGGAGAAATAATTTTTAAAAATAAAAAAGGGGAAAAAGGCGAAAAGAAAGGAAAAGAGGATTTTTATTTTTGAGGTGCATAGGTGGCATAATAGAAAAGATAAAAAAATAAATGGTTGTCATTCCATTTATCAAGGTGTGTGGGAAGAATTCTAGAAAGTTATGAATATTGTAGAAAGTTTTGGAAGTTGTAGAAGGTTGTGGAAGATGTAGAAGGTTGTGGAAGTTGTAGAAGGTTATGGAGGAATTATAGAAGGTTTTGGATAAGTCATGCATGGGTTAGTAAGTGCCTATTTAAGCAAGGCATATGAGCATTTCTAATCAATCTCAAGAGGAAGCTCGAGGAGTAGAAGCTCAAGGAGAAGCTCGAGGAGTAGAAGCTCGAGGAGAAGAAGCTTGAGGAGTAGAAGCTTGAGAAGGAGAAGCTTGAGAAGGAGAAGCTTAGGAAGTAGAAGCTTTGGAAGGTGAAAGCTGGAAGGTGTGAAGGCTTCAAGGTGTGAAAGAGAAAGAGGAAGTAAAGAGTGAGTTTTCTTGAGTCTGTAGACAAAGTACTGAATGTGAGGTAGTTTATAGTAGGATTGTGGTGGACTTGCAAGTGTGTAGATAGAGCACTTAATGTGAGGCAGTTTACACTTGGATCTTGGATTAAGTTTGTGAGAAGAGCTAGTGACTGCGGTTTAGAAACAAGGAGATTTCTTGGTGGCTTACAAGCACAAGTTGAGATCTTAGAGGTTTCTACCAGAGTGTGGATCTAGGCTAGCTTGGGTTTGGATTGGATCTTGAGAGATCTTGTTGCATTATTTGTCATGAGTTGGTAAGGGTGGTGTGGACCTTTATCAGTGGTATCAAAGCTGTACTACATTATTAGTAGTGACATTTGGGGATCCATTGGACTTTGAAAGATTTTTAGTCTTCTATGGTGATCATTATGATCCATGTATGTGTTTTTCATGTGCATTTACACACACACAGACACACACACACATATATATATTGCTTTTATTTCATCCTTGTTTCCAAGGATCTCTTGGCAGGGCATTACAAAGAAGATTTTGTACATGGTTGGTGCTCTATTGATTGCAACCCAACCACTATATGTCCCATGTTTCACCACATGGTGAGATGGTATAATTATGCATTTCCTACACCAATGTTCCTTCCTAAATATACATGTGATATAAGTATGTTCATTGAGCATCAATGGGTAAAATTATTGTTGAACTTGATAGGTGAATTTTGTCCATTAATTTCATTGCTAACATTCCACATATCTATATTCATGCAATTGTTAATAGGATAAAAATATCCATTCAAATGAGCCCAAACAAATTTGTTAATTGAAAATGACTAGCTCTTGGTTTAAACCTTACATTTCCAATGATACTTCGAGCCTTCATGTTGATTTACCATCTCGACAATACTTGAGATACTGCATATCATTTTTGGAAATCTGATTAAAAAGGTTTACTATCAAAGAGGGAGATTTTTGATAAATAATTTTTTCAATCATTGTTTTGTCATTGATGTCAAACCTACTATTTGTAGGAATTAAATTTTCTTATAAAATCCAAGTACTATTACTTAGTTGATTGATGAAGAGGATTTTATCAACAAGATGTAACAAGAGAACCTAAGGGAAAGGTTGAGTCATGATATTGTAATGAAGTGCAAGGATTAGCTAAGACAATGGTGAGATGATGTATTGGTAACATATTGAAAGACTTGGAGATTGGCCACACTTAGAAACATTAGAATTATAAGTTAGAATAAGGTAGACTACAAAGCTTAAACTAAGTTCATTAGTGGGTGTCAAGCAAGCTAGTTGGAGCTAAGAAAATTCTCAATTGGAGCCAAGAGAAAGGAATATCTAGTGTGTGCTAAGCGAACTTTAAGTGCCAAGTGAAGTTCAAGTGCCAATAAAAGTAACAAGTGTCAAGCTTTAGAAAATCTTAGTAGATGCCAAGTAAACTTCAGGTGCCAAGAATCAGTAAAAATGTAGTTGGTGCCAAGTAACACAATGTGTGCTGAGCATCAAAATTTCAATAATTTCGAGCTACTGCATTATTTTAAAAATCAAAGATTCACCAAATCTGAGCTGATAAAGTTGTTACCTTGAATTTTGTGAACTAACTTCAAGATAAGGATGATGAGCTAGTGGCGCAGAATTTTATGTAAACTATTTTTTAGCGAATTCAAGAGGATTCTTAATAATGTTTCTAGAAGGAACATAATATGTGTTAGATACAATGAATCCTACCTAATCCATAAAAATTGAATTTAAAAGAGGGAAGAATCAAGGGAGATAAGAAGTTTCAAACTTCTATTTAAGAAGTCATAGGCCAAGAAGCAAAAGCTACTGGAGTGCCAAATTGTGAAGTGGTTAGTATGGTGTCAAGAAGAAGACATCTACGAGAAGGAAGAATAGAGCACAAAGGCTCTACTTCAACAATTGGTTAGAGAAAGATGATTGCACTAGTATAGTGAGTATGGAGACTCAAGGAGACTAATCTTGAAAGGAGGGCAAGTAGTTAGAGTTGCAGAGATTGAAAGGCAGGAAAAGATGAGCTAAGAAGTGATATAAATTTGTAAGTTAAATTGTATTCTATAATCGGTCAAAACCCTTAATTGTTCCTCTCTAGCAGTTGTATTAGTTAGGATAGAAGGAAAATCCTATGGACTTAGGTTGGTCTAATAGCCATTTTTAAATCCTTTAACAGGGTGGCATTCCAAGTGAATGTTCTAAAGTCCTCTAACTAGGCCCACTTATAATAGGGTGGTTAAATCCTTTAACTAGGTCACATTTAACAGTGCATTGTAAGCCTTTAATAGGGCACACCTTTCACAGGGCATCACTTAAGAAGAGTGAGAAATTAGTAGCATGTTACTGGTGGTTTCTCCCAAATTGGGTTTTCATGTAAATCACTGTGTTATGTGTTGATCTTTTATGTGTTATGCTTGCATGTTGATTTATAGTAACTTCCTAAATAGGGATGTCTAAGCTTGGATGAACCAACAGTTAAATGGGCACACTACACTTAGTGAAAAAGTTTGAATAGGAAATTTGGACCTTGAATAACTAATTCACCCCCCCCCCCCCAACCCAAGTTATTCTAAAGCATTTCTAACAATTGGTATCAAAGCCATCTATTGATTTAATTTCAAGGTACTAGAAGTAGGAAGATCAAGATGTCCAAGAGAGGGGTTCCCAAGCTCAACAAAGACAAGTTTTTTGCATGGTAGAGTCTGATGAAATTGCACCTTGGATTAATAGGTGATTATGTAAAAACCTCGATTGGAACAAAAAATGTAGACCTAGTTGGACATCTTACTATTGATGATTTGAGAAAAAGGAAGGAACATAATCAAGCAATGCTAGAGATTGCCTCTACACTTAGTTATGCTGAATTTGATGACATCAATGAATGTGATACTAGATTCAAGATGTGGAAAGCCCTAATAGATATCTATGGAGGAGATCAAAATGTTTAGAGAGCAAAGAGAGAAAGTCTTAGAGGAAAGTTTGATGTCATGAAAATGGAGGAAGGTGAGAATGCTACTCAATATGCTACTAGAATGAAAGAAGTAGTAAGTCTAATAAGAAGTTTGGGTGGTCAATTGGAAGAAGAGACTATAAATATAAAATAGCTAAAAACTCTACTCCCTATCTATGCTATTAGAATTTCAACCATTCAAGAACTAAGGTGTGTATAGGGAAACACACTAACCTTTGAAGGAATTGTAGGAAGACTTACTGCATTTGAATTGTCCAACTTTGATAACTATAGACTTGAGAACCTTGAATCTTCTTTCAAGGCTAAGCTAACATTAAAGGACACTGAGGAGGTGACATCAAACAAGAAGAGAAGAAAAGGAAAGCATGAATCCAGTGATAGTAGCATAGGTGAAGAAGATGTGGAATAGTTGGAAGCACTATTGGCTAGAAGATTCCATAGAGGAAAAGGTAAATTCAAAGGTAATCTCCCTATCATTTTTTTCAATTGTAATGAAGTAGGTCACATTGCTACAAGGTGTACATAGAAGAAGAACTACAAAGACAGAAAGTACAAGAACAAAAGAGAAGATGATAGTAGAGATTACAAGGACAAAGGAAAAAGATGCTACATTGTTGAGGAAGATTCTAATGAGAATGATGATGAAGTAGTCTATGTTGTCATGAAGGATGAATCAGATAAAGATGTAGATGAAGCAACAATATTGGTAACCTATGTGAACAAGAATGACAAGTGGATCATAGATAGTGGTTTCTCACATCACATGATAGGAAAAAAAAGTAAGTTTATTACCTTTACTCAATATAATGGAAATAGTGTTGGATTTGGTAATGATGCTCCATGTCAAATCAAAGGGAAAGGCTTAATTAAACTTATAGAGAAAATTATATTTTATAATTCAAACTATGTTGAAGGATTGAACTACAACTTGTTGAGTGTATCACAGTTAGGCAATGTACGTTGTAAAGTAGAATTTGGAAACAAAACTATCAAGATCTATGACACTGATGGAAATCTAATAGGACAAGGTGAACAAACTAGGAGTAACTTGTTTTACATAGATATAAAAGATGCAACTTGTCTTTTTGTTAGACTTGATGATGTGTGGTTGTGGCATAAAAGATTATTTCATGTTAACTTTGACAATTTGATTAGCATCAGCAAAAAGAAGAAAGTTAGAGGTTTTCCTAAACTAAAGAAGCCTAAAAATACAATGTGGAAACAATATCAACTTGGGAAGATGACTCAGTCTAGTTTCAAAAGGAAAAAATACACTTCCAAGAAGTACTAGAGTTAGTCCATACAGACTTATGTGGTCCAATAGAAGTGAAAAGTTACCTAGGAGACAAATAAATAATGTTATTTGTAGATGAGTATTTCAAAATGATGACTACTATGTTCTTGAAGAAAAAAGTTGATGCATTTAAAATATTTAAGTGGTATTTGGCTAGAGTTGAGAAGGAAACAAGAAAGAGTATGAAGTGCCTAAAATCAAATAGAGAAGGTGATTTACATCAAAAGAATTTGAGATATTCTGCAATAACAAAGGTATCAAAAGACAAACATTAGCACCAAGAACTCCACCTTAGAATGGCATTGTTGAAAGAAGAAATAGATCAATAATAGACTATGCAAGAACCTTGATGATGGAGAAAAATATTGCTCTAAAGTACTAGAGAGAAGTTGTAAGTACTATTGTTTACACTCTGAATAGAATCCAAGTCGAGAAAGGTACAAATACAACACCTTTTGAATTTTGGTATGGTCATTCACCTAATGTAAAACATTTCAAAGTCTTTGGTTGTAAATTTTATCTTCTTAAAGATACTAGAAATGGCAAGTTTGATGCAAAGAGTGATGAAGGCATATTCCTTGGATACTTCACTAAAAGTAAAGAATATAAGTGTTTAAATACTAACACTAACAAAATTGTGGAGAGTGCAAATGTAAATTTTGATGAGCATGAAGAAGTCCAAGTTGATGATTCTAGGAAGTTAGAAGACTACAAATCCTTTGTATACTTCTATGACAGAATGACTATTGAAGATAATGCTACCAATCAAGTTGGGAATTAGCATCAAATTTTAGTATCAACTGAGACACAACCAGTAAATGTCAAGCTACATTTAGAAATTGAGTTGCAAAATCAAGGAAATGCACATTTTGACTCTAAAATTAGTGCACATGAAAGAAATGATGAAGTACCAGAAGAAGAAGAACAGAAAAACTCTAAAGCTAAAGGATCAAATATAGAAAGAAGGACATAACCAAGGTTAGCCAAGTATGTAAGAATAAATCAACCTATAGATAAAATAATTGGTGATAAGGATGCAAGACCGATGACAAGAAATAGACTAAGGAATGAATCATGTTTGTTGAGCAAGGTTGAACCCAAAATAGTGAAAGATACTCTACAAGATGATGACTAGTATAAAGCTATGGAAGAAGAGATAGATCAAATTGAGAAAAACAAAACCTAGACCCTAGTTCTTAGACTAGCTAATAAGAATGTAATTGGTACCAAATGGATGTTTAGGAACAAACTTGATGAAAATGGTGAAATAACTAGAAACAAAGTCAGACTAGTTTACAAAAGCTATGCATAAAAAGAAGGATTGGATCACAAGGAAACATTTGCCCCTATTACAAGAATGGAAGGAGTAAGAACATTACTTATATATACTACCTACAAATGATTCAAAGTCTACCAAATGGATGTAAATTATGCTTTTCTGAATGGTATACTGGAAGAGGAAGACTACATAGAACAATCTAAAGAATTTTTTAATGACAACAATAAGGATATAGTTTGTAAATTACATAAGGCACTTTATGGTTTGAAGAAAGCACCTAGAGCATGGTATGAGAGACTACACAAATATCTTGTGAAGATTGAATTTGAGAGAATAGATGACAAGATCAATTTGTACATCAAGGTAGAGAAAGGTAAAGACATTTTGATATCTAAAATCTTTTTTGATGATATAATAGTTGGAGGAAAATATTCTCTATGCAAAGATTTTTTTGATAAAATGAAGCATGAGTTTGACATTTCAATGTTAGGAGAAATCAAATTATTTGTTGGATTTCAAGTACATCAATTGAAGCATGGCATATTTGTGACCCAATCAAAATACATCAAGGAGATACTTAAAAAATTTGGATTAGAAGACTCAAAACTAGTTAGCACACCAATGGCAACAAGATATAAGTTACCAAGAATGATGAGACAACTGAAGTGACTCAGACATTGTATAGATGAATTATTGGAAAGTTGTAGTATGTTATACATAGTAGACCAGACATTACATTATCTATTGGAATAGTGGCAAGATTTTCTACAAATCTGATAGAAAATCATCTAATGGCAATGAATAGAATACTAAGGTACCTAAAAGGAACTGATGAATTTGGTTTGTACTAAAAGAGGAGTGAAAATTTTGAGCTAAGATCCTACACTGATTTAGATTGGAGAGAAAATATTGATGATATAAAAAGCACCAGTGGAGCAGCTCTTTTCTTTGGAAAAAGATTGAGTACATGGACCAACAAAAAGCAAAGTTGTACTCGTAGTCCACTATAGAAGCTGAATATGTTGTAGTTGCTATCAATTGCACCAATATTGTATGGATCAAACATTTTTTGCAAGGTATGAAGGAAGAAGTAAATGATCTTGTGATACTTTATTGTGATAATACAAGTGCTTTCAACATATCAAAGAACCTTGTAATGCATGCTAAAACCAAGCATATTGCAATCAAGTATTACTATGTAAGAGAATTGGTGGAAGATAAACAAGTGAAGATGGAATATGTTAGCTCAAAGGAACAAATTGTTGGCATCTTCACAAAAGCACTACCTAAAGATGCTTTTGAGTATCTTAGAGGTAAGTTAGGGGTGATACCCCTAGCCAAGGCAACTTGAAGCAAAAGCAAGATTGCCCTGCATCAAAGGAAATGATTGTTGAAATATTACACATTCATGCAAAGGATACCTACTTTAGGATTCATACCTAAAGTAATCAAAGTGCAGAAGTTCTAAATTAGTCACAAGCAAAGTGGAAGAAGGAGAAATTGAAAGAACTTGCAAATTCTACACTTGTATGATAAGATTATAATATGTCTTCAGCATTGTTGTCAAAGAGGGAGAGATAGTAGAAAATTGATCAACAACTGATGAAAAGATAAAGAATGAAGAGAACGGGAGAAAATGCAAAAAATGATCAAATGAAGATTGAGGGAGAAATGTCAAGAAACTGGTCAATAGCATTTGATCAATAGTATGAGGGAAAATTAGATAGAAGTTGATTAGAATAGAGAATAGCAGAAGATGAGAAATGCATACGGAAGAAGAGAAGAAAAGAAAAAAGATACATTAGCTAAGAGGGAGTAATAGAAGAAAAGCAATCAAGAGAGTAGATCAAGAGAAGGAGATGTGAAAATTGATGGTAACACAATTAGTTTTTGGCTTACTATTTTAACCTAGTTTGCATTTAATTAAATAGTTTAGTTCAATGGCTGATCAGTTTGGTTTACCATCAATATCAAAGAGGGAGATTATTGGAAATTTGATTGAAAAGGTTTACTATCAAAGAGGGAGATTGTTGATAAAGAATGTTTTCAATCATTTTTTTTTCATTGATGTCAAGCCTGCTATTTGTAGGAATGAAATTTTCTTATAAGATACAAGTACTATCACTTAGTTGATTGATGAAGAGGATTTGATCAACAAAATAGAACAAGAGAACATAAGGGAAAGGTTGAGTTATGATATTGTAATGAAGTGAAAGTGTTAGCTAAGACAATGGTGAGATGATGTATTGGTAACATATTCAAAGATATAGAGGTTGGCCACACTTAGAAACATTAGAAGTATAAGTTAGAATAAGGTTGACTACAAAGCTTAAACTAAGTTCATTAGTGGGTGTCAAGCAAGCTAGTTGGAGCCAAAAAAATTCTAAATTGGAGCCAAGAAAAAGGAATATCTAGTGTGTGCTGAGTGAACTTCAAGTGCCGAGTGAAGTTCAAGTGCCGAGAAAAGTAACAAGTGCCAAGCATTAGAAAATCTTAGTAGATGCCAAGTGAACTTCAAGTGCCAAGAATCAGTAAAAATGTAGTTGGTGCCAAGTAACACAATGTGTGTTGAGCATCAAAATTTCAATAGTGCCAAGCTACTAAATTATTTTAAAAATCAAAGATTCACCAAATTTGAGCTAATAAAGTTATTACCTTGAATTTTGTGAACTAGCTTCAAGATAAGGATGATGAGCTAGTGGCACAAAATTTTATGTAAACTATTTTTTAATAAATTTGAGAGGATTCTTCATAATGTTTCTAGAAGGAACATAATATGTGTTAGATACAATGAATCCTACCTAATCCATACAAATTGAAATTAAAAGAGGGAAGAATCAAGGGAGATAAGAAGTTTCAGACTTCTATTTAAGAAGTCACAGGCCAAGAAGAAAAAGCTACTACAGTGCCAAATTGTGAGGTGGTTAGTACGATGTCAAGAAGAAGACATCTACGAGAAGGAAGAATAGAGCACAAAGGTTCTACTTCAACAATTGGTCAGAGAAAGATGATTACACTAGTATAGTGAGTATGGAGACTCAAGGAGACTAAGCTTGAAAGGAGGGCAAGTAACTAGAGTTGCATAGATTGAAAGCCAAGCAAAGATGAGCTACGAAGTGATCTAAAATCTGTAAGTTAAATTGTATTCTATAATCGGTCAAAACCTTTAATTATTCCTCTCTAGCAGTTGTATTAGTTAGGATAGAAGGAAAATCCTATGGACTTAGGTTGGTCTAATAGCCATTTGTAAATCCTTTAACAAGGTGGCATTCCAAGTGAATGTTCTAAAGTCCTCTAACTAGGCCCACTTCTAATAGGGTGGTTAAATCCTTTAACTAGGTCACATTTAACAGTGCATTGTAAGCCTTTAATAGGGTAGGCCTTTCATAGGGCATCACTTCAGAAGAGTGAGAATTGAGTAGCATGTTACTGGTGGTTTCTCCCAAATTGGGTTTCCATGTAAATCATTGTGTTATGTGTTGATCTTTTATGTGTTATGCTTGCATGTTGATTTACAGTAACTTCCTGAATAGGGATGTCTAAGCTTGGATGAACCAACATTTAAATGGGCACACTACACTTAGTGAAAAAGTTTGAATAGGAAATTTGGACCGTGAATAACTAATTCACCCCCCACCCCCCCCCCACCCCAGTTATTCTATAGTATTTCTGACAATTGGTATCAGAGCCATCTATTGATTTAATTTCAAGGTACTAGAAATAGGAAGATCAAGATGTCCAAGAGAGAGGTTCCCAAGCTCAACAAAGACAACTTTTTTGCATGGTAGAGTCTGATGAAATTGCACCTTGGATTAATAGGTGATTATGTAAAAACCTCAATTATAACAGAAAATGTAGACCTAGTTGGACATCTTACTATTGATGATTTGAGCAAAAGGAAGGAACACAATCAAGCAATGCTAGAGATTGCCTCTACACTCAGTTATGCTGAATTTGATGACATCAAGGAATGTGATACTGCATTCAAGATGTGGAAAGCCCTAATTGATATCTATGGAGGAGATCAAAATATTTAGAGAGAAAAGAGAGAAAGTCTTAGAGGAAATTTTGATGTCATGAAAATGGAGGAAGGTGAGAATGCTACTCAATATGCTACTAGAATGAAAGAAGTAGTAAGTCTAATAAGAAGTTTGGGTGGTCAATTGGAAGAAGAGACTATAAATAGAAAATAGCTAAAAAATCTACTCCCTATCTATGCTATTATAATTTCAACCATTCAAGAGCTAAGGTGTGTATAGGGAAACACATTAACCTTTGAAGGAATTGTAGGAAGACTTACTGCATTTAAATTGTCCAACTTTGATAACTACAGACTTGAGAACCTTGAATCTTCTATCAAGGCTAAGCTAACATGAAAGGACATTCAGGAGGTGACATCAAACAACAAGAGAAGAAAAGGAAAACATGCATCCAATGATATTAGCACAAATGAAGAAGATGTGGAATAGTTGGAAGCACTATTGGCTAGAAGATTCCATAGAGGAAAAGGTAAATTCAAAGGTAATCTCCCTATCATTTGTTTCAATTGTAATGAAGTAGGTCACATTGTTACAAGGTTTACACAGAAGAAGAACTACAAAGACAAGTACAAGAGAAAAAGATAAGATGATAGCAGAGATTACAAGGACAAAGGAAAAAGATGCTACGTTGTTGAGGAAGATTCTGATAAGAATGATGATGAAGTAGTCTATGTGGTCATGAAGGATGAATTAGATAAAGATGAAGATGAAGCAACAATATTGGTAACCTATGTGGACAAGAATGACAAGTGGATCATAGATAGTGGTTTCTTACATCACATGATAGGAGAAAAAAGTAAGTTTATTACCTTTACTCAATATAATGGAAATAGTGTTGGATTTGGTAATGATGCTCCATGTCAAATCAAGGGGAAAGGCTTAATTAAACTTACAGAGAAAATTGATGTCAAACTTTCTATTTGTAGGAATCAAATTTTCTTATAAGATACAAGTACTATCACTTAGTTGATTGATGAAGAGGATTTTATCAACAAAATAGAACAAGAGAACCTAAGGGAAAGGTTGAGTTATGATGTTGTAATGAAGTGAAAGGATTAGCTAAGACAATGGTGAGATGATGTATTGGTAACATATTCAAAGATATAGAGGTTGGCCACACTTAGAAACATTAAAAGTATAAGTTATAATAAGGTTGACTACAAAGCTTAAACTAAGTTCATCAGTGGGTGGCAAGCAAGCTAGTTGGAGCCGAGAAAATTCTCAGTTGGAGCTTAGCAAAAGGAAAATCTAGTGTGTGCCGAGTGAACTTCAGGTGCCGAGTGAAGTTCAAGTGTTGAGCAAAGTAACAGGTGCCGAGTATCAAAAAATCTTAGTAGATGCCAAGTGAACTTTAGGTGCAAAGTATTAGTAAAAATGTAGTTGGTGTTTAGTAACACAGTGTATGTCAAGCATCAAAATTTCAATAGTGTTGAGCTTCTGCATTATTTTAAAAGTCAAAGATTGGCCAAATTTGAGCTGACAAAGTTGTTACCTTGAATTTTGTGAACCACTTGGAGGATAAGGATGATGAGCTATTGGCATATAATTCTATGTAAACCATTTTTTAGAAAATTCAAGAGGATTCTTGATGATTTTTCTAGAAGGAACATAATATGGGTTAGATACAATGAATCCTATCTAATCCATATGAATTGAAATTAAAAGAGGGAAGAATTTAGCAGGAAAAGAAGTTCTAGACTTCTATTTAAGAAGTCATAGAACAAGAAGAAAAAGTTGCTAGAGTATCAAATTGTGAAGTGGTTAGTAGGGTGTCAAGAAGAAGACATCTAGGAGAAGGAAGAATAGAGCACAAAGGCTCTACTTTGACAAGTGGTCAGAGAAAGATGATTGCACAGGTACAGTGAGCATGGAGACTCAAGGAGACTAATCTTGAAAGGAGGGAAAATAGTTAGAGTTACAAAGATTGAAAGCCAAAAAAAGATATGAGCTGAGAAGTGATCTAAAATTTGTAAGTTAAGTTGTATTCTGTAATCAGGTCAAAACTCCTAATTGTTACTCTCTATCAATTGTATCAGTTAGGATAGAAAGAAAATCCTATGGACTTTGGTTGATCTAACAACCATTCCTAAATCCTTTAACAAGGTGGCATTTCAAGTGAATGTTCTATAGTCCTCTAACCAAGCCCACTTCTAATAGGGTGGTTAAATCCTTTAACCATGTCACATTTAACAGTGTGTTGTAAGCATTTAATAGGGTAGGCCTTTCATAGTTCATCACTTCATAAGAGTGACAATTGAGTAGCACATTACTAGTGGTTTTTCCCAAACCTTGTTTCCACATAAATCACTGTGTTATGTGTTGATCTTTTATGTTTTATTCTTGTGTGTTGATTTATAGTAACTTGCTGAATAGGAATGTCTAAGCTTGGATGAACAAATAGTTAAATGGCCACACTACACTTAGTGAAAAAGTTCGAATAGGACATTTGGACTTTGAATAACTAATTCAACCCCCCTCTTAGTTATTCTAAATAATTTCTAACAATAATTTCCATTTGGGAAATCAAATTGACAACTTGGAAAGTCATCAAAATGTTTTGCCTAGGCTCATTAATCATGCCACTTAGAAATCATGTGAGTAAATCATTTTTAGCTACTAGGATTTATAATCACATAATGGTAGGTTTTGATGTTTAGTAGAATTTTATGAACATAAGTAACACTTCCTCCATTTCCCCCCTCCTCCCCATGCATAGTTCCAAAGTACTAGTGCTCTACCAAACTCATTTGGCATAATATCCTTCTCTTTAACAAATTTAAAATACATTGGCAATCAACCTAATTTCATAAATATCTTGAAATTAAAAAAATAGTAAAATTTTACCTTCCATATTTAAGATTTTAAATTTCTAAAAGTTATAAAAAAATCACCCAACTAAAAATTTTGATCCAAACAGAATACCTATTTTAATACCGAAAGATGGGGTCAAAATGTAGGTGGGTTGTTCTTGCTACTAGAATTTAGTTGTTTTCCCTAAATCTATACTTCATGTTAAATATAATCTCAAATATATTTAGTCATTTATTTAACTAGATCCAACCCTCTAGAAGAAAACACACACTTAACTGCATATTTGAAATAGAAGTGGCACTTCTATTTGTTACTTATACTAACACATCTCATGGTAGATTCTAAATTATTTTATGAATAAAACTAAATTCATTAATTAAAAACCAATGGCATCTCAACATCAACATAATAAAGGTACAACCACATCATTAAAAAACTTGTAACTAAACCCAAATATCTCATCTCCAATAGTCTAGTGACTTAGAATTATTCTCATCAAAATATCAATGCTTTGAGTATTCTACTTTTGCACTAGCACATCCAAAATAATATATCTCCACATACAACTCACTTAAATACTTTATGAGTTATGTAGTTAATTTTATATTGGCATATTATTCCTTCAAAAGGTTCAATTCGACCGAGAATCTTTTTAACTTTGTCTTTTCAACTAGTTGCAAAGTGCTAGCTGAAATAGCAAGGGCGTCTACTACCACATTCTTTCTTCTTGGAATGGATTTGATGTTTAGAGCTTCAAATTCATCCATTATCTCCCATACCCTTTTCCTATAAGTAATTAATCTTTTTTCATTGCATGATTATATGGATTTTACTTGTCATATAACTAGTTAAGAATCCCCTTCGATTATAAGAGAGGTGACTCCTTTTTCCAATGCAAAGAGAAGTCCTCAAATCAAAGCTTTGTATTCTATACCATTGTTAGTATATATAAACTACAATTGATATGCAGTATAGAAAGACCTACCTTTTGGGTTGATTAGTTCAATACTAGCACCAACTCCTGATTTGCATCAAGAACCATCAAAGTGGAGTATCCAAACTACATTTTCCTCAAGTTTTTTGACTTTGTTCTTATTTATCCTTAACTTTTCTTCTACTTGAGCCTTGAACAACTATTTCTTGGGAACCCATTGTAACTTTCCTTGTTTAGGGCTTGATGAGTCCCCTTCATATCCTATGGATAGAAGAAGTGTGTGTTTTTCTTGTTTCTCCTAAATTTTGCCTATTAGCTCTTTGATTTTCTCAACTTTAGGTTTAAGATGAATGACTACTGAAGTCCATCCTTTACCTTTGACATATCATCTTCTTCTTTTAACTTTAATCATCCCTGAAGGAGGAGAAGATAAACCTCCACCATCTGAAGAGGTATACTATGTGATACATTTAAATCTTCACTTTCTTCTTTAGTTTGTTCAATAAGGTTGGATGAATTCACTGAATCTTGACTTTTAGAGAGTTCATCTTTTGAGGTCTTTGTACTCTTGTTTTCCATCATTTGTGTCAATACCTTTGCTACTACTTCTTGGCATACTAAACATTCAAACTCTGAATGACTAACTTTGTAGATTAGTCACCATACTCTCTATGAATTATGTCACAATCTCACTTTTGGGTACCAACACCTTAGGTTCTTCATTTTGATCTTGAGATGTATTGTTTGGAACCATATTCAATACCATCACTTTATATGAACCCAAATCCAATTGTAAGAATGCTATCTCATTTGGGGCATTGTATTATGTGATCATTGTTTTCAATTTGGGCTCAGCATCTATCTTGATTTGATTGTTCAATCCTTTCTGTGGCAACCATAATTGAGTGAAGTTTGTAGAGAACCATCCTCTAAGACATTTTGTCCATTATCTACTTAGGAGTAATCCATATGTCTCTAGGATATCAACCACATGTATGTCAATAATATCTTGGATCCAAGGATCAACTATTAATCATATCCGCACATCTTTTAATACTCCAATGACTTTTACCTCTATTTTATCCAACTGTATTACCACTCAGTTAGAGGTTTGAGGATTAACTCCTAGCCTTTGAGCTATTGATAATGGCATCACATTACATGAAGCTCCTGAATCAATAAGACAATTGTGAAGATTCTTCCCTTATATCCTTATGCTTAGCAAAAATGGGGGTGTACATTATATTTGTGTAACACTCTAAACCCTTCTATCCAAGATATTCCATGAGATTGGAATACTTAGATGTCGGCTAAGAGCTCCCTATCCATGGAGTGCAAGAAGTTAGGACTTGAATATGCAAGCTCTTAGCTGAATCTTAGAAATGTGCTTTTTGCTAGTAAACCATGCAATGGGAGGTTCTTTTACACACGAGATGAAAGAGTGAAAATGTCCACCAAATATGCCTCAATGATGCAATTTAAGATGAAAACTAAGATAAGATGAGAATGCAATGTGCAACTACTCTAAGAATGGATGATAGTATTAAAAACCAACTACTATGTGAGATAGAATTATTGCAAAATGGAAACTAGACTACCATGCAAATATGAATCTAAGCTAAAATGCTATAGTATGAAGGAATGAGGACAAGAAAATGAAGTTCTCCACAAAGCTCCAAAAAATTTGTTAGAAAACCTCCAGCATAACAATATTCAAGAGTGTGTTTCTCATATGAGGAGAGAGCCCTCTTTTTAAAGAAAATTGGATGGTTGGGATCAAAAGACAAAAAATGGCTAATCAAGGGTGGAGAATAATCCTTGCCTAATTTTTAACATCAAAATTTCCTTAGTCAAAATAAAAGGCTCCACTCATAAAAAATTATGCATTTTTGTAGAAAATGATTTTGTTTTGTCAAAATGGGAGGCTCTCAACACATGGGAAATTACACTTTCATGTGTAGGCAAAAATATTGTCAAAATGGGAGGCTCTCAACACATGGAAAATTACATCTTCATGTGTAGAAAAAAATATTGTCAAAATAGGAGGCTCTACACATGGAAAATTACACCTTCATGTGTAGACAAAATTATTTAGTCAAAATAGAAGGCTCATTTGTAGACAAAAATGCATTTCTTTTATTTATGAAATAAGAAATGTGTGGATGGAATTTTGAGAATTATATTTGAATTAAAAGGGAGAAAAAAATTTTAATCAAATATGTGTTTGAATATGATGATCAAACTATAGGTTAAAATCAAATAAATTGATTTTACCTTATTTTTGAAAGTTTTTGATCAAACACTTGGTAACATTAGCAAGAAATGCTAGAAGGGGGTTTATGGTATAGATAACCATTTTTAGGTGATTACATTTGCCCCTCTTTGACTAATGTGTGATCGATATGGGAACACATGTGGTCAAAGAATAGAAGAAGCTTAAAATTATTCATCTAATATATGATCAATATGGGAAGACATCAAATGAAGAAGCCATGATAGCAAATAGATAGATAGTTCTAACTTCAAAGAATGAATCCATTCTTTAACTAATGTGTGATTGATATGGGAACACATGAAATCAAAGAATAAAGAGACTATAATAGCAATGGATGTAGCAAGCATTGAGTGATCAAGCTAATAGTGATAGTCTAGAATACTAGTACATAGATCAAGAGCAAATGGACATGGTCAAGCATATGCCCTTGCAAGAGAAAATTTTGCCAAGCATAGCAACAATAGATTATGTCTTCCCCCTCAGGATTGAAATTGAAATGATAGAGAGGAAGTGCAAAAACTAGCAAGATATGAGCAAATCGAGATATAGAAAAGTCCATAATGATAGATAGGTGATTAGAACCAAAGATTGACCATAAAGAAGTGATGGAATGCCCCAATTTGATAAGAAGTGACCATGAATGATAAAATATGAAAATGAGGTCAAATCAATTGAAAAAAATAATGTAGAGGGGAAATTTGTGAGTGGGAAGTAGACAAAAAGCATCATAATGGTGAAGACATGGAGGAATTAAGATGCCCCAATAGAGATTCAAAGACTAGACCTCCAAAAGTCAACTAACTATGAAGAAGAAGGTAGAATGTGAAAATGTGATTTTGACCCAAAAGATAAACTCAAATTTTGATTTTGATCCCAACAATGTATCCAGAATGTCCAAATTAGCTAGGGTAAAAAATAAGAAGGCATACAAAAGGATAGATAGATGTGATGATAGTGTTAACCCTTTTGATGATAGAATATCAAAGAGGCAAAGTGAAAGATCAAGAGGGTGAAAAGACATGATCAAGAAGAAAGAAAAAGATGAGATGAAAGTAGTTAGTTGAGATGTTTGAGAAAAAGATAAAAAGAGAGCTCTCTCCATATGTTAGAATGCAAGACTATGCAAACTAATATGCAAATTGGTTTACTACCAAGGAACACAAAACATTTAGACTATAATTCATCATTGAGCTTTTATAAGATCATACAATCATCACTAGCATGAGCTATGAAGATATGAATATGACCTTATTTGGATGTCAGAATGAGGTGTAAGCATTAAGGCATAAGAAGCTAGAATGACCAAAAAACCTATCCCTTTTAATTTAGCAAGGGAACATAAGCATCAAATCATAAAGGCTAGGATGAGCAAAATGTTTCTTGTAGACAAGCACACCAGACTTGTGAGAGATCTTTCTTATGCTAAGTAATTAGGAAATTTTCTTGCCACAATGACCCTTACATTCATAACCCGAGACAAAAGTTTGTAAAGGATACTCATAGTGACCCATATGTTCACTAAGAGGATGAGTATCAATATGTACTATAGCATAAAGAACTCACTCAAATAGACAAGGAGAAGAACCAACCTCACTAAAGTGTCCATATAAAATGAGTTGAGGTATACACATACATCCAACATGAGATAGAGGCTCTTATAGTACACACCCCTTTTATATGGATTCTTCAGATCATTGGAACTAAATCATCAATAAAAAAAAGGAAAAAAAAATCATGTCCCATAGTCCTTCCTCCTCTAGTTTTGAACATCATAAAGTAGCAAGAGACATGGGACTAAAGAAAAGCAAACATCACATAGTCTTTTTTTATCACATAATAATGTGCAATAGTTTTAAAAAACATGCAGTTTGTTCTTATCCTATTGAATAAAGAAAAAGTGTGAATCAATTTGGACCATTAAAGGATAGTGGAAATCAAAAAACCATGTCATATCATGAAAAGTTGAGTATCCAATAAACAAATTGAGTGAAAAGTGTAATAAAAAAGGATGTGTGAGACACCTGTCCATGACTACCCAAGTTAATATTAACAAATCAATGGACAACTTCACCTACTCCCATGATTACTTTGACGCGTTGCAACAACAGGATGAATGAAATGACATGTAGAGATAACAATGTATGTTGAAGTTTTTCTATAAATAAGCAACTACATTGATTGAACCAATTCACAAGTCTACAAGATTATTAGTAGTCATGATAAATTGGAGTGAAGTAAAAGAAGTTTGTGAATTATTATAGTCATGGCCAATGCACAAGATAAAGTGCAACAAGAACCAAAGATGGTAGATACTAGAAAGGGGGGATGGATTGATGAGGGAAGTGATAGCTTGGTGAAAAAAATAGGGAAAAGGGGACAAAAAAGAGAAAAGTGCAAGCGATCAGAACCAAGAGGAGCATTTTCACATCAAAGGGTTTGTAGATTTGACCCAAAAGTGGCTGGAGCAAGTCAAGTGGAGCTACCAGTCTAGGGTCTAATGGAGGATAACACAAAGGACCCTACCTTTCTTTAATTTTTAGTGAAGAGTGTGATGCAGCTTGTGGAGCAAGAGAAACCAATAGAGGAAACAAGATCACCAAGCTTGGAGAGACTTAGTGAGACTGGGGATGTGCATATCAATTTCATAGATAGCCAAGTAGAGGAACAACTACCAATGGAGGAGCCTTCCCAAGATATGGAGCAAGGACCAGTGCTAAAGCCCATTGCATCCCTGTGGAAGTAATAAAAAAGCATCCTAGGGGGTATAATCAACATCCCCAAGGAGAACACAAGTGGTGTTCTTAGGTCTCCATTTCATCCATTTAGCGAAGTGCAATCTAGCATGGGTTTGGCACCAGTTCGTGATGTAGCCAAGGCAATGGAAGTGGAGCTAAAGAAAGGGTTGGTGATAGAGACAAAGCGGGTTGATAACACAAATAAAGATGCAAAATTCTTCCAAGGTTTGATTGAAAGAGCTCGAGAAGATGGAGCACAAGAGGAAGTGAAGTGAGTAGAAGTAGCATTGTTAGTAGAACAAGCATGAGAAAAAATTGTAGAGACATCTCTAGCAGCAGAGTGAATGATAGTGGAATGAATTTGGAATGAGATGGTGTTGTTACAAGCTCAAGTGGAAGCATTTAGAGAAATGATGGCAAAGACTAATGCCATAGCATACCGATCACAAGATCAATTAAATGCTACCAATGCAAGGATCACCCTCTTCATGAGCCAGATGCATGAAGTAAAGCATGAGAGGGAATCATGGAAGATGACTATGAATACATATAAGATAGAATGAGACATTGCTCTATAGGCAAAAATAGTACCTAGGGAAGAAAAATTGCAAGTGAATATGAATGAAGTGAGGGAGAAGTCAGAGAAGCTAGCATGAGAGGCAGCATATTACATGGGATTGTACCATCAGGCTATCCCTCTAGAGCACAAGAGAGGAATATCCTTCTCAGATAGGATGTTTATTACTCAGATGAATACTTTGTTGAGATGTGACCATGTCCCAATTCTAATGGATACAATTTGGGAAGGTGCAAGACTGACACTAGGAGCATCATCATCTAGGATTGCACAAATAGGAATACCCCCAACTAGAAACCCAAATGCCCCACCTCTATGAGGAGGACATTAATGAACATTTTGTTGATGTTATGACTTTGTGTATCATGTGGTAGGAAGTATTTTTTCAAGTGGATTGTGGTGATCTCAGGCTGTAGGTGGATGTTTTTGTGATTTTTTTGAAAAATGTTTTAACTGTTTTGTAATTTTTTTTTTATGAATATATGGATGTTTTTGGAATTTTTGAAGAATATGTGAATTTTTTTAGTATTTTTGAATAATATGTGAATGTTTTTAGAATTTTTGAGGAATATGTGAATGTTTTTGGAATTTTTGAAGAATATGTGAATGTTTTTGAAATTTTTGAAGAATATTGGAAAAGGTAATTTCTATAAAAGTGGGAATAATACAATCCGTAGAGTAAGGAAAACCTTAACTGGTATGCAAGAAAATAAATGTCTATAGATTTCCATAACATTTGGAGAGTTGTAGTGTGTAAAGTATAATTCTATGTGTACTAATAGCCCTTACAGATGATTACAAGGCCAACATTGGGATGTTCCTCTAAGTGCGTGTCAAGGCAAACATTCTCAATGTCTATAAAAAGGAATTTTGGGGACCCAAAAGGACACCTAGGCCTCAAGAAAGACAAAATAGGCCCTTAAAAAGGTTGACCCAAAAAAGATGTTTTGGGGGCCTAAAGGGGACACCTAGGGCCTTGAAAAAGGAAAAACAACGTCTTGAAAAGGATGCTTTGATCCAAAAAGGACACTTGGGGCCTTGAAAAAGGAAAAATAATGTCTTCAAAAAGATGTTTTGATCTAAAAAGGATTCTTGGGGCCTTGAGAAAGATGAAATATGGCCTTGAAAAAGGTACTTTGACCCAAAAGAGTGTTGTGGGGCCTTGAAAAAGGCACTTGGGTCAAAAAAAGCACTTGATGGGCTTTGGAAAAGGCACTTGGGCCTAAAAAAGGCATTTGATGGGCCTTGAAAAAGGCACTTGGGCCTACAAAGGCACTTGATGAGCCTTGAAAAGGCGCTTGAGCCTAAAAAAGCACTAGAGGTCTATTGCAATGGAACTAGGTTCATAGGTATGAACTAACTAGGCACGGTGGGTGCTCCCATGGGGTATGTTGGCATTGTAGGGGCTGTTTGTGTTGGAAGCATCATTCCTCCCCAATTAGGATTAGCTTGCTTCATGAATGTGATCACTTATGCAAAGACTTTGTCCAATGTGTCAATATTTGTTGCAAGAAGTCTTCTTAGAAAGATTGTAGTAAGAGGGTCCATAGCATTCAAATAAATATGGATGGCAGCTTCAATCGGTATTATGTATGGTTTTTCCAACTTGTGGTAGGCCATATGAAAGCGATGGTTGAAGTGTGAAACTATCTCAGCTAGGTCCCTTTTTATTGATATGAATTGTCGATGTATCACTGTTGGATTGATAAATGTTTTGAATTTTTCCAATGACAATTTTTTGAAAGTGTCCCAATCCCCAATACAAGCTGGTGGTAGGTTCACGTACCAATTGAAGGAAATATCCCCTTAAGAGTAGGGAAATAAATGAAGAACCACATCCTCATTAGCAATTTTCTTTTGGTTGTAAATTTCCTTAAAAACCTTGACATGATCTTCGGCGGTTCTAGTTTCTTTGTAAATGAACCTTGGACAAAATTTCTCAGGATTCTTAGGGAGGTCATGGAGTGCACCTCTCAAGTTAATGGGTGAATCAACTGCATTTGTGAAAAGGCCATTGGATGATTTTGTGGACCTAAAGGTGGCTAGGATCGTGATGGGACTGTTGGAATATGTAGAGGTCCACCTAGTGGTTGAATGGGTGGTGGAGTAGAAGAAGATGATAAAATGTTGAATGGAAGTGGTTGAACTCAGGGCTTACAAAAATGAGTAATCTCTAGAAATTCTTGGGCACTTGGTGAAGATCTTATCACTCGCTAGAATGGGGATCTTGGATCAATATCCTCTAGCTTGTATCATTTCTAGAAAAAGTGCACCTCTGTAGAAGTACACTTCCTCACTTCTTTGAATTTTGCACACCACAGAGTTCTACAAACCTACAGATCTATGGACTTGTGGATCTACAGAACTGAAAACCTACGTACCTATAGATCTATGGACCTGCATACTTGTAGATCTAAATTTTTGAAAATTTTAGAAATGATTTCTTAACTTTTACAGAGTGTAGATTATTGCAAGGGTTCAAAAATTCTGAAACTTTATCAAATCTTCCTTGTTTCCAATAGTAGGTTCTTTTTTTTTAGGCCCTCCTTCTAGCACCACTTCTATTGGGCATTCATTTTGCATGAGGTCAACGGCAAGAATCCATTGCATAATTCCTCTCTTGAAAAGAAAATCTTTTTAAGGATCCACTCCAAGGTTTAGTATTTGTCTTGTGACATACCAAAATCCACTCAGTAGAAGATAAATGTGTGTGTTCACAAGGAGGCCTTTGCTAGTTCTAAAAACTCTTTTGTCTTGGAATTGAAGTAAAATCTATTCACTATCTCAAAATATCACACTAAAAGAACAATATTTTTCTATTTTTCAACACATGCATCTCTAACAATGCAGCTACTATGAGGTCCTACTCTAACAAGGGGTTAGCAAAGAAAATAATGAAACTAAAAGAAAATAACATGAAATAAAATGACTTGTAATTGAAATTCCTAAATGGACATAAGCTATAGGATGCAACACACTACGAGTTAAACCTTCAAAGAAATTAGTTGGGAACCAATGAAAATAGGAGCAGCGCATCTAGAATCCACTAATGCAATTGTCGGTGAGAATCTTTAACAAATCAAATGATGTTTCACTCTTCATCAAATCACAAGGCCAGGTAAAGTGTGCTCATGCGATACAAAAATCTATGTAGACATAATCGGGAGATCTCTTCTCTATCTTATTACATCAACAAAATTCATATATCTATAGCAAACACTAGTACTAAAAGATTACACATCTAGAAACAACACAATAAACCTTTGGCTCAATCACAATCTCATGAATAAAATCCACAAAAAAATGACACATTTAGTCAAGAATAACTACACCTTGAATGCTAGCACCAAAATCATAATTTTTTTGCATAATAATGGAGGCCTTTCTTACATTTTTCAATGGGGTATTTATAATAAATCCTCTCCTCAATTTGTGTTGAGAGTGAGAGATATCTTGATGCAATAAAATGCTTTTAAAACATTTAAACAAACTAAATATATACAAACTGACAATCTAACTAGTGCTTAGAGGGACTCCATCCATATTGTATTCATTAATTGTATACATGAGTCCTTTACATGTCAAAAATAGAGAAAGCATGAGAGAGAAAGTAGGAGGAAGCAATAAGTCAAGATGGAAGTGCATGGAGACACCAAAAATAGAAGTTGCCCCTTCACTAGATGTGTATTAGGGTTAACTTGTCATCAGAATGCACTCCCAATGCATGCAAAGTGCTATTTTTGGAATTGGTAAAGAACTATTGGTGCACCTCTAAATTTTAGAGCTTTAGACTTGTGACCTACAGGGCTACAGAGCTATGAACCTCAATTGGGACAAAATCTCAAAATTTTACTAAGTGTCAAAATTGGAATTTTGGCATTTGGGTTTTGTTCATCTTTATCCTAAAGCTATGTTTGGATGTTTGCCCTTGAATTTCTCTATAATCTTAGTAATCTTAGCAGTATCTAGAAGATCCAAAGCCTCATACTTTTTTTTGACCTTATGTCTATAGTTGTCCACCTCAATTTGAGTCTTCGCAAAATCTCTGAGTTTGGTGTCCAACTCTAACAGTGCTTCCTCTATCCTAAAGGCTTGTTTGATGTCTTCATCACTAGCTACTTCCTCTAAAGTCTTTTTAAAATTTTTCACAACTACCTCAACTGGAAATAGCTTCTCTCATTCTTCATCTTCAAAAATTTCCAAGCATGCATCAGTGTACAACTTTTCTGCTTCCAAAATTTATGCTCAGGCTTGGTCCTTGAGCCTATGTATCTCATCATGCAATGTTTCCATCACTTTATTTCCATCTACAATATTTTCTATCAAATCATCTATCATGTCTAACTCCTCTCTATTATATACATCAAATAGAATGTGGTACCTTTGCCCTTTTATGGCTTGTAGAGTTTGTAAATCCTTGCTCCATGCCTGTACCTCATCCATGATACTAAAGTCCTACCTCAAAATTTCCATGATCTTATCAACATTATCTTGTGTAGCATGCAATAATTTCAAACTTCCTATGATTATAGTGACACCCTTATCCTCAAGGTTGTCTCACCAATCCTGACAAGCTCTCAAAAATGGACTGAGTTGTACACCTTCCCCTTCTCTAAGAATGGTATTCAAAGTCTCCTTAGGGCATTTAGAATCAAGAGGACCAACAATTTCAGCTAGATATCCCTTTAAGATCTCAACTTGCCTTCGAAGTGTTCAGATTTCAATCTCATCCTATTCCATATGGCTAAGAACCTCCTTGACTCCCATAGTCATCATCTGTCAGGACATATCCTATGTAGGCTTTCTTAACATAATATATTTCACTTCATAGTCCTCAAGACTAAAAAATTTTGCATCTATGCCTTCTGGAGGGTGAGCCACTTGTGCAAATAAGTCCTGGTTCTGTGTAGTAGTAATGAATGCAAATGGTGTTGGATCATGTAATGGAGACTCAAGCTTGTTCAAAATCTTTGCAATGTCACAAATATCATCCTCTAAAGCATGGAATTGATGCTTGGCACTTCTCATTATTTCCTTATGAAACCATCTTGGGATATGTCTTTCTATAACCTTAGCTTTAGATGATGAAGGGATGTGTTCAACTACCTCCTTCCCTCTATCGCTCTTGCTTGGACTCTCCTATTTTGAGGATTCTTCTTCTATAGTCTCAATTTCTATAGATCCTGTAGTTTTATCCTCAACTTCCTAAAAGTTTTTTGTATACATTCTACTATCTGTGCCTCTTTTTATGGCTCATCAGTAACCCTTTGTTCTGGTTTCCCTTGTAATGATTGTTCCTTCTAAATATGTTCTTTTGAATTTTAAGGTGTAGGTGTTACTGAAACCTTATCTACCATCATAACCTAAGGTGAAGATGGGGGAGTGAGATGAGGACTTTGTGTCTCAGGTAGCATCTACATCCAATCTTGCTTTTGAAGTTCACCTGTAGGGGTATCTCTGATCTTATCTCCAACTAACTCTATACTGAGAGGCATAAAATCAAAATTTGGGATGGAGAGAACATCATCACCTAGCTCCCTTTGCTCATTCACCCATCATTGTACTTCATCTTTCAAAGAAGAGAGTTCTACCATTTTAGCTTGGGTGAGTGGTGGGGTACTTGTGACACTCTTCCTCCTTTCCAATTCTATGGCTTTGGCCAGCTGAGTTCTCTTTTGTAGAGGCACTTGCTCCTCCTCTTCATCTGGCTCTATTTCCCCCTCATCTGATTCTTCCTCAGGAATGGTTTTAGGAATAGATGGATTAGGCACTAATATTTTATGAACTCTTTGCCTCTTGTTCATTCTAACCTTGATCCTCTTTTGTTTTTGTGGAACCATAGGAGAAGCAGGCTCTTTATGCACTAGATGAATTGATGTCTCTAGAATTTATCCTTCTTCTTGTTGACTTGACAAAATAGAAGAAAATTGAAATTCAACCTAGATATGAGAAGCTCCACCATCTTGGGGCTCTTAGGAATGGGATTCCTATTGCTAGGAAGGGGCTTGTTTGTCAACATGCTATGCTTAAAACCTTCGAAGGGAGGCTCTCTTCCTCTTTCCCTTCCTCTCTTGAGGGTGGCAGTATCCTATTGGATGATCAAGCTAGTAGACTATTTTAGGCCTAATAAGAGACTAGAGTGCAAAGATAGGAACTATGACTTTCTTTCCCTTTCCCCTTTCTAGGTGAGCATGTGCATGGAAGATCACTATATCTAGAATTGGATCAAGTGGAAAGGGTCTCTTGATCCACCTCTTTGTCATTCTAATGACATGTCTCACTCAATTATTAGTACCATCTCCTTTCTCTATATTAGTTTCTACATTCAGAATGGACCTCCCACCAACTTTATCTATATTGAATAGGGGATCTAGTAGCTCCTACGAGGGCCTCTCATCAACACCATCACTTGCAAACCTCTCATGTCATTAAATTTTTGTACTCCTTCACACATGTTCTTTCTTTTGAGATAATAGTTCTTCAAGTAAATTTTCTAGTAAAATAATAATTATTTTGAACAATTATAAACTCTTAGAAAGTGCATTGTTATTTTATATTAGCAATGACATGCTTCCCTTGAACACAATCAAAATGAACAGGCATAAATCAAACACAAATTATGATATTTTCTTCATTGCACCCATATCTTTTCTTGATGTCCCTAATATAGATAATAATTTCTATTGATTCTCATCAAAAAGTAATATAATTAGTTCCTTTCCACTATCAAAATGTATCAATGAGAGAAAGATAGTCCAAATAAGTAATCAATTAGAAATGGGAGTTGGGTTGATGTGGTATATGGAGATATAAATGGAGCATATTTATAGGGGTGAGATGGGTTGATCATTGGGTGAGAAATGTGATGAATAGGGATGAAATGAAAAGATGGGATGTTGAAAAGGAATAATCAAAGGTGTTAACTCAATCATCATCAATTCAACCTCAGACTCCTCAAATACAATAGAGAGAGGCTGAGTTGATGTACCTACTTGAGACTTATACAATAAGTATTAATGTAGCTTATAATTATCAAAAAAGTTCAATAATATTTTTTATATAGTATACTCTTTTATTTATGTCATTAAATAAAATGCATGTGTTATTTTTATAGAGGGTTCTAAATAGGTTAAAGGGTCATGCCCTAGATGATGATACTTGAGATGGTTCAAGTACATCACATGTTCTATCCTACACTTGTGTTTTTTCTTGAACAATTTTCTTTTAGTAGCTCTAACAATGTTGTTTTTTATGCTCTAAAAACCTTATTTTTTAGCTCCTAGCATTGATCCTATATTCACAATGCCACCTAATACAAGGAACATATGTAAAGAACTAATGTTGACTATAATACTAACAACACATAGCATGGCCATAGATGCAATTGAAATGCCTATTGGTAAGCAGATTCCTCTTTTTCTCTCTCATTTTTCATGTGTTTATTTCACTTGAACTATTAATTATTAGGGAAAATTTTGTAATAATGGATTCATTTTATGTAGGAAGTGATGAGAACATTGCTAGATGTACCTACATTAGATGTACAAGAACAATAAAGAATTGTGATCAATTGCTCATGAGAAATGAAGATGGATGTCCCCTAAGAGTGACACAACTTCTAGGTACTTTAAAGATTGATCCTTTCTTAAAAAAATTTAGATGTTAATGGAGAATTTAGATGTTATAGGTGGTGGTGTTAGAATATATAGTCAACCAATATAACTAAGAGGGGGCAAGGTGGGGTGAATAAGCTATCCAACTATTATCACAATTATCAACCTTAAACAAAATTAACCATGTGAGCAATATAATCAAAAATCATAAAAAGATACTCATGCACAATAACACTAGATATGTTAAGTAGGGAAACCCTTGATCAAAGCAAAATCCTTGGTGGGGATGGTACCCACAAGATAATGTACTAATATAAATATCATTTTTAGAGGATGGACCTCGTTAGGAGTCTATATAAACATTGAGTGCATACCAGTCCCTATTAGGAGACTTTGAATCCCTATTAGGAGATTCCAACCCTATTAGGAGTTGTGCTAACCCAATTAGGAGTTTTGGAAGATGGTTGGACCCACTGCCCAAATAGCTTCAAGGGCAAGACCAAGGATCCCACTATCCAAAAGATCTCTATATTATTCCTTGTAGAACAATAGAAATGTATAGTAGTTCCTTCCTCTGTCCCATCAACTAGACCTCTTCTTCTTTTTATCTTGTAACTAGATCATAAATCTTGCATCCAATAATCTCTTGGTTTTTTTACTCGTAGTTAGTAAATACTCTACTCCTTTTTTCACTTCGCACTTCATGTAAAGATCACAACATCCATACTCATATTACAATAATTAAAACATCTTTCCTTTATACCATATCTTCAAAATAATTCCTTGAGTTAGCCTTGAGTCTTTGCCAATTAATTATAATAAGATAATTAATTAATTACAATTATAATAGCAGTACTGCCTCATAGTCTATACAAAACTTCATGTGGGCAATTTAGGGCTTGTACATCTACTAACATCACCATAAGACTAACCTCTATCACTGACTAACCATGTATCTTCTTATTAAATCTTAGACAAAAGATATAATACAATCATCAAAAACTTATTTCCAAGCTCTCTCTCTTTATACTACTCTTACTAAATCAAGTACAACTTCCATATATCTTTGACATATGTGGTACGCATTGAACATCATCATTAGGACATAGTGCTAAATGATGGGGACACAACCCAAGACAAAAATGAACACAATAAGAAAGGAGGAATATTATTATCAGAAATGATATCCTATTACATTTAGTGCAACAATAGACTCCATGTCATGCCTTATGGGCTTACAATATTACCAGATTCTAGAGAAAACCCTTCTCATAGTACCTTCTCCTAAACTCCACCAAAAATTGCCTTTACAATGCCAAAAAGGTCCTTAAGTAAACCAAATTAGGTTTAGGGTTAGGGATACATTTTAGAATATGTCATTTTTCATCCATCTCCAAAACAAAAGGTTCTAGGAAACAAATCAGAAGTCAATGTAAAATTAGAAGATTCCAGAAATGGTAGTCCAACTTTTGGGAGGCAAAACTTTTGATCTAGGACTCTGATTGACAAACCATTTAGATTTATGAAAACCTATCCAAGTGTTCTTAAGTTTATGGACTAGCTTTTCTCATCCACCATTTTTTGACCCATACGAGGCCATTTAGTGCCTCAAATCTAACATTGAAGTGCTCTTAGGAGGTCTCCAGGAAACTTAAAACTATAATAACTTTCAAACCATAAAGCCTTTTTACCTAATTCATTTTCTAGAGTGCTTTAAATTACAAGTATAACCATCCCTCCAAATTACAACCTCTAACCCATTATAATTATGGCTCAGTTACAAAATAACCTATTTTCTACATTGGCACATATCCTAAGGTGCTCAAAAACTCTAACCCAGAAAACCAATAATGGAACTATGAGAGTTAGAATCTTCATTTGACCCAAATAGGTATCCCAAAATGAAAACACATTAAATTAAAACTAACACTAAGCACATTTTTGGGTGATATAGGATTTCTCTTAAACCACTAGATACTCCTACATTACTAAGCATGTCAATGATCGTACATCACTAGAAAATCAAAACCTTTTCTGTACAACTAAGATCTCTCTCTTCTACTCTACCAGTCTTCACAAACTTACTGCTATGTTGACATCGATGATAGAAATAGTCATGGATGCAACATGTCAATACTTCTCCAATCCTTAGGATACTCCTTCAAAGTAATATCATCAACATTCATGCTAACAATATCCCCCTTTGGCATTCATGGCAACATAGATGAAAAATATCTGAGTTCTATGAATAGCAGAATAGTACACTATTGTTGATTTTGTTCTTATCTTCTCAACTCTTCTTCATCAATTAGATCAAAAATCCTCTAGAACACTAGTTTGTTCTTCTTCTTCTTTAGCATTGAAAATAGTTGTTCATAGTAAGCAAGTCACCATACATTAAAATTCCTTATGTTGTATATATCCCCCATAGAGATATTCCTCCTTTACATGAATCTTTCTAAATCTCCCGAATAAATTAGATATTTCCATGCACTCTCCTGATACATACATAGGTGATGTTTTTAATGCATTTCCTCCCCAATTAACATCAATGACAAAAGCCTTCATTGTGTCAATTTACTACTCTAAATCTTCAACCAGCTCAAGTGTCCAAAGACACTCTTCAAGACCAAATACCAAGAGTCCTCAATGACATAGCATCATAGATACTCCCCCATATGAGACGCATCAGCATTTTGTTTAGTCTAACAATGGTGCTTTGTACCACTAGACTAATACACTCTTTGCATCATCTATTTAGATGCAAGTAGGGGCATAACCCAAAGCATACCTCTCAAGTACTCAAATGTATCTCTTGGTAAAGGCTTCATAAAGATATCTACAATCTGAGCTTTAGTACTCACATACTCTAATATAATCTCTTTTTTTGTTGCTTTCTCTCTCAAAACATGATACTTAATAGATATATTCTTAGTCTTAGAATGCAATATAGGACTCTTAGACATACTCACTATACTTTTGTTATCATAGTAAATGATAGAAGGTTCTATAAACTCAATTCTGATATCCTTCAACATCTTTCATCCATATCAATTTATTGCAATTATTTTTTGTTGCAAAGTACTTTGCCTCAGCTATATTTTGAGAAATACAATTTTTTTTCTTGCTTAGCCAAGAAACCAATATTCCTCCAAGAAAAAATGCTCCACCATTCGTGCTCCTTCTATCATCCATATTGCCTACCCAATTCACATTAGTATATGCACATAGAGTGAAATTACTTGATCTATCATACCAAATTCCATACTCTAATGTTCCTTTCAAATAGTTAAATATACTCTTTATTTCTCCATAATTATACTCCTTAGGATCATCTTGAAATCTAGATACAATTCTAACTACATTTGCTATATCTAGTCTGATGTGAATCAAATATTGCAAACCTCTAATCATGGATTTGTACTTCTTCTGCTCAACTGTAGGTGTCTCATCCTTTCTAGATAACTTGTGACTAGTTATCATAGGTGTACCAACAAGCATACAAATTTCCAATCCAAACCTTTTCAACACATCTTTCAAGTACTTATCTTGTAAAATGAAAATACCATCACTATTTTGCACAATCTACAATCCTAGGAAAAACTTTTTTTCTCCTATCATGCTCATTTCAAACTCATTCTTTGTTTCTTCAACAAACTTATCACTTTCTTAATCATTTCCTCCAAATATGATGTCATCAACAAATCTTACTATTATCAACAATCCATTCTCAATTTCTTTCAATTATAGGTTATTATCTATTGTACCTTTAACAAATCCATGTTTTACCAAATAGTTGTCCAACCTTGTGTACTAGGTTCTAGATGCTTGCTTTAGACTATATAGAGCTTTCTTTAATCTACATAGCATGTCTTTGTCTTTTTTTATAGGAAAACCTTCAAGTTGCTCAATGTATTTTAGGAAGGCTAATTTAACATCCATCTGATATACTTTGAACTTCTTGTTTGTTTCATAAGCCAAGAACATTCTTACTGCTTCCATGTTGGCTATAAGGGCATATGTCTTCTCATAGTCTATGCCTTCTTATTGTAAGTAATCTTTAGATACAATTCTAGCCTTGTTTCTCACAACTTCATCTTACTCTTTCATCTTTTTGGATACACTTATGTTAGGAGTTGTCAACTCAACTATTTCTTCTGCAATGTGCTCATAGCTCTACTCTTCAATCTAATTCCCATCTCACAAATCATTGTTAGTATCAATGATAAATTCCACATTTTCATGGCTAGCCTTTGGATCAACAATAGTTACCAAAGCCATCTCTTTCTCTATATCATCTTTATTAACCAATTCAAGATCATTAACTTTATCATCACAGTTATTCAAAAATCTTTCCATACTTTCTTTAAATTCTTCATCTTCATCAAAAATAAAACTCTTTCTAGTATTTCTTATTCTTTTAGGATATCTAGAAAAAAAAAGAGTAAATTCTTTACATGTCCAACAAAAATAATCATACCGTGTGGCTCTCTCTTTATAACCAGATCAATACCTTCTTTGATCTTGATGTTTTCTTTGAATTTGGATCTCTCTTTATTTGTGCTTCTATTCTTTTGTATGTAACAAAAGGATTCTGAATCAAGAAACTCAATGCTTAGTTTTGCACACAAATGGATATCTCATAAAGAAGCTCCATGTTTTGTGTGTCAAAATTTCCTCCATCAAAGTTAGGACTATCCTTTTTGAAATGATTTGTCACTAATCTCCCAAAGCTATTGAGTTTTCTCTTCAAGGACTTGATTCTCTATTACTAATTGTTAGAATATATAGTCCACCAATATAAAAATGGGGGGTGAATCAATTATCCAACTGTTATCATAATTATCAATATTAAAAAAGCTTAACCATTTGAGAAATATAATTAGAAACCATAAAAAAGATATTCATGCACAATAACACTAGATATGTTAACTAGGGAAACCCTTGATTAGAGGGAAAACCTCGGTAGGGATGGTACCCACAATATGATGTACTAATATAGATATTCCTTGTTAGAGGATGGATCCTATTAAGAGTCTATAAAAACATATAGTACATATCAGTCCTTATTAGGAGACTGTAAATCTCTATTAGGAGATTCCAACCCTACTAGGAGTTGTGCCCAAACAACCTCAAAGGCAAGACCAATGAACCCACTATATAAATAATCTTGATATTTTTCCTTGAAAAATAATAGAAATGAATAATGCTTCCTTCCTTTTTCATGTCAACTAGACCTTTGCTCCTTTTGATCTTGTAACTAGATCACAAAACTTGCATCCACTAATCCCTTGGATCACTTACTCACAATAAACACTTTTCTCCTTTTCACACTTCACACTTCATGCAATGATCACAACATGCATACTCATATTACAAACAAGGAAAATATATTTCCTTTATGTCATATCTTCAAAATAATTCCTTCAGTCAGCCTTTAGGCTTTCCCAACTAATTATTAAAAGATAATTAATTAATTACAATTATAATAGCACTGTCAACTTACAGTCTATATAAAACTTCACAAGTGTGATACTAGGGCTTGTGCATTTGTTGATGTCATCATCAGACTATCCTCTTTCACTAACTAACCATGTATCTTCTTATTACATCTCAAATGAAATATATAATACAATCATCATAACCTTCTTTCCAAGCACTCTTTCTCTATATTGTTCTCAGTAAATCAAGTACAACTTTTGTACATTTTTTATTGATGTATTTCTCATTGAAGTGAATCATCAAGACATAGTATTGAACTTGTCCATGAGAACACATCACCAAACATTTAAAACCCTATCTATACAACTATGATCTCTTTCTACTACATTGCCAATCTTCACTGACTTACTGCTATGTTGACAGCAATGACAAACACAGTCATGAATACAACATTCAATACTTCTCCATCACTTAGGATACTCCTCCAAAGTAGTATCATCAAAATTAATGCTAACAATATTCCCCTTTTTCATTGATGGAAACAAAGATGAAAAATATATAAGTTCAATGAATACCAAAATAGTACTCTATTGTTGGTGATGTTCTTATCTTCTCAAATCCTCTTCATCAATCAAATATGAAATCTTCTAGAACACTGCTTTGTTCTTCTTCTTCTTTAGGATTGGTAATAGTTGTTCACAATAAAAAATCTTCCATACATCATAATTCATTATGCTACATATATCCTTAATGGAGGTTTTCCTCCTTCTTCACATAAGTCTTTCTAAATCTCCCTAATAAAGTAAAGATTTCCATGCACTCTCCCCATACATACTTAGGAGATTTTTTTCATGCATATTCTCCCCCGTTGACATAAATGATAAATGCCTTCATTATGTCAATTTACTACTCCAAATCTTAAAATAGTGCTTTGTACCACTAGACTAATGCACTTTCTACATAATCTACTCAGATGTAGGTATGGGCATAATGCCAAGCATACATCTCAAGTACTCAAATGTATCTTTAAGTAAAGTCTTTGTAAAGTTATCTACAATATGATCTTTAGTACTCACATACTCTAATTTAATCTCTTTTTTTGCCACTTTCTCTCTCAACACATGATACTTTATATATATATATATTCTTAGTCTTAGAATGAAATCCATGATTCTCAGATATAATCACTATACTTATGTTATCACAGTAAATGATAATAGGTTCTATAAACTCAATTCTAATATCCTTTAGCATCTATTTCATCCACATCACTTGATTACAAATATTTGCCTCTACAAAATCCTCTGCCTCAACTATACTCTGAGAAATACAATCTTTTCTCTTTCTTAGCCAAGAAACTAATCTTCCTCCAATAAAAAATGCTCCACCACTAGTGCTCTTTTTTTCATCCATACTACCTACCCAATCTATATCAATATATGCACATAAAGAGAAATCACTTGATCTATTGTACCAAATTTCATAGTCAGATGTTCCTTTCAAATATGTGAATGTCCATTGTACTACTACATAATGATACTCCTTAGGATCAACTTAAGATCTAGCTACAATTCCAACTACATTTGTTATACTTGGTCTAGTGTGAGTTAGATATTGCAAACCTCCAATCATAGATCTAAACTTCTTTTTATCAACTATAGGTGTCTCATCCTTTCTAGATAACTTGTGACCAATTATCATAGGTGTACCAACAAGATAAAAACTTTACAATCCAAACCTTTTCAACAAATCTTTCAAGTACTTATCTTGTGAGATGAAAATATTGGACTAAACACCAACATTCCCTTTTGAGATTTGTGACATAGCTTAACTACCTCTTGTTTTATATAAGTCTAGTGGTTGTATTAGGCATTAACAGGTCGATCTTCTAGTGCAATGGCAACACTATCTTATAACAAGTGGTATTAGAGCTTGGTCATAGTTTTGAATCTCCTTGGGTAATGTTGAGGGAGGGATTATTAGACTCACTATCAATGTTCCCCTTTGAGATTTGTGACATGGCTTAACCACCTCTTGTGTTCTATAAGTCTAGTGATTGTATTGGGCATTATTAGGTCAATATTTTAGTGTGATGGCAACCCTATCTTGTAATAGAAAATACCATTACTATTCTACACAATCTACAATCCTAGGAAAAGTTCCATTTCTCCTATCATGCTCATTTTAAACTCATTCCTCATTTCCTTAGAAAACTTATCACTTGCTTCATTATTTCCTCCAAATATGATGTCATCAACATATATTACTATTATCAACAAGTTATTCCTAATTTCTCTCAAATACAAGTTGCTATCTACCATACCGTTAGCAAATCTATTTTTTTCAAATAGCTATCCAACCTTATGTAACAAGTTATTTGTGCTTGCTTCAGAACATATAGAGCTTTCTTTAGTCTACATACCATGTTTTTCTCCTATGTTAGAGGAAAACATTTAGGCTTCTCAATGTATACCTCTTCTTTAAGTTTTTCATTTTGCAAGGCTGATTTAACATCCATCTGATATACTTTGAACTTCTTATTTTCTACATAAGCCAAGATCATTATTACTGATTTTGTTCTGGCTATAGGGGCATATGTCTTCTCGTAGTCTATGATTTCTTGCTACAAGTAACCTTACATACAAGTCTAGCCTTTTTTCTCACAACTTTGCCTTACTCATTCATCTTGTTTGATATACTTCTACTAAGATTTGTTAACTCAACTCTTTCTTCTAATCTAGCCTCATACCTTTGCTCTTCAATCCAATTCACATTCTACAAATCATTGTCAGTCTCAATGATAACTTCCACATTTTCATTGTTATCCTTTGGATCAATAATAGTTACCAAAGTTATTTCTCCTATCGCATTGAAATGTCCATTTACTGATTTTGTATGATATTTCAAGCCTCAAATAAGATCTTTAAAATCAAACAACCAATATCACAAAGATCCACCAAATTTCTCAATAAAACCCAAATCGAGTATGTCCGAAATAGTGCCAAAAAAACTTCACAACTTCACAAATTATTAATAAAACTGAAAGTGGAAATTTTTATAAAAATTTTAGCAGCATAACAGCCTAAAAAAATGAAATTTTCAAATCTGTATAATATTTACACAATAGCTCCCAAATGGAGGATAAAAACAATGCTCATCGGGCTCTTGAAAACAACATAGAATAGCCCAAAAATACCACAAAAAACACTAATAATCTATCAAAGAAGTATAATCATGATCAAATACATATATTCAACTCTATTTTAACATCTAAAAGTCTAAAATATATCAGCAACCCAAACTGATATGAAATACTCAACTGGAAACACCAAATTCTTACAAAAACACACCCGAAAAACCACAAATATGCACTATTCAGCACAAAGTCAAACTTTGCATGAGCATACACATAGAATGGCTTCAAACTCCCATCCTTAGCCTTCTTGGAAACCTAAAAACTCCCATTCTTGGGTCTCCTTCTCCATGGGTTTCCCAGCCTTCAAAGAATAACAAAGAAATGAGCAAAAATCAAGTTCTGGAATCAACCCAAAATGCCTCCAAACCCCTTAAAAGAGGGCATAACCCTAACTCATGTCCAAGAGGGGTTAATAAAACATATTTTAATAATAATATTCATTTATTAGTCCACTATCTTCCAAAGATTATCCCCTTTTTCCAAAACTTCACCTTTTTGGGCCTGCCTGCCTTAGCAAAGATTATTATTTTTAATTATTTGAAAAGGGGACATGACAAGTCCTCCCCTCCAAAATATTGTTTGTCATCAAGAAATGGCTAAACAATAAACCAATCAATCCACCTGGATCCCAAATGTAGTCATGAACTATACTACTACCAATTAACACATGCTCCTGCAATATCCTCTGCAATATGACCAAGAGGAATCCATAATGAAACTGACAATTACAGCTCAACAAAACTCCAAAATCACCACTGCCACACTCAAAAACCCACGAGACACAAACTCTTACAACATCAAAACCCAAGTAAAGTGGACAAATCAAACTACCAACATAGTAAATACCATCAATGCATTCCACTGGCCTATACGAAATGTACAATCCAACTCTGCAATAATGGTGTGATGCAGAGCCCTCTGTATTTATCTTCAAGGAATCTTAGTTCAACTCAAGGTATTCACAATATTTTGGTACACCCTCAAGGAACCAAGAACATCTCAAATATTACAACAAAGAACCCTGACATTATACACCGATAAAGACAACATCTTCACTCACACAATCAGATTTCGATGTCTGATTGCATTGTTCATAACTTCAATTCTAAATATCTTCTTGAAAAAAAGTTTGGAATAACTGTTCCAAATTAGTAATTCTAAAACATATCCAAATCTGAGACCAATCCAATAATCATATTATGAATTATGTACTCTAAACTAGGACCCATAATTTCTGTCATAAATCAGGAACAAAACTGGTAACCCTGCCTAGGGCATCAGATATCTTCCTCAAAATAAATCTAAATTAAACCAAACCAATTTCATATTATCCATTATTAAGTCTAGTTTCTAAATATGTAAGCCATTCATTTTTCTCATTCATATATAAAGTTTCAAGCACAAATCACTGTCCATAACTCCAATGAAAATTGTTAAAAACCAGTTTTCACTCAAATGCCCATAACTTTCACAAATCTATATAAAAATGATTCAAACTAGTTGGAAATGAAAGGTAGTTCACATATCTTTCCAATGAATATCATTAGAGATCTTGAGTCTCCAAAATATGTCTGCATAACACGCTGTAACATGACTGTATTCAACGAATCTCAAATCTACAAACATCCACTTTCACCAAAATACCCATAACTTATTCATTTCTTCATAAAATTGAATCAAACCAAAAGCATTAGAATATGGATTCATCATACTATATATCAATTACTATATTACATAGTTTCCAGGCTGTAAATTTCCGTACAAGGCCTGGAAACTACTCTAAAACAAAAAAATCAATCAAAACCACAACAATAAAATACACCAAAAATGTATCAAAGTATTTCCTCTTCTCCAAATTAATTTGGTTCAACCATAAAATGGTTTTTATATCCATTTGACAGTTATAAACCTTCCTAACTACCCCCAAGACCAACCATATACCTTTTTACATCATTTTTCTATTATTAACAACTTTCTCAAAGTTGCATTTTACAACTTTTTTACGCAACTTTTACATTTTTGACAAAAAATGGCTTCATAGCCTTTACAACTTGACCCAAATACAATACAAATTTCTCAAATGACTTTAGATGGATTTCAATAGATCCATTCACCAATTAAATAAATATTTTTACATTATTTATCATATTAAGACCTCCTTTGACAACTTATTACAAATGGCTTCTCTAGCTTTGTCTTCTTGAAATTTAATGTGCTCCTGCACCATACTCCCAAACTTGAAAAGTTTCCAAGTCCCTTGGAAACATGGAATAAATAACCTGCAAGAAAAAATATTAGATAAAAATACTCATCTTTTCCTTTGCCTCTTCATGCCTTTATCACCATCATCTTTTCCCTTAAGGACACAGGACTATCCTCAAAATCATCTTCTCAAATACTCCTTTTAGTGGAGGATTAATGGCTGCAACTTCCACGGTGCTTTATCGGTAAGAGATCCATCTTTACCATTGCTGCTTCAAACTCACCACAAAAAACACTCCCCTATACCTCACCTAGGATTCCTCCTCTTTGCCTCTCTCCCTAGTCTCTTGGCAATCAACTAGACCAATCCATGGCCCTTGACCATTCATCTTACCCAATAGTAGATCCTGGAAGATGCCTCACCTTCTTTGTGCCATGCACCTTCTACCCAGCTTTATCTCCATTGGAGAATGGTTATGATAGAACTTCTCTTGTCTACCCATACATCCTAACCTTCATGTGCAGCAAGATGGATAAGCACCTGCAACCAAAACTCATCAACAAAACAAATACCAATTCTTCAAGGTCCTGGTGTGGATTGCCTCCCTCGGCGCTCTACCCACACACTCAAGATCTTCAAGCTCTGATACCAATCTGATGCAGAGCCCTCTATATTTATCTTCAAGGAATCTTAGTTCAACTCAAGGGATTCACAATATTTTGGTACACCCTCAAGGAACCAAGAAAATCTCAAAGATTACAACAAAGAACCCTGACATTATACACCGATAAAGACAACATCTTCACTCACACAATCAGATTTTGATGTCTGATTGCATTGTTCATAACTTCAATTCTAAATATCTTCTTGAAAAAATATTTGGAATAATTGTTTCAAATTAGTAATTCTAAAACATATCCAAATCTGAGACCAATCCAATAATCATATTATGAATTATGTACTCTGAACTAGGACCCATAATTTCTGTCATAAGTCAGGAACAAAACTGGTAACCCTGCCTAGGGCATCAGATATCTTCCTCAAAATAAATCTAAATTAAACCAAACCAATTCCATATTATCCATTCTTGAGTCTAGTTTCCAAATATGTAAGCCATTCATTTTTCTCATTCATATATAAAGTTTCAAGCACAAATCACTGTCCATAACTCCAATGAAAATTGTTAAAAACCAGTTTTCACTCAAATGCCCATAACTTTCACAAATCTATATAAAAATGATTCAAACCAGTTTTAAATGAAAGGTAGTTCACATATCTTTCCAATTAATATCATTAGAGATCTTGAGTCTCCAAAATATGTCTGGATCACACGCTGTAACATGACTGTATTCAGCAAATCTCAAATCTGCAAACATCCACTTTCACCAAAATACCCATAACTTATTCATTTCTTCATAAAATTGAACCAAACCAAAAGCATGAGAATATGGATTCATCATAATATATATAAATTACTATATTACATGGTTTCCAGGCTATAAATTTCCGTAAAAGGCCTGGAAACTACTCTAAAACAAAAAAAACCAATCAAAATCACAACAATAAAATGCACCAAAAATGTTTCAAAGTATTTCCTCTTCTCCAAATTAATTTGGTTCGACCATACAATGGTTTTTATATCCATTTGATAGTTATAAACCTTCCTAACTACCCCCAAGACCAACCATATACCTTTTTACATCATTTTTCTATTATTAACAACTTTCTCAAAGTTGCATTTTACAACTTTTTTACGCAACTTTTACATTTTTGACAAAAAATGGCTTCATAGCCTTTACAACTTGACCCAAATACAATACAAATGACTCAAATGACTTTATATGGATGTCAATAGATCCATTCACCAATTAAATAAACATTTTTACATTATTTATCATATTAAGACCTCCTTTGACAACTTATTACAAATGGCTTCTCTAGCTTTGTCTTCTTGAAATTTAATGTGCTCCTACACCATGGTGAATGCTCTCGAATGAAATTGTACCAAGTATGGAGAATCCACACACTATACAACTCCTACAATCAACACAACTCTGTAGATTACCGACCACTATCTCATAACCATAACTCCCATGCACCCCTGATGGTGAAAAGCCATCACAAGATAAATAGAAAGAATTAGACCCAAACCAAATTTGTCTGCCATCAACTCCTCAACACAAGGATCAAATGCTAACTAATGTACATACCTTTCAATATAATGTTGATAAAAAAAACCAACCTTAGTCAATAGCTCACCATGATCAAGTGATACAACCCACTATGACTGATCACCAGCTAAGTTAGGAGATGTCATAGCCAAAGGAGTAGAATTAATAACAACACCCGCTGAAGCATCACTCTGAAACTCCTACTCTAAGTCATGTATTATCAAGCTATCAACTATAGAACCTATTTCCATGTCGTGCCCATCACAACTCTCATCCCAAGCCATTAAACTATCCCATAACTGATGATAAGCACTAGGAACCAAAGTACATCTTTGTATCATCATCTCATCAACATGGTCAACAAAGGTAAATTAATGAGCATACCTCACAATGTAATTCTAATAGAATGCACCAATCTCAGTCAGTGGCTCAGACTGTAATTCAGATGTAACTAACTGCAATTGATCACTGACCAAGTTGGAACTAACTACTACCTCTAAAGACATCGCCAAGGGAGTAGTATTACTAGCAGGAACCATGCCAACTATCGGCTGATCAACATCACACATGGTCTTTGATACAACATCTCTAGTGCAAGAGGTCACCACCATGTCAGGCATACCATAACAATCTATTGCAGCACCCAACTCAACTGAACCTGACTCTAGTGGGGACAAACCCGATATCCCAATGTTAGTATCAAGGATGGATGCATCCCCATCTCCACTATCTTTGACAATCTCAACCATGGACATCCTCGGATCACCAGGCACCATAGCTTGTGACTGTATAGAATTTGGTAAAGATTGTAGTTGCTCTAACTCCATGGTCACCTTAGCCAAATGAAAATGTGACTCCTTGAAAGCCAACTGTGTACTCTCAAGAATCTCAAAAGTCACCTCAAGCTGCTGAGTAAGCTCACTCACCTCATCTTCCTTGGCCAATAATGCATCTATACTACCCCACTCCATAAGATAATCTCTGTCAGCTACCAACTACATATAATCCTATCTCAAAATCTGGATAGCCTCCCATAAAGAGTGGAACTCTGTCAAGGAAAGATAATTGACTCCTTGCTCATCACTAGTAGGAGAACCCCATCCATAAATTGCTAACAATTGACGAGCAGCATCAAAATGTTGGCAAGCGATAGCAATGTCTCGCTCACTAACTCTCAACTAATTAGACACATGATGGCACTAGCTTGATTGTCTCCTACAAACCTCCTCTGATGCACTGTCTAAAGGAGTATCCTCAAAGTTACTAGTCTCTAGATTATTACCATCCATATCCTGTGAATCAAGTCTAAAGCTCATATCAACAAACAAAGTATCAAAAACTATAGCACTGCTATCCAAATCCTTTGTACCCAAGGAAACTAAGTCTTCAAAACTACCCACTGCATCCTCCTAGATGTCATCAATGCCAATATGATCTTGGGACCCATATGTACACACTACCAAATATGAAAGATCATCAACACATTCCAGAAAGTATGGTCGAATGGATATATGAACAAAGCCCAACTTTGGTGTATAAAAACTAATACCAACATCGAACAAGCTGCTAGCACAAGAAAAGATAACACCATGCAATCTGCTAATCAAATCCATGATAGCACCCAAACAAACATTGCTACCAAAAAGTGTTAAAGATCTCTAGTCAACTGAATCCCAAATGCCAATATAACAATCTCTAGTCCATATCCATAAACTATAATCAACTGGTAACTCAAGAAAACTCCTCACATGAGTAATATGACCAATACCAACTAATTCCACATACCTATTTCACATTGTCCCTATATCCTAAATGTGAATGCAAGATGAACTTGCAACACTATCAATGTCCACATATGATCTACTGTTCATAGAAAGTTGAGTATTAGGAGTGCAAGATGAAACTAAACTCAATTCCATGCCATGCTTATCCCCATGTCTCTCCCAGTCATGTAATGCCAATGGAGTATTCACCAAAGAAGCTTGAGTGTCCTCAAGCTTGTGAGAAAGCCTATCAGCTTCCTCCTTCTTCCTCCTCAAGGCATCTGAATAGTCTTCGACAAGGCTAAGAAGATGGTCACGATCTGATAGAAGATGTAAATAACTCAACTTCATCGTTCCCATTCCTTCCCTAATCGCTTGTAAGTCAACACAAGGAGACTTTGCCTGAACTCCCTTATGTCTACCCTGTAACTGAATCATCTGAATGTGATCCTCTATCATATCCCACATCTTGTCATGATGAGATAATGAAGTCACAATACTATCTTTTTTCACCTTCAGCTGGCTGGACAAATCATGTGAAGTACTACCTGCCTCAACCTCGTGTGATGAAGCATCTAACTATGCCTGGTACTCTTTCTCAACAAAGTCATGAATGCTCAATGTCTGCTTATCTCTACCAGGTATCTCATCATCATGCACAACAACATCCTCATAATCATCATCTAAACCCAATACCTCCTGTGGCAGAGTAGAATTTGAGACCTCTGCCTGGCTATAAGCTAGTTTCTCAAACTCCTCATGTAAATTCTTGGTAATTGTGTCATCTGCCCTATGAGAAAATCTACCAAATAGAAATATAGTCAACTTATCCACCTTAGCTAGGTCATACAATATGTCATTCATCATACGGTGGTGCTCAACCAACTATTTAGACATTTCATGGCTTATTTTCCTAAGTTTATCTCGAATGTCTAAATAACCATCCTTTCTACTATTTTGACTCTGGATATCAATTGTCCAAGGTTGTGTCCTCTGAGACTTTGTACTATACCTGTCCATTTTGGATAAAGTAGAGTGTAACCCCAATAGGTTATAACTTCTTCAAACACTGAGAATCTTTATACTTTAGATGTTTGACATGCAGCTGATTAGAAGTAACATGCGACGACCAAATTCACCAAGAACTAACATGCAAATGATTAGAAGTAGCATGCAACCATAGATTTTGACATGCAACTAATTAGAAGCAACATGAAACCACAAAATTCACCAAGAACTAACATGAAAATGATTAGAAGTAGCATGCAACCATAAATTTTAACATGCAAGATTTGGGTAGTTGTCAAAAATGACATGCAAACTTCTACAAACCCTCAGGCTAGCAAGATCATAGCTCTGATACCACTGAAATGTCACTTTACTGATTTTGTATGATATTTTAGGCCTCAAATCAGATCTTTAAAATCAAACAACCAATATCACAAAGATCCACCAAATTTTTCAATAAAACCCAAATCAGGTATGTCCGAAATAGTGCCAAAAAAACTTCACAACTTCAGAAATTATTAATAAATTTGAAAGTGGAAATTTTTATAAAAATTTCAGCAGCATAACAGCCTACAAAATGACATTTTCAGATCTATATAACATTTACACAACAGCTCCCAAATGGAGGATAAAAACAATGCTCATCAGGCTCCTGAAACAACATAGAATAGCCCGAAAACACCACAAAAAACACTAATAATCTATCAGAGAAGCATAATCATGAAAAAATACATATATTCAGCTCTATTTTAACATCTAAAAGTCTGAAATACAGTAGCAACCCAAACTGATATGAAATACTCAACCGAAAACACCAAACTCTTACAAAAACACACCCGAAAAATCACAAATCTGCACTGTTCAGCACAAAGGCAAACTCTGCATGAGCATGCACATGGAATGGCTTCAAAATCCCATCCTTAGCCTTCCTAGAAACCTGCAAACTCCTATTCTTGGGTCTCCTTCTCCATAGGTTTGGCAGCCTCTGAAGAATTAGCTTCTAAAAATTATCCCCTTTTTCCAAAACTTCACGTTTTTGGGCATGCATGCCTTAGCAAAGATTATTATTTTTAATTATTTGAAAAGGGGACATGACACGCATCTAGTAAACACTTTACTCCTTTTCACACTTCTCACTTCATTCAATGATCACAACATGCATACTCATATTACAAACAAGGAAAACATCTTTCCTTTAGGCCATATCTTCAAAAAAAATCCTTGAGTCAACTTTGAGGCTTTCCAAATTAATTATAATTGTAGAGTTAATTAATTTCAATTAAAATAGCACTCTTGGCTCATTCTCTATACAAAATATCACACATGTGATACTAGGGATTTGTGCATCTGCTAACATAACCATAAAATTATACTCTACCATTAATTGACCACACATCTTCTTATTACATATCTAATGAAAGATATAATACAAACATCAAAAACTACTTTCCAAGCACTTTGTCTCTGTACTAAACACAATAAATCAAGTACAACTTGTTAGAAATGCTTTAGAATAACTGAGAGGGTGGGGGGAGGGGGGGGGGGGGGGTGAATCAGTTATTCAATGTCCAAATTTCCTATAAAAATTTTTAATCAAGTAATGTGAGCCCATTAAACTATTCATGCATCCAAGCTTAAACTTTCCTACTCAGCAAGTTACTGTAAACTCAACATGCAAGAATAAGCCATGAAAGAACAAAAATGACATAATGATTTACGTGGAAACCCAATTTGGGAAAAACCACAAATAACATGCTACTCAATTATCACTCTTCTAAAGTGATGCCCTATGAAAGGGCTTCCCTATTAAAGGCTAAAACACACTATTAAATGTGACCTAGTTAAAGGATTTAATCACCCTATTAGAAGAGGGCTTCGTTAGAGGACTTTAGAACATACACTTGGAATGCCAACCTATTAAAGGATTTACAAATGGTTGTTAAACCAACCTAAGTCCATAGGATTTTTACTTTAGCTAACATAATTGTTAGAGAGTAACAGCAAGGGCTTTTGACCTGATACAACTCATAACTTAACTTGCAAAATTTAGATCTCTTTTCAGCTCACAACATTGTCTAGCTTTCAGTCTCTTCAGCTTTGATAGCTTGTCCTCCTTTCAAGCTTTTTCTCCTTGAGTCTCCATGCTCGATGTACCAATGTAATATCCTATATGGCCACTTATCGAAGTAGAGCCTCTGTGCTCTATTCTTCCTTCTTCTTGATCTTATAAGGAATTATCATTCTAGCAAATAGAAGGTTTGACATTTGTGACAAAATAATGATTGGAAACATTCTTTATCAATAATCTCCCTCTTTTCAAACAATCTTCCTTCTTCAACAATGATCTTTTCAATTAGATTTCCGACAATCTCCCTCTTTGGCATTAATGACAAACCAAACTGATCGACCAAGTTATGAAAATGCTAACTAGGTTAAAATAGTAAATCAAATGCCAAGAAAAAAAATGTGTTACCATTAGTTTTCACATCTCCCTCTCTAATCTTCTATCCTAATTCTATTTTCTTCTACTTCTCCCTCTTAGCTATTATTTCCTTCTCTTTTTGCATGATTGACCTGTAACTCCCTCTTTTCTATAGCTTACTACTTTGATCAGCTTTTCTCTTCTTAACTACTATTTCTCCCTCAGCACATTATTTCTTCCTTTGTATGAATTGATCATTTTTTGCTATTCTGGTATCAACTACTTCTTTTTTTTATTTTGTAGATTTGATCAGTTTCTACTAATTCTCCCTCTTTGACAATAATGTCAAAGACATACTATTTCATCATCTTAACATGCAAGTGTAGCATCTTTAGGAACTTCAATTTCTCCCTCTATCACCTTGTTTATTACTAATTTGAAACTTTAGTGCTTTAGTTACTTTAGGCAAAAACCTAAAGTAAGTATCCTCTACATCAATTTGTAACATTTCAATATTCAACTCATTTGATGCAGGGCAATTTTATTGTTGCTTAAATAGCCTTGGATAGGGGTATTACCCCTAACTTACCTCTAAGATACTCAAATGCATCTTTAGGTAATGCTTTTGTGAAGATATTAGCAATTTGTTCCTTTGAGCTAACATATTCCATTCTTACTTGCTTGTCTTCCACCAATTCTCTTACATTGTGATACTTAATTGTAATATGCTTTGTTTTGGCATGCATCATAGGATTCTTTGATATGTTGATGGTACTTGTGTTATCACAATATATTATCATAGGTTCATTTACCTCTTCCTTCATACCTATTCAATAGATGTTTAATCCATACAATATTGGTGTAGTTGATAGTAGCAGCAACATACTTAGCTTCTATTGTGGATTGTGAGGTGTAACTTTTCTTTTTCCTAGTCCAAGTGACTAATCTTTTACCTAAGAAAAGTACTCTCCATTGGTGTTTTTTTTGTCATCAATATTACCTCCCTAGTCTGCATTAGTGTAGGCTTTCAACTCAAAATTTTCACTCCTCTTGTAGTATAATCCAAAGTCATCAGTCCCTTTTAGGTACCTCATTATTCTTTTTACTATCATCAGATGATTTTTTCTTGCATTAGGAAAAAACTTTGCCACTATTCCAACAACTAATGCAATGTCTAGTCTACTGTGCACAATGTACTGCAACTTTCCAATCATTGATCTATACATTGTCTGATTTACTTCAGCTCACTCATTATTCTTGGATAACTTATGTCCTATTGCCATTGGTGTACTGACTAGCTTTGAATTTTCTAAGCCAAATGTCTTGAGTATTTGCTTGATATATTTTGAATGGGTCACAAATATGCTATGTTTTAGTTGATGTACTTGCAATCCAACAAAGAATTTGATTTCTCCAAACATTGACATTTCAAAATCATGTTTCATTTGATTAGCAAAATCTTTACATAAGACATCTTTTCCACCAAATATTGTGTCATCAACAAAGACTTTAGATATAAAAATATCTTTGCCTTTTTTTTCTTTGATATACAAGTGTTTTTTGTCATCTATTCTCTCTAATCCAATCTTCATAAGATATTTGTGTAGTCTCTCATACCATGCTCTATGTACTTATTTCAAACCATAGAGTGCTTTATGTAGTTTTCAAACCATATCCTTGTTGTAATCATCAAAAAATCCCTCTGGTTGTTCTATGTAGACTTCCTCTTCTAGTATACCATTTAGAATAATAGATTTTACATCCATTTGGTAGACTTTGAAACCTTTGCAAGAAACATATACAAGTAGTTTTCTTAGTCCTTCCATTCTTGCAACAAGGGAAAATGTTTCCCCATTATTCAATCCTTCTTCTTTTGCATAGCCTTTATAGACTAATCTGGCCTTATTTCTTGTAATCTCACCATTCTCATCAAGCTTGTTTCTAAACACCCATTTGGTACCAATCACATTTTTATCATTCAGTCTTGGAACTAAGGTTGAGGTTTCATTCTTCTCTATCTAACCTATCTCTTCTTTCATAGCTTTATGCCAATTATCATCTTGTAGTGCATATTTTACTATTTTGGGCTCAATCTTGCTCAATGGACATGATTCATTTCTTAGTCTATTCCTTGTCATTGGTCTAGCTTCCTTATCACCAATGATTTATTCTATAGGGTGATTTCTTCTCATATACTTGAATAGTCTTGGTTCTATCCTTCTTTCCATGTTTGATCTTTCAATTTCAGAGTCATTGTGCATATTTCTTTCAAATATTTCATCATCTCTTTCATGTGTACTGATTTCAAAATTAGAATGTGCATTATCTTGATTTTGCAAATTGACTTCTGAATGCAACTTGACATTCATTGGTAGTGACTTGGTTGATACTAAAAAAATTTATTGATTCCCAACTTGATTGATAGCTCCATCTTCATCAAGTATTCCTTCATATAATTATACAAAGGATTTATACTCTTTTGGTCTCTTGGTTTCATCAACATAAGCTTCTGCATGCTCATCAAAATTTACATTTGTACTCTCCACAATCTTGTTAGTGTTAGTATTCAAACACTTATATGCCTTACTTCTAGTGGAGTATCCAAAGAATATGCCTTCATCACTCTTTGCAACAAACTTTCTATTTCTATAATCCTTAAGAATATAGCATTTACAACCAAACACTTTGAAATTTTTTACATTAGGTGAATGACCATAGCATCATTCAAAAGGTGTTGTATTTGTACCTTTCTTGACTTGAACTTGATTTAGAGTGTAGACAATTGTACTTATAGCTTCGCTCTAGTACTTCAGAGCAATAGTTTTCTCCATCATTAATGTTCTAGCACAGTCTATCACTGATCTATTCCTTCTTTCTACAATGCCATTTTGAGGTGAAGTTCTTGGTGTTGATGTTTTTCTTTTAATTCCTTTGTCATTGCACAATGTCTTAAACTCTTTTGATGTGAATTCTCCTCCTCTATCTGATATTAGGAACTTCAAACTCTTTCCTATTTCTTTCTCAACCCTATCCAAATACAACTTAAACATTTGAAATGCATTAGATTATTGTTTTAAAAACATGGTAGTCATCATCCTAGAGTAGTCATTATGTATATGTCTCCTTGGTAGCTTTATACTTCTATTGGACCACATAAATTAGTATGCACTAACTCTAGTACTTCTTTGAAAGTGTAGGTTTTTTTTTTTTAACTTTATTGGGTCATCTTTCCTAGTGACATTGTTTGCATGTTGTATTTTTAGGTGTCTTTATCTTAGGCAATCCTCTAACTTTCTTCATTTTGCTAATGCTAATCAGATTATCAAAGTTAAAATGACATAACATTTTACGCCATATCCACACATCATCAAGTTTAATAACAAGATAGGTTACATCTTCCATATCTAGGTAAAATAGATTACTTCTAGTTTGTTCAGATTTTCCTATCAAATTTCCATCAATGTCATAGATTTTGGCAAATTTGTTTCCAAATTTTACTTTGCAACCTATATTTCCTAATTGTGAAACACTCAATAGATTGTAGTTAAATCCTTCAACATAATATGAATTATCACATGAAATTTTCTCTATATGTTTAATTAAACCTTTTCCTTTGATTTGAAATGGAGCATCATTTCCAAATCTAACACTATTTCCATCATATTCAGTAAATTTCACAAACTTACTTTTGTCTCCTATTTGTGATGTGAGCATCCACTATTTATGATCTATTTGTCTTTTTTTTTTACATAGGTTACTAGTATTTTTGCCTCATCTTCATCTGACTCATCCTTCATGGCTACATAGACAACATCACCATCATTTTCATAAGAATCCTCTTCTTCAACAATGTAGCACTTTTTGCCTTTATCTTTGTAATCTTTGTTGTCATCTTCTCTTTTGTTTTTATTCTTGTTGCCTTCTTTGTAATTCTTTTTCTGTGTGCATCTTACAACAATATGTCCTACTTCATTGCAATTAAAAATAATAATAGGAAGCTTACCTTTGAATTTACCTTTTCCTCTATGAAATCTTCTAGCCAACAATGCTTTCTATTGTTCCACATCTTCTTCATTTGTGTTGCTATTACTAGATGCATACTTTACCTTTCTCTTCTTCTTCGTTGGTTTCACCTCCTCAATGTCTTTCAATGAAATCTTGGCCTTGAAAGTAGATTCAAGATTTTCAAGTTTGTAGTTGTCAAAGTTGGACAACTCAAATGTAGTGAGTCTTCCTACTATACCTTCAAAAGTTGGTTGGTTTCCTGGTACACATCTTAATTCTTGTATGGCTAAAACTATAATAGTATAGATGGGGAGAAAGGTTCTTAAGAATTTGATATTAATAGCATCATCTTCTAAATGACCACCTAAACTTCTTATTGCACTTACTACTTCTTTCATTCTAGAGGCATATTGAGCAGCATTCTCACCTTCCTCCATTTTCATATCATCAAACTTTCCTCTAGGGCTTTCTCTTTTTGCTCTTTGAACAATTGATCTCCTCCATAGATATCAGTCAGGGCTTTCCACATCTTGAATGAAAAGTCACATCCCTTGATGTCATCAAATTCAGCATAATTGAGGGTAGAGGAAATCTCCAACATTTCCTGATTGCTATCCTTCTTTCTCTTTATATCTTTTGCAGTGGGTATAGTTGGATCAACATGTTCTACTTTAATTGAGATTTGTGCATGATCACTTATTGATCCAAGGTGTAGCTTCATCAACTTTTACCATGCAGTTAAGTTATCTATGTTGAGCTTGAGAACTTCTCTCTTGGACATCTTTGATCTTCCTACTTCTAGTGCCTTTAAACTAAATCAGCAGATCGCTCTAATAAAAATTGTTAGAAATTCTTTAAAATAACTAAGAGGTAGGGGTTGAATTAGTTATTCAAGGTCCAAACATCCTATAAAAAAATTTCATCAAGTAAAGTGAGCCCATTAAACTATTCATGCATCCAAGCTTAAAATTTCCTACTCAACAAGTTACTATAAAATCAACATACAAGAATAAGACATGAAAGATCAACACATAACACAATGATTTACATGAAAACCCAATTTAGGAAAAACTACGAGTAACATGCTACTCAATTCTTACTCTTCTAAAGTGGTGACCTATGAAAGGCCTACCCTGTTAGAGGCTACAACACATTATTAAATGTGACCTAGTTAATGGATTTAACCACCCTATTAGAAGTGGACCTAGTTAGAGGACTTTGGAACATTCATTTGGAATGCCACCTTGTTAAAGGATTTACAAATGGTTGTTAAAAAAAATTAATTCCATAGGATTTTTACCCTATTTTACACAATTGTTAGAGAGTAACAACAAGGGTTTTTGACCTAATACAACTCACAACTTAACTTGCAGATTTAAAATCTCTATTCAGCTCACAACATTGCCTAGCTTTTAGTCTCTTTAGCTTTGATATATTTTCCTTCTTTCAAGCTTTATCTCCTTGAGTCTCCATGCTCAATATACCAATGCAATCTCCTATATGGCCACTTATTGAAGCAGAGTCTCTGTGCTTTGTTCTTCCTTCTTCTCCATGCCTTCTCCTTGACACCCTTCAACAACTTTGACCCAACAACTCTATCTTCTTGGCTTGTGACTCCTTAAATAGAAGTCTAGAATTCTTTTCCCTCTTGAATCTTCTTGCTTTTAATTTTAGATCAAATGGATTAGGTAGGATTCAATGAATCTACCCCATATCTTGTTCCTTCTAGAAATATCATGAAGAATCCTCCTAAATTTTCCCAAAAATGATTTACCTAAAATTTTGTGCCTCTATCATCCTTATCCTCCATCTAGTTCATAAAATTCAAGGTAACAAAATTGTCAGCTCTTTGGCAAATCTTTGACTTTTCAAATAATGTAGTAGCTCAACACTATTGAAATTCTAGTGCTTAGCACGTACTGTGTTACTCAGCTCCAACTACATTTTACTAATGCTCAAAACCTACTATGGATTCACTCCACTAAGTTTTTCTAATGCTCAGCACTATTACTTTATTGGCCTCTTCTATATCAATCAACATCCACTAAGTTTTTGCATTTTCTCAGCACTAACTAAAAATATGCTTGGCATTAACTAGCTTGCTCAGCAAATACTAAAGAACTTAATCAAGCTTTGCAGACAGCCTTGTCACAACTTATTCTTATAAGGTTTCTAAGTGTGGCCAACCTTTGTATGTTCATGTATATTATCAATACATCATTTTACCATTTTCTTAACTAATCCTTTTACTTCATTACAAAACCATAACTCAACCTTTCTCTAAGGTACCTTTGTTACATCTTGTTGATCAAATCCTCTTCATCAATAAACAAAGTGATAGTACTTGGATCTTATAAGTAATTAACATTCCAAAAAATTGTAGGCTTGACATCAGTGACAAAACAATGATTGAAAATATTCTTTATCAACAATCTCCCTCTTTGCAAACAATCTTCCTTCTTCAACAATGATCTTTTCAATCAGATTTCCAATACAACTTATGTACATCTTCAACTTATGTGTTGTGCATTAAAAATTTTCATCAGGGCATAGTGGTGAACATGTCCATGATTGTGCATCACCAGACAATCAAAACATTGTCTATACATCTAAGATCTCTCTCTACTACTTTACCAATCTTCATAGACTTACTACTATGTTGACATCAATGAAAAATATATTCATGAATGCAACATGTCAATACTTCTCCAATGCTTAAGATACTCCCACAAAGTGGTATCATCAATATTCATGCTAACATGAGGGGTGGGGCCAAATGAGCTTTCACTTTCACATGGTTAGTCCTAATTAGTAGAGAATATTAAACTATTCCCTAAACTAAGTGAAGCTCAACTTTAACCTATGATTGCATGACAACCAATTGTCTAAATCTCTTTGTTTTAGCCAATGTAGAAGGAGGCCATAGTTCAATATTCAATCTCAATTCATATGCATACGGCACTAGGTGGAGCTGAAAAATTAAATAAGTTTTCATTTTTGTTGGAAGTCTTTAATTAGGTATTTTAATTTATAAACCATCACAAACATTTTAAATTTGACTATTATAGGAAAGGGTAATGTACTTAGCATGTAAGTAAATCAAGACTTTTATGTGTTGGCTTGCTAATGACATTCCCTCAGCTAGAGTTCTATGTTTGTGATGGTCTATAATTTTAAAAACTTAATAGACCTATTAAATAAATGTAAACATTGTGAATTTTTTCAACTCCACCTATTGGACATGTATATAGAATGCAGGTGCACGTGCATGTTGGAATAATCATATGGTAAACAAGATACAGAGAAGGGGGCAAGGGGTGAATCACGAACTCTTCAAGATGAAGGTGAAACTAGGTTGGGGATGAATGTAACAATAAATTTAACCAACTAAGGTTACAATGTTTGACCATAAGATATGATCTACCTTATGAGTGGTCTTCCCTATTAAAGGCTTAAGAGAGAATTAGGAATCACCTTATTAAGGTATTTAACACTCACAATAAAGTATGAACTTTGTTAGGAGAATTACATAAGTTTGTTAGAACCACTCTTTTTAAGAGATCTACCATGTCTCAATTACAAAATAATTTATTTAGTACCTAACCCTTAGTTTTCTCTACAAGTTGATATTGGATCTCCTCTTTCTTTTATCTCTAGTTTGATTCTCCTAATCTGATAAATATGTTGATTCCTTCATTGCTCTAATTTATCTCTACATGAAACTTTTCTTCACTCATTCACATGAGCATACTCCTTACGCATTGTTATTGTTCTTGATTCTAGGGTTAGTATAATTCTTAAATAGCCATTATGTGAAGTTTCTAGATCTTGATCAATGGTTTAGACTTCATCATCTGTTGTTTCTTACATTCTTTTTACTAATTGGTTTAATTGTATGCCTAGTGATCATTAGCTTTTATAATGATGCGTAATCATTATTTTTTCTAGCTCTAAAAATACTAAATGTCATAGAAATTTCAGCCAAAATGGTTTATGTATGACTTTGTGCCATTACAAACTCATAAATCAAAACTTTATTACTTGACACCTAAATGTTTTGATGCTTGGTCATTCATAAATCTTCATGTTGTTACTCAACTTCTATATGTTTGATTGCTTGGATCTTAATAACATTTAAATATGCTTGGTCTTCATTAGATTGCTTGGCTTGTACTATATTCCTCAGATCACATATCTATTTGATCTTTGTTGAATGCTTCGCAATCATTATCCCACTCGATATAAGTTTTGTATGCTTGATTTTTACTAGATAACTCAATCATAGCGATGACCTTCTAACCTTTCCTAGTAAATAGTTTTCAAATGACTAAGTGGTTGGACACTAATTGGCAATACAAGCTTAGAGATCAACAATCTCCCCCTTTGACATTAGTGGCAAAAACACTTCATCATGAAATCATTTCATTCAAAATGTATTCTCCTCTTTGAGACCAATTTTTTTTTATTATGTTCAATTTTATTTTATCTCCCCTTTTGTTCTTTCATCCTTTCTCATTTCTCATCATTCCCCCTTATTTTTGTCACTGGTGGAACTTGGGGTTGTTTGGGGGTGAGCTGGTATTTCTCAAAATATTATGTATGACCTACCAAAATATAAATTTAGCCAGTATTCCATCTTTCATCTACCTTTTTCCAAAAGCTAACTTGAATCTCTAGCTCGACAACTAGGTCAATAAATTCTACAATGTTTAAAAAATTTGTCTCTTTCTTCAAAATATCTCTAGCTCGAGATTACCTCCTAAATTATCTCAATAAGGGCTAATACTTGAAGTTGAATCAATGCCAACTTATGCCTTACCACTACATCTTTACCTATGAGCTCGTCTAACCTTGTATGATTGAATGCAAGTGCATTATAAGAAAATGGACTTGAACTCACATTCTTTCCCAATAAATGAACATTAACTTTCATGCTTGCATGTAATAGCTCAAATGAGTGTAAGTATCTGTTTAAAGAAATCTATATCACACAATTTGACATATAAATAATTGATAGTGATCATTATTATTTCCAACTATATAATAGATGTAGAAAGCTCAGCATGTCTTTGTTTAAGTTAATGTGAGACTTTTTGTAACACTTTATGCTCCATTCTCCTTTTAGACCATTGTAACAACTTATCATTTGTCTATATATCATTTGTCTAAAAAAATTCAACCACATTTACTAGCTGGTTCAAAATTGGATGCTAATTGTTTACATTTGTAATTTCAAATAAATCTATAAAAATATATTTGACAATCTATAATACATGTCTTCTCTTTTGCTCTATTTTTAGTTATTCTTGTTTTTCCTTATGACTCAACAAGACTTTTCATTCTTGCATTTTCTCTAGTGTAAGATTATTCAAATCATATTTAGTTAATATAACTACCTCATCACTAACTCATCATCACCACCATCTACATGAGTCACATCCAAACATTTGAAGGGTGTATCACTTGGTAGAGATAGTTGTAATTGTTTTCCCTTTTCACTTGATCTCTTCTTTGGCTACTACACTAGTGTATATATCACCTATTGTATAGGTGACATTTGTGTAGGTTCAATAACCTTTTCACTCAACAATTGAATAAGAGCTTGAGTGGAGTCTTACTATTTTAGTGTGACTTCATCCTCTATCATTTGCATGAAACTTTCTCAAAATGCATATACTTGCTCAAATTTTTTATACAAATTGGTGGTGTATATACAATTAATGCCTTACCAAGTTTCTTTCCACTTATAGCCTCAATAATTAGTGTGACTATAGTATCATCAGCCTTCTTGACTTCAAGTGTTGGATATTCAACTATATATATAAAAATTGGGTTTATACAAAGTTTTCTTGAGTCCTTCATCAAAAGTTGAATTTCCTCTTTAGTCAGTAAATAAAGATTAGGTAGAGGGGTATTAGTTTCATCCTCAATTGTAACAGTGTCCTTTTATTCATATCCACTAGCAAGTTCTTCAATTTCTACTGCTATCTTGGCCACTACTTGCTTATAATCATCTTCAAATTCTATAGCATCTCGACCTACCCTCTCCTCTACTATTGGAGTAAGAACTCCAAATGCTTCTTTCAATACTCTTATACTATCTTTCTCAATTTTAAGAGCTTTATTCTTATAAAGTATATATGTCATGACCCTTGACATAAAATTCTTAACAAAATATTTAAGGGCTATAATGGTGTAGGAGCATCGCATCAAACCAAGGACCCATAAGGTCTTCTCCTATTTAAATTAATGGTTCTAAGGTCTTCTAGGCCTTTTTCAAACTTAATTTTAGCATTTTTGCTTATTTCTTAAAATTTGACCCTATTGTGTGAACCCTTGACAACTTTGGTATTTCTGTAAACTGATTGATTCATGAGTTCACAAGGGTCTAGTAGTTTCCTAAGGTCTTATTAGAAGTCATAGGAGGTGTTAGAAACTTAATAAGTCTTAATAAAGTTATAAAATACAAATAAGTTGCATAACTAGAGTAATAATTCAACTTTTATGCAATAAACATGGTTTTTGTTTGTAAAGGTTCCCTCCAATGGTCAAAACCTTTGAAAAATAGTTGGACCAGTTGGAGGATGGTCTTCATAAGCCCTTATAGGTATATGGAAGACATAGATGTATATTTTTCTTTGAAATCAATAAAGAAAACTATCATTTTTTTACAAGAAGACTTTTTTTCAGTACATTGTACGAACTATATGGATCAGATGGCCTAGAAAGTTGGATTTTATTGCAAGTTGCTAAATCACCTTTCAAGTGAGCCTACTCTAAGATCTTGAAATGTTGGGAGGCAAAAGTTATAAGGTTTTTAGTGAAAGTTGTTTTCAAATCCTCACTACCTAGGGTTTTGTACAAAAATGTTGATTTCTCCCATTTCCACCATTGGAAAATTCTAATTTTTGGTAGAATGGGAGGTTGTCGAATGAAATTTTAGATTTTTTTGGTTTCTAGGTAGGTGATGATGGTGGCTATACAAAATTTGCATTAAAGTGTTGGCATTACCATGTAACAACTCTGCTACTTTAAGAAACTCCATGATTTGCATGCATTGGGGGATGAACTAGTAAGTAAAACTTTGGAATCCGTCTTCTCTTGTCCTCATCTAACTATTGGATGCACTATTTTGTTTCCTCTAACTTGATTTTTGGTACTTCCTTCATAAATGTGACCTAATTAAAGGAATTAGGCCTATAGAATAGCTCAATTTTGAGAGGCCTATATTTGGTTCTAGCACTTGTCCTTTTGAATTTTTAACAAAATCCATAAAGGATATCTAGAATGCCAACTAGTTGGGGAGGTCCTTTGGAAGTTTTTACAATTATTGCACATTTTGTCTTGGGCAGGTTAGTAGCCTTAATTGCTACATTCTCAAACAATGCCATGAAACCCATGTTGAACATGATGTTTGGTCTTGATTCTTGGGTCTTGCTGACATATTGAATACTTTATTATGCTAATCAACTTTTTTTGTAAGGATCTACTATTTTTGAAGCATTGAGTCAAGTTTGAAGTTGAATAGATTAATGCTAAGTGTTGCATTTTTGGATAGAACTATGAAATCCGTGTTCAAGTTGTTGTATGGCCTTTTTTTTTGGTTTTACTAATACATGGAACCCCCTTACATGCTGAGAGTCTTAATTTGTGAAGATTTTCCATTTCTTGGGTGTTGAATCAAGTTGCTAGGTGTCAAATTATGTAGATTAATGCTGATCCATTTGTGTTGTTGTTGTGTCAAGGTGTAGAGGTTTAGGTGTAAGATTTGTCCTATTGGGTTGATTTCAGCATTATGCATAAGCTAATCTAACCTCTTCATCAATTGCTATCAGAGCCTTGAGATCCAAAGGCTTGAAGTTTTCTTCATTATGTCTAAAGAAGAGGGACATGGATTATCATCAAGGATGACAAATGTTGAGATTGTGAAGTATCTCAGGGAGAAAAAACAAAAGGAATCCTTGGATGCTAAGTTTGATTTTCCCACTTATTATGGGAAGATGGATCTTGATGCTACATTGGATTAGGTGAATGCCCTTACAAGTTTCTTTGATTGTGAAACTATCCCTGAAAATAAGAAAGTGAAGATAGCCAAGTCAAGACTAAGGATCTACACTGGTATGGTGGAACTTTATCCAAGATGATAGGGTAAAGAGAGGCAAAAATTAGGTCTCCACATGGGAGAAAATGGTGGCCTTTCTTTGAGAAGCCTATGTACCTATAGATTATGAAGTGCAACTCCATAAGAGGAGGATGGGATTGAGACAAAAAGATATGGATGTCTCAACATATACTGAAGAATTCCACAATCTTGCAATGAAGTCTAGTATTGTATAACCAAAGAACTTGAAGCTTGCAAGGTATTTGCAAGGACAAAAATTGTCAATTCAAGATGAATTGAGTTTAACCACCATTTCCACTATCCAAAAATGCTTCATATTGGCTTCCAAGGTAGAAGAAAGGTTCAAGAGGAGGAGTGAACAAGGTGGAAGAGGTAAAGGAATTACAGATCAAGAACAAACTCTTGGAATAAGGGAAAATTAGACAAATCAGATAAATCCTCTGATCAAGAGGCTAAATAACAAGGAGAATCAAGTTGAAGGGGACATGCAAGAGGTAGAAGATCCTTTGGTAGGGGTAGAGGAAGGTCTAATAGGCCTCCAAAGTGTTTTAACTACAATCAATTAAGCCACTACTCTAACAAATGGCCAAAGAAAGAAAAAAAGAATGAAAATGAAAGGAGAACTCAACTTGTCTATGAGGAAGGAGACCTTGAAGTGGAATAAGGTATAGCATTGATGATGAGGTAAGCATTTTTGCAAGTGCCACATGCTAAAGAGCCTCCAAAAAGAAAGAATTTTTTTAGAACAAGGGTCAAATGCCAAGGAAAGGTATTGATGTAAATAGTAAAAATTGTAGTAAACCACATGTTGGGATACATGAGTATCCTTTAAAAATCCATGAAATAAACTCCATTTTTAGACATCTCATGAGGCAAAACAAAACTCTTTCCAACACTGGTTTACAATACTTTGCCATTCACATGGTCTGACTGCTATACCCGAGTACATTAATCATAACTTTCAATCCATACATTTTCTTGCAAAATTATTTGGAATATTTTTTCTAAATTCTAAATTCTAAAACATATCAAAAGATGATCCAAAATAACTCAATCCATTAGATGTTATAGTCTCTACATGTAGACCCATTTTCTCTGTCATAAATTAGAAGTAAAACCAGTAACCCTTCCTTGGGAGCCTAATAACTTTCTCTAAACAACTCCAAATAAAACCAAACCAATTTTCAAGAAACCTTATATGAGTTTTTCTTTTGAATATATAATCTATTAAATTTTCCAATTCATAAATTCTTCTACAAGCACCAATCATTGCTTGTAACTTCAAAGTTTTTTTTTAAAAACCAGTCTTCATTAAAATGACCATAATTGATACATATCTGAATAAAAATGACTGAAACAAATTGAAAATAAAATCTTATTCATATATATTTCCAATGAATATAACTAGAACTTCTGTTTCATCCAAATATGCCTGTACCAAACATAAAAATCCGACTGTAGCTGGGCATCCTCAAATCTGCAAATGACCACTTTTCCCAAAACTAGCATAACTTTTTCAAAACTTAATAAAATTATTCCAAACCAAAAGGAGAGAGAATATTATTCATCTTACTCTTCAAATATATATAAAATACAAGGGTTACAGGCTGTATATGGCCGTACAATACCTAGAACCGGCACTAAAACAGTTAAAACCAATCAAAAATGGCAAATTCTTGAAAACCAATTGCTTCAAAATGACTTTTTTTTGTTCTCATTCACCCCTCTCTCTTTGGAATGACCAATACAATGATTTTAAAGTGGTTTTGGTGGTTTGAAACTTTCCAACCACCTTTTTAACCAACCCAACACAATCTTTTAACCCTTGTACATTTTTCAATACTTTTTTGAGGCACTCCCATTATAATGAAAATGTATATTTTTTTTTTCTACTTTTTAATACATCACAATGAAAAGTTATGCATTTTAACCATTTTTTCAACATGTTTATATGAAATCTAAATGACTTAAATATTACAATATTATGCAATTCATCATAATGTATGAAGGGTCAAGATGCTCCCGCATCAGATAACTAATCTACTCATAGATTCTAGTTCCACTAAAAATTTAGTTTCTAAAGAAATGGTGCAAAATTTAGAATTGCTTAAAACTCCTCATCCTTTACCTTATCATTTTTTTTGGCTCACCAAAGGGCAGAAAAAACTTGTGACTAAACAAACCATGGTGGAATTCTTCTTGGGTGACTTTAAGGATACCATCCTATGTGATGTAGTGGAGATGGATGCTTGTCATCTGCTACTTGGTAGACCTTGGTAATATGACATGGATGCCACTTATAGTTGTAGGAAGAATACCTATACTATAACTAGGGATGGAAAAATATATACCTTGAAACCCTTTCTTGATCAAAATAATAAAAATGGACCTCTAGTTGTTGTTGTAAATGAGAAGGAAATGTTTGAAGCTGTTAAAGAATTAGACCATGGACATGTGCTGATCCGTAATCCAAGAGAGGAAAAAAAGGTCTAATAAAGTTAAACCAGTTCCTAAGGAAGTGCAAAAACTTCTTGAAGAATACCATGAGATAGTGCAAACTGATCTACCTTCTTCCTTGAAACCAATCAAAGATGTAAGTCATCAAATAGATTTCATACCCAGTACTTCATTGCCCAATAAAGCCCCTTACAAGATGACACCTGTACAAAATGTTGAGATTGCTAAACAAGTCAATGAGCTACTAGGAAAAGATCTTATACAAAAAAGTCTAAGTCCTTATGCAGTGCCTATTGTTTTTGCTACAAAGAAAGATGGAAAATGGAGGTTGTGTACTCATAGTAGGGAAATCGATAAAATCACCATTACATATAGGTTTCCAATCCCAAGAATAGAGGATTTGCTTGATCAACTAGAAGGTGCTTCTTACTTCTCAAAAATTGATTTAAAATTAGGTTATAATTAGATAAGAATAAATCTAGGGGATGAATTGAAAATAACATTTAAAATGATGAAGGGTTTGTATGAATGGCTTGTTATGTCTTTAGGATTAAGCAATGCACCTTCAACCTTTATGAGGTTAATGAATAAAAATTTTCAAGACTACAATGGAAAGTTCTTGTTTATCTACCTTGATGATATATTGATATTTACTTTTAGTTTGGAAGAGCACCTTAAACATTTGAACATGGTATTCAAAAGATTACAAGGGCATAAACTGATTATCAACCTTGAAAAGTGCACCTTTTTGCAAAAGGAACTTACCTTCTTGGGATTTTTGATCTCTCAAGGCACTTTGAAGATGGATCCTTCAAATGTTGAAGCAGTAGTTAATTGGCCTCCTCCTAAAACACAAAGTGATGTTAAAAGCTTCCATGGATTAGCTACATTTTATAGGAAGTTTGTGAAGAATTTTAGCCATGTATGTGCTCCAATTTTAGATACCATTAAAGGAGGGAGAAAGATTAAGTTTGTGTGGACAAAAGAATCCAATGATGCCTTTGAATACCTCAAATCAAGGAGTTCACAATATCTTATACTAATCCTCCCTAATTTCAACAAGGTCTTTATAGTGGAAATGAATGCTAGCAACCTAGCCATTGGGGTAGTCCTAAGTCAAGATGGTAAATCAGTAGCATTTTTTTCAAAAAAAACTAAATGATGCCAAGAAGAAGTATTACACCTATGACTTATAACTTTATGCCATGGTTCAAGCTCTTAGAAAATGGAGACATTATCTCCCACATAAGGAATTTATAGTTTTCACTGATAACCATGGATTAAGCTATCTAAACTCACAAGATAAGTTGAATGTTAGGCACCTTAAGTGGATGGTATAGTTTCAAGCATTCTCCAAAGCATTGGAATAAGTGCTTTTAAGGACCTTTATAAAGATGATACTAATTTTGGCCACATTTATTAGGTCTATACCACATTAATGGGTAGGTATAATATTGATTTCTCTAAATTTCTCATTCAATATGGCTTACTTTTCAAGGGGCATTAATTATGTATCCCTAAGTGTTCTATGAGTGATAATATTATTAAGGCAAAGCATTATGGGGGAATGAGTGGACATTTTGGTTTAGACAAAACACTAGAGGCAGTTAGGAGGTATTAGCATTGCCCAAAGATGCAAAATGATGTGAGAAAATTTGTAGAAACTTGTGTCACATGCCAACAAGCCAAGAGAACATCTACTAATCAAGTTCTTTACCAACCCATTGCTATACCTTCTAGGCCATGGAAAGCTATCTCAATGGAATTTGTTATGGGACTCCCAAGAACAAAATAAGGGTATGACAACATTTTTTGTGGTTGTGGACCATTTTAGCAAAATGGCACATTTCATACCATGCAAGAGCACTCATGATGCATCACATATTGCACAATTATTCTTCAAGTAAATTTTTAGAATTCATGGGTTACCTGAGTCTATTATGTCATATAGGGATGCCAAATTCCAAGGACATTTTTGGAGAACTTTGCATAAGAAGTTTGGAACAAATTTGTAGTATAGTTATGCTTATCATCCTCAAATAGATGGGCAGATAGAGGTCACAAACATATCTCTTAGCAATCTCCTTAGATGTTTGACAAAAAAATACACCCAAAGTTGGGATCTTTTTTTGCCACAAGCTGAATTTGCCTATAATGATTCCTTGAACAGATCTATAGGTAAAAAACCCTTTCAAACAATCTATGGCATACATCCCAGGGGTCTTATGGAGTTGAGGGAACTTCCTAATGATTTTAAAATCAATGATAAAGGAGAGGAGCTAGCAAAGATGATAAAACAAGTGCATGAAGAGGTAAAGGACAGTTTGGAGAAATCAACACAGAAGTATAAAGAAATGGTAGATAAGAAGAGAAGAGAAGTGTATTTTAAGATAGGAGACAAGGTATGGGCTTACCTAAGGAAGGAGATGCTTCCCAAGGATCAGCATACCAAGCTTCAAATGAGGAATATAGGGCCATGTACAATAATACACAAGTTTGGTGAAAATTCCTATGAAATAACTCTCCCACCATCTCTTTTGATTTCTCCTATTTTTAATATTGCTAATCTAACTCCTTTCAAAGGGAATGCTAATGTAACCAGTATTAATGATGAGGAAGAGACAAATTTTGATCGGTTGTAGGAACTTCCACCAAGTTAGCCCCTTCAATTGGAGAAGATCCATGACACCAAAGTCTACAGGAAGACCAAGCACAAGATTTATTTGTAGTACCTTGTCAAGCGGAGAGGTCTTCTTGACATTGATGCCACTTGGATGACAGAGAAAGACATCAACAAGCACAGGTACACTTTGGAACAACTAGCCTCAAGTGGGAACTTGAGTTTCAAATAGCCTAGGTAGCATGGTCCAGGAGTACCCCATCAAACCAAGGAGTCATAAGATCTTCTTCTATTCAAATTAATGGTTCTAAGGTCTTTTAGGCCTTTTTCAAACTTAATTTTAGCATTTTTGCTTATTTCTTGCAATTTGACCCTATTGTGTGAACCCTTGACAACTTTGGTATTTATATAAACCAGTTGATTCATGAGGTCAAAAGGGTCTAGTAGTCTCCTAGGGTCTTATTAGAAGTCATAGGAGGTATTAGAAACTTAATAAGTCTTAATAAAGTTATAAAATTCAAATAAGTTGCATAACTAGAGTAATAATGCAACTTTTATGCAATAAACATGGTTTTTGTTTATAAAGGTTTCCTCCTATGGCCTTTGAAAATTGGTTGGACCAGTTGGAGGAAGGTCTTCATAAGCCCTTACAGGTGGGTGAAATACATAGATGTACATTTGGCTTTAAAATCAATAAAGAAAACTATCATTTTCTTGCAAAAAGACTATTTTTTCCTAAATTGTAGAAACTGTATAGATCAGAGGGACTAGAAAGTTGGATTTTATTGTAGGTTGTCGAATAACCTTTCACCTACTCTAAGCTCTTGAAATATTGGGAGGCAAAAGTTATAAGGTTTTTAGTGTAGGTTGTTTTCAAAGCCTCACTAGCTAGGGTTTTGTACAAAAATGTTGATTTCTCCCATTTCCACTATTGGAAAACTCTAATTTTTGGTGAAATGGGAGGTTGTCCAATGCACTTTCAGATTTTGGTGGTTTCCAAGAAGTTGATGATGGTGGCTATATGGAATTTGCATTAAATATTTGGCATTACCATGTGACAACTCTATTGCTTTAAGAAACTCTATGATTTGCATGTATTGGGGGTTGAACCAATAAGTAAAACTTTGGAATCTGCCTTCTCTTGTCCTCTATTGAATGCATTGGTTTGGTTCCTCTAACTTGATTTTTGGTACTTCCTTCATAAATGTGACCTAATTGAAGGAATTACATCTATAGAACAGATCAATTTTGAGAGGCTTATATTTAATTCCAGCACTTGTCCTTTTGAAGGTTTAACAAACTTGATAAAGGATATCTAGAATACTAACTAGTTGGAGAGGTCCTTTGGAAGTTTTTAGAATTATTGCACATTTTGTCTTGGATGGGCTAGTAGCCATAATTGTTGCATTCTCAAACAATGCCATGAAATCCATGTTGAACATACTATTTGGTCTTGATTCTTGGGTCTTGCTAACATATTGAATCCTTTATTATGTTGTTCAACTTTTTTTTTAAGCATCTACCATTTTTGGAGTATTGAGTCAAGTTTTAAGTTACATAGATTAATGCTAAGTGCTACATTATTTGGACAGAACTATGAAACCCATGTTCAAGTTGTTGTATGGCCTTGTTTTCTTGGTTTTTCTGATATATGGAACCCCCTTACATGTTGAGAGAATTAATTTGTGAAGATCCACCATTTCTCGGGTGTTGAATCAAGTTGCTAGGTGTCAAGTTATATGGATTAATGTTGATCTATTTGTGTTGTTGTTGTGTCAAGGTGTAGAGGTTTAGGTGTAAGATCTGTCCTATTGGGTTGATTTCAGCATTGTGCTTAACATTACCTAACCTTTGCATCATATAAACATGTGTATCTTTCCCAAATCAAGCATAACTTGTGCCAATGTTATATCTCTTATTTTCTTTTTACTGGTCAATGCCCATTTCTACTTGGAATCTACTCTATTGTACAATCCTACTAGAACTCCAGGTCTTAATTCTATGGTTGTGCATTTAAATTTTATAAACATATCAATCATTGCACCTTCAAGTTTGACCTGATCATCATTACCCAAAGAATCATATTGTAAACTTTTGAGTGCCATAATATTGTCTTATTAGCTCAAAAGGAGGTTGTGCTAACCTTCTAGTGATTATCACCTTGTCTTTTGGCCTAGATGGTGTCACTATTTTTTGCATATTTTTTTTAAGTGTCTTCCTTTACCTTAGGTTCAATTGTTACAACCTTTTTTTTGCCTAGTGGCCTTCAGCTTCACAACTGCAAGCTCTTTTCCTTTTCCTTCCTTGACCTTTGAGGGTTGTCCAAACCCTTTTCCTTGTTCCATCATACTATCCTGGATACTTTTCTTTTCCTTTTCTTGCCTACCTTAGGTGTGCTAGCATCTAAAGTTAGCTCAACAATAACAATCTCATATGTGCCAAACTTCTCAACACTAGCATCAATATCTTCTAACAACTATGCAGTAACTATAGTTATAACATCATCTACATTTAGTTCATAGGGAATTAGCCTCAACCATGATACCCTTGATAATAATTCCTATGCATAAACAAAATCTATGTCTACTGTGAAACATATTTCATCATAATTGTCTAAAATAGACTTTGGAATCCTCATCCTATTTTTCATTTTAACTTTAAACTCTTCAAATTAATTTTCCATTACTACCTCAAATTTTTCTCCCAACCTATCTATTTTTTCATTTAATTACCTCAAATTTTTCTCCCAACTTATCTATTTGTTCATTTAATTGTTCCACAAGAGTCCTATTCCTATCCCATCCAATCTTTCCATTGGTATGAAAATAATTTTGTACATAGAAAAATATACAAACTAACATGGAACCAAACATACAAGATGAGTTATTTTCTTTCCTTATTGCTTCTAACGTCTCTATGAATTGATACAACTACATCTCAGCAAGGTCATATGAAATATCTTGCTTCAAAATTTTGTAACCCAAATCAAGTGCTACACAAGGTACATTGTTCAATCTACGCAATTGATAGAACTTGTGTACAATCACACAAACAAAAAATTCAATTAGTGGATCCTCAATACTATCTATTGACATTCTACAACCATTCCACTTTGCCTTGGTCAAGTTTTCAATCTCATTTTTTGTTCTACTCCTTATACTCTTTGGTTGATCCAATGTAGGGTATGCAATTATGCTTCAAATGAATGCCTTGTTTATCTTTATTTTTACTCCTTCCAACCATATTTTCATGTTATGCACTTGGCTGAGCATAATCTTGATCCATTTGATCCTAAAATCTTTAGGAAAAACTAGGGCATGGGTAGGCCCTTTTTCAAAAATGATCTTTGATTCATCTTTCAAAATTCCATCAATGCATAGCTTGTCATATGTTGCTCTTATTTAAAAATTTCCAATCTCTCACTACAACATTTGGGATCAAATTGTGATGGCCATTCATGACGATAATGTAATTTGTGATGATTTTCATTCTTTTTATGTAATTATTCCCAATGTCATCACAATGATAACATATGTGCCATAATTTCAATGCCTACATGAATATAAAAAAATAAAAATAAAAATAAAAATAAACCTGACGTAAATTATTGCCCATTTTTTTTGATTGTGCAGAGCTACATGTGAAAGAGGGTGGAGAGCTCTGAATGAGGGTGGTGATCTCTAAATTTTTTCATGCCCTTTTCATTGGTGTATTACATCATTGTGTATCTATGCATATCATTTTCGTACCCTTGCTCTATAATTTCTTTGTTGTGTATCTCTACATTTTATTGTCATGCCCTTTCTTTATGATTTGGCTTCTATGCCCTTGTGATCTCTACATTTCATTGTCATGCTCTTGCTCTATATTTTTTTGTCATTCCCTTGCTCTATGGTTTTGTTACATGTCATACCCTTGCTCTACAATTTCATTTTCATCTCATGCCATTGCTCTACAATTTCATTATCATGAGCTAGCTCTATGATTTTCTTCAAGGGAGCTATGTAGATGTTGCTTTCTTTTCCTTCTAAACATGTATATTTAGAGATCTTTTAAAGGTTATTATTACATCTTAGCACAACATAAAAACTCATCCAACTGCATACATATTCCTAACTCCAAATAATAAAACAATAAAACTCACTCAACCTGTGCTAAGTGACTTATTCCAAGATCCTCCACAAAAATAATGTAGATTGGGAAAATGGGTAGAGTTCACAAGAAATTTTACAAAAACATGTCATAGATATATTTTTAGAAAGAAACCAGCCATAACCTAATTAAATGGGTCTATTTTCTGATTAGTTGGGCTGATTAAAAATTCCTATAGAACTATCATCAAATTAGGTCAACACCCTTACTTGCAGACCTCTCATGTCAAGCACTTTCTATACTATTTCAACACCATGTTCTTTCTTTTGCACTAATAGTTGATTTTCTTGTAAAACATTAATTTTGTTGAACAATTATAAACTCTTAGAAAGTGCATCATTGTTTTCATGTATGTATTTATATATAATAATGAATAATAATAATGTTTTCATGTATGTCAAAATAATAACTAACATTACCACTAGATCATATAGTAATGAAGTAATCAACCCAGCTAATCAACAACTAGAACAATTTAACTGGTGTTTCCAATGTCATAGTACCTACCACAAAAATTTCATCAATTCTATCTAGTGGTTCCCATAATATTCTCTATGTTGTCAAGCTTTTTTTTCCTATCATGCAATATCTTTCTAAAGTTGCTCCTTCTACTTCTCTTTCTAAAGCCACTTCTTCTCCTTTGCTCTCCTAACTTAAATTTTGATTATCAAACTTATGAATATCTACCTCTTGTTAAGTCAACCAAATTTTGTATTATTTCAACACCATGTTCTTGCTTCTGAGCTAACAATTTTTCACATGCAGTATCTTGTAAAACATTAATTATGTTAAACAACTATAAACTCTTATAAAGTGCATTGTTGTTTTCATGTATGTATGTAAGTATGTATGTATGCACATATATGTATGTATATGTTTGCAATATGGTTAGTTAGATGTCTTGATGGTTGTCATTTATGGAAACATAGATTCTACATTTCATTTTTGCATTTAGATAAGTATTAGATAGTTTGCAACAACACAGAGTATAGATCTTAAGAGTTTTAATGATGCATAGAGAGTTAGCTTATGCACAATTGAGGAAAAATTTGTGACATTGCCATGATGAAATGTACTAGTATGCATGTGTGTATGAATAGTACAATGCAAGTTATACTAAGATTAATAGTGTGAGTATTTAACAGTGCTGAACAGAGCATGATAGTAAATAGAGTTGTACGGCTTTAGGAATTATTTTGGTTACAAAATAATTACTAAGTATGTTGAGATGACTATCTAGATATTATTCTATAAGTTATTTTATATTATGGCAAGTATTTGAAGATATGAAGGCCAACAATCCATTGTTTTATGATAGTGCAAGCTATATGTAAAGATCTTATCTTGTACAGATAATGTGGAAGTTGCATGATTAGATGTGACATGTGAACTATTGTGAGAACTATCTATGAGCCTTATGTGATGTAAAATTTGATGTAAGATTAGGGCAAGTGTGAGTTCCAATAGAAAATCAAGTATTGTATGTATACCTATCTTGTGAAGGAATTGAATTGTATCATTGCATTTTAGGGCAGTGGGCTCTTCTTGCATACATCATAATTATTCTACCACCTAATAGGGTTGTAGAAACTCTTAAGAGGGTTGACGCTTCTAACAAGACCTAGTCCTCTAACAAGAACTCCGAAAACTATATGTACTTTAGATACTCCTAATAAGGCCAATATCCTTAATAGGGTCCTATTGTTTAGTGAATCATCTAGTGGGTATCATCCCCACCAGGGTTTTCCCTTGGCTAGGGTTTCCTAGTTAAAAAAATAATGGTTTTATGAGTTCTCTATGTGCATGGTTATATTTACTATTTAGCTTTGTTAGTTTACTTTCGTATGCATGTTATCAAGTAATTAACATTATTTAGTTGTGGGAAAAAGTTTGTAATATACTAATTCACCCCCTCTTAGTATTGTCTATTTCTAATAGTATATTTATTTATTTATGTACATATATACATAGAGATCTTGTGGATTGTGGATTGTGGATTATAAACAAAAAAGAAAAGAAAATATGACATTAATCACACCCCATTTTTTTTATTGATTGTGGATATTTGTGTGTGAAAGAGGATGGAGAGCTTAGAACAAGGGTGGAGAGCTTTGAATGTTGGTGGAGATCAATGGAGATATAGGATTTTGTTTCCATTATCTTTTGATTGTTGTATTTCATTTTCATGTTATGCCCTTGTGATCTCTTTGTCCTTCCTCTATGATTTTCTTCAAGGGGATAAGAGGTAGCTATGTAGATGTTCTCTTTTTGTCCCTTCTAAACAAGTATCTCTTGTTCATATATAATAGATTTGGTTAGATTCAAGAATAACTGATTATGATGATTGTATGCATATGTGCATGTATGTATGTATGTATATCTAATCATTATGTGAACTACTTTACATGCATACATACACACTTCCATAGTACTAGTGCTAAATTATATTAATCATTCATGTCTTGAATTCACACAAGAAATTATCCTTGCATTAAATCAAAATTATTCATACCAAACTAAGTATGTAGAAATCTATACTATAGATTATATTGTCTCTTGGTGATTGAGTAAAGATCTCATGCATAATATCATCCAGGTAATGATAGGATGCATTCACATTAAGTCATAATAGGATCAAGAAAATGATCCATTTAAGTTACTTCATCATTTTTTTATTCAAAATTTTGTTTAACATAATTAGTAATACTAGAATTATATAGCTACAACTAGTACTCTTGTTTTTTTTTTTAATCATATTCATTTAAGACTGTTATTTTTCTTTAAATTGATTATATATTTTTTTATCACTAAAACACAAATATAGATCTCTGATAGTTATCTTTTTTAATTTCAAGATCTTCATATTTAACATGAAGAGTTTCCACTACAGATCAATGGAATAGCTACAATGTTGAGCCATATAGCTCATGGATTTTTCCACCAAAATATTTTTTTATTAAATTTTTGTCCTTCAAAAATATTATAGGTGAATGTTCTTCTAATTCTCCATACATTTAATAATTTGTCACTTGTCATTTGTCATTTTAGGTATTTTTCTATTCTAAAATAGAGACATATATCATAAGGATGGACATGGTAATTTTGATCATCACACTTTCAAAGTTGATTCCCTTATCAAATTAATAAAACTACTTGCAATTGACACTGTAATTTTATGCAACTTGCCATATCAACCATTCACACAACCATCTTCCTCCTACCCCACCTGTTGGAAATAATCAAGACTAACAAGGTTACTGAGAGGGGAGGGGTGAATTAGTAACTCTAAAACTTTAAATCAATTCTACATAATAACATATTACGCATTCATCCATCTAATCTACTGTATGCATGAAAAGATAAACATGTGTAACACATGAACCCACTGATTTGGTGACCCAGAAACCTTCCAATTAGAAAGTAAAATTGGGGTGGGGATGATGCCCACAAATCTTCAATACTGCAATATAAAGTTGGCCTGTTAAGGCTTACAATGATCACTTCTGATGATCTGCCCTGTTAGGAGCAAGTAGGATTGCTAGATCCACTTTGTTAGAGGATTTACAAACATACAATGAAGTATGCACTCTATTAAGAGATTTACAAAAGACTGTTAAGTCTACCCTGTTAAAGGATTTACAAGTTGATTCACCTATTAGAATGAAGCGGTGGATCTGGTTACAACTGATTGCTGATAAGATCCCTTATGCATCGATCACCTGATGTGATAGATATGACTTTTTTGTATCAATGTTGACCTTGTTGTATTCCTCTATTCTGCTAGTGATTCACTTTCCCTCTTCTCAAAATATTGCAACACACCACCAATAATGATATTCAATATCTCATCATTTCAAATGATATATACCATTCCAATATTTACACTGGCAAGGTTGGCCAAACACAAGTGATCAAAACATTACTGAGTCGGCCAAATGGTAGAAAACTCAAGTTCCTCAAACTGACTCGATGACCTTCTGATACTTGGCATCCACTACAATACATTGCATCATCATGCACTCAGTAAGAGTAGAGGCACGGTCCATACTAATCATTCTAAGTAGCTTGGAACTCAGTAACCATTGGTGACTTGGTGAATATTGTGCCACTCGGTAAAAATTGAATCCATTGATAACCTTCTTCACTTGGTAAACACTAATTCCTTCATTTACCTTGTTTACTCGATAAACACTAAGTTCTTTGTTTACCTTGATCACTTGGTAAACACTAAGTTTCTTTGTTTACCTTGATCACTTGGTAAACACTAAGTTTCTTCATTTACCTTGATCACTCGATAAACACTAAGTTTCTTCATTTACCTTGATCACTCAGTAGATAGTAATTTCAACTAATGACTCGGTGAGCATTGAGAACTTGGTAAACACTGCGAAGCTCGGTAACCACTATGAACTTGGTAAATACTGCTGAACTGCCCATATGCTTAGTTTCCAAAGGAATGCTCAGTATCAACTGTAGACTGAGTGATGAGCTCAATAAGAATTCAAAATTGAATAAGTGTTGTAACTAATGACAAATATATCATAATTCCAACAATCTCCCCCTTTGGCATTAGTGACAAAAACACTTATAAGCCAAAACTTATATACAATATCTGACATACTAACGACTAATTCTACTGAATATACATGGATTCCTTACGTATAACTCCCCCATACAATATACATAAGATATTTACATGAGTTATATGACTTTTATTTACAGTATCTCTTTGTCCCTTTTGTACATTTATCTCACCAATATCTCTTTCTCCCTCTTTTTGACAATAATGCCAAAGAATAAAATAATGTATTTACATAGAGACACCAAAATGTGAGATAAACTCATAATGTACTTGGAGAATGAGTTGCAGAGTTTTATCCCAATTTTCTTGCAGGATTTTGCATGTGGATAGAGCTACTTGAACTTCTGCAAAGAGTTCAATCACATGGTCTGTAACAAAGAAATTGTTGTCATGGATCAATGTTTTTGAATGTGCAATGTGCTTTTGCATTGTATCCATGATGGGAAGGATCATATTTTGAATATCTAACAATGTAGATCGGATCCTTGCCTCTTCTCTCAACAATTCTACCTACTTCTCTGACAAAAATTTGATCCTGAGGTGATGGGATGAGCTTGAACTGGGGTCAAGCTTCAAGTTTTGTGCGCTTGCCTTCAAATCCTCGTCTATCTTATTCAATTTCTCTCTTATCTCCTTAGTATACTCAGTAACATCACAAAGCTTAGCAAAAAGAGATGTTACATTATTAAAACAGTTTTCAATGTTGGCCAAAAATGTGGTTAATTCAACCTGTTTTATTGCTATATGCTAAGCAATGTGCTCAAGCACCTTATCATCAAACTTCTTTTCTGCCTTCTCCATCAACTTTTCTTGATCGGAGATATCCTCATTGAATTTATTGACTGCCTCTTCTAATTGTAGAAAAATGTGTTGAGAAGCATCAACATCAACACCTATAGCCTCAGTAATTATATTTTTTGCTTCATCAATAATTTTAAACTCTCTATCTCTCTCATTCCTTAGTTGTTTCTGCTTTGCCTTCAGTTCTATGCACTAACTGAGCAGTCTTAGTTCATCAACTAAAGCAATATCTGTATCTATCTTGGGAATGACAATTTTAGTATCCAAGTCTACATCCTCATCTATTGTCTTGCCTGTAAGAAAAAGTTTTAATGGAGTCTTTGGTTTTTCTATTGTTCTAACATCTTTTCCTTTGAAAACAGAGACAATGGTTGATGAGGTTGGACAGGCTATCAAAATTGGAATAGGACCAACTAAAGGAAGATTGAGAGAGGGGCTAAATGTATCCAAAATTGATATACTTCCCAAAATTGATGTGCATACCAGAATATTCAAAATTGAAGAACTCACTGGTGCAAAAATTGATGCTAATGTAGCTGAAGTTGACAAAATTGGAGAGCAAATTGGAAAACTTACTGTACATACTGTAGGAGGAATTGATACTTCTGATGTAGTGACTACTATAGTGGATGACTCAGTAACTAAAGAAGTTTCTTGCAGCTCAGTAGATGAAGTGTTTGGCACTTGCATTGGGAATACCTAGAGCTGGGAGGAGATTGGTGAAGATTGAGCAATTGATGTGGCAGTAGTGCTCACAATCTCACTAGTGGAAGCTATCTTTATGGTAACAAATTTTGGTGGAGTGTGAGGAAGAGATGCAATGACTACTACTGGAATCTTCATAGGGACATCCTCTTCTTTGTCTTCCTCATCAGCTTCTTCCTCCTTTTCTTCTTCCTCCTTCTCCTTTATCAGATCCTGAAGATCTTCATTAGTTACATCCATGGAGATGGAATCATTACCTTTCTCATCATCACTGTCATCATCCTTGATTTCAATAGGTTCATCACTTGGCTTATGCAGTTTATAAGTATCATTCCAAACATCAGTTGCATTCTTAACAACTGGTTCAATATTCTTTAATTATATGAGACATGTATTGAATCTCATATTCATTCTTCCTTTTTGATCCTTCATTGCCTTTTTTATTTCTGCATCTATCAGGCTAGGTACCAATTCTCTCAATTTTTTTTCAAAAATGTCTTTAACAATTTTCTTAGTGATCTTCCATCTTACTTTTATTTTATCAAACAATATTGCAGGAATTTGGGAGACAAATTGGTTTGGGGAGAATTTCCAAGTTCCCAACTTCTCCATTACCAGATCTTCAATTTCTTTTTGTTCAGCAGTAGTCCTGGTTTCATACTTTAATGCTTTAAAGTTACTGATTCCTACACCAATCCTGAGTTGTTTTAGCCTATCTTCAAATGTGAGAGGGGGCTTGCTAAACACAACTTCACTTTCCTTTTTGCCTATCCTCGTTCTCCTTGTGAATACTGCCTAAGGTTTGGTGATAATCACCTTACCTTTCTTCACAAGCCGTTCTTCTGTAGATTCTTCTTTTCCTTCTTCTTCTCCTCCTTCTTCTTCACCTTCTTCATCTTAACCTTTTCCTTCAGTGAGCATAAGAGGACCGGTTGTAATTTTCACTTTGGCTATTTTCCTCTTACCCTTGCTTATGGCTTGTGGTAGCTTGATTTCAATCTCAATTCTGGCCTTAGCTTCTTCATAGGTTGCAAAAATTTGTTGCCTTGGGTCTACTGGCTCATTTACCAGTGCCTCTATGATATCTCAGGCTTCATCAATATTTACCTCATAAGGAAGAGGTTTCACCCATACAACTCGGGGTCTGACTGCTTGAATGTATACCTTGTCATAGTCAACCATGAAGCATACATCATCCTTATAATCTTCAACAAGTTGGGAAGAAATTCTGAATCTATTATTCATCCTCTCTTTTAAGTCTTCAAAATAGTTATCCATTACCTTATCAAAATTTATACCCATTTTTGCAATAAACTCATTTATTTGATACAAAAATGGAATATCTTTTCTCCATACAACTATACCTTTAGAAGGGAAAAACTTTTGTACATAGAAAAATAAACAAACTAACAAAGAACCAAATTTACAAGAGTTATTTTTTGAGGTCCTTACACTGTCCATGTTCTTATTTAGTTGTTTCAACAACACATTTGCTAGGTCGAACTTCATGTTCTTCTTCACAACCTTATAGGCTAAGTCTACAGCCTCATAGGACACACTATTCAATCTTTTGGAACTATACATCTTATATGCAATTAAATGAATTCCAAATCTTAGCTCTACATCAGATATATTGTTAATTTTCAATCCTCTACCATCCCATTCAGCTAGGGTTAACTTTTGAAGTTCATCCTGACTTAGGGTTTTAGTGGTTTTGGATTTGCTCAATATTGGTAAACCTATGATCTTATGAATCATCTTCTTCATTATTAGGACAGGTTTCTCTAACCAAAATTGACCATTATGCACACGGCTTAAAATGTATCTTATCCATTTCATTTGAAAGTTCCTTGGCAAGTGCAGAATATGGGTCAAACCTTTGGTTTCCAGATGCTTGTGCTCGGGTTTGAGGGTTCCATCCACACATAACTCGGCTAGGGCATTGTCCATATCTAGTGTCCCTATCTCTTGAATAGTGCATTTGAAATGAGTATGAATGTCATTTATAAGTAGTACCTTTGGTGGAATCTATGATTGAGCTCCATGCGGGTCGAGCAATTCAGCTATGGTAGGAATGAGCTTGAAGCTGGGTTCTTTCCATTCCACTCCCTTCACAAGCATTTTAGAGCCTCTCTTTGCCTTGCGGATGCCATTGCTACTCTATGAGTGAATAATTTCATAAAACAAATTATTTTCTAGAAAATCACTTGAACTCGCTTTCGTGCTCTTGGAAATCTCTTTGCTCTAAATATTCTAAATTCACGATAAAAAATGAGATCAAATTTTGCCTTTTTGATGAAAAATATTCCATTAATGTTCATGTACGAAGGTAGCTGAGATGACCTAGGGTTTGTCAAATAGTCACTGACTTACTTGGTAAACCTTGCAACTTGGTAAACAAACAAAACTTTTCATATTCCCGACCTATCTCAGTTAAGTAGATGCACCATAGTGAACTATGTGTTATATCTGGAATACTGATTTGTCATTTGCACTCCTCCATTCTGGAATTGCTTAGGATATTGCTTGAAGATGCAGTCCCTAGTCTTCCTTGATGAGTCTAATTAGAAATGGTGGAGTCACCCACTTCTTGAGTGACATTGCCATCATTTGAACTTTCTGGCTTGTTAGATTTAGGAATCCACAGTTGTCTCATCTGTTTTTGAATGTTGTCAGCTCTGGCTTTCTTTTCATCTTCAATTCTTCCTATGTTCATGCAATTCTTGGATATATGACCTAGTTTGGTACATGTATAACATCTTATAGTAGTATCTTTCTTCCCTAGGTGATGCCTTACACAGTTTATTCCAATGTTTCCATATTCTCCACAATAGTGACATTTGCACCAAGTATTGTAGTTCCAACCAAATAATGCATTGACAATTTGTTCTTCTGGATTGAATGATTTAAATCTGCACTCAGATGCCTTGTGACCTTGTTTCTTGCATTTGTGACATTTGCCTTCAAATTTTGGTTTCTCTTTGCATTCATTGGCTTTGTGGCCATGCTGATTGCAATTGTAGCATTTACCATTGAATTTTCCTTTACCATTGCTCCAACATCTATTAGATGTATGACCTAACTTAACACAATGATTGCAAGTAGGTCTTTGATTCTTTTGGGTACCCTGTTTGGAAGATTCACCTTCTTCATTGTATCTGAGGCCTGCTTTACCCTTTTGCCTATGAAGATTCTGCTCATTTTGCTGATTCAACTTATCCATATCTGCTTAAGATTTTATCATCCTTTCATTGACTTATTTTTCAACATTTAAGTCATTTTCCAAACTTTTATTGATTTGTCTTTCAGATCTCAGATCACTTTGTAAGCTTGCATTGATTTTTCTTTCAGTGATTAAATCATTTCTCAAACTTTCATTCTCAGATCTTAGATTCATAATTTCTTCATTTGCATTAGATAGTTGACCTACAAGATTTTCATGCTGAAGGGATTGATTATTTCTTACCTCTAAGTCTTCATTTGCCTTGTTTCTCTATTCCAAAACTTCACATAGCCTGATGGATTGGATTTCTTGTTCTCTTCTAAGCTTTCTTACTTCCTGTAGAGAACCATTCTTTGTTAGGAGTTCCTTGATTGCTTCATTGCTTCATTTGAACTGCTTGATGGTAAAAGGTCTTCAATCTTTTCTTCAATATACTTATGATCATTCATTTGTCTTGCAAGTTCCTTCCTTCTTTTCAAAGATTGAGAGAGATGCTCCTTTGCTTCTTTGAGTTGAGCCATGGCTATTTCCAGATCTAGCTTTTCATTCTTAATAGATTTTTCAAGTCTGAATATCTTCATTGTCCTTGATCTTTGCTCAAGCTGTCAAACTTTATCCTGAGAACCACTAAGCTCTGATACCAATTGTTGGAAATAATCAAGACTAACAAGGTTACTAAGAGGGGAGGGGTGAATTAGTAACTCTAAAACTTTAAATCAATTCTGCGTAATAACATATTCACCATTCATCCATCTAATCTACTGTATGCATGAAAAGATAAACATTTATAACACATGAACACACTTATTTGGTGACCCAAAAACCTTCCAATTAGAAAGTAAAATTGGGGTGGGGATGATGCCCACAAAACTTCAATACTGTAGTATAAAGTTGGCTTGTTAAGGCTTACAATGATCACTTCTGATGATCTGTCCTATTAGGAGCAAGTAGGATTTCTAGATCCACCTTGTTAAAGGATTTACAAACATACAATGAAGTATGCACTCTATTAGAAGATTTGCAAAAGACTGTTAAGTCTACCTTGTTAAAGGATTTACAAGTTGATTCACCTATTAGAATGAAGCAGTGGATTTGGTTACAACTAATTGTTGATAAGATCCCTTATGCACCGATCACCTGATGTGATAGATATGACTTTTTTGTATCAATGTTGACCTTGTTGTATTCCTCTGTTCTGCTAGTTATTCACTTTCCCTATTCTCAAAATATTACAACACACCACCAACAATGATATCCAAAATTTCATCATTTCAAATGATATATACCATTCCAATATTTACACTGGCAAGGTCGGCCAAACACAAGTGATCAAAACATTATTGAGTCGACCAGATGGTAGAAAACTCAGGTTCCTCAAACTAACTTGGTGACCTTTTGATACTCGACATCCACTACAATACACTACATCATCATGCACTTGGTAAGAGTAGAGGAACAGTCCATACTAATCATTCTACATAGCTTGGAACTCGGTAATCATTGGTGACTCGATGAATATTGTGTCACTCGGTAAAAATTGAATCCATTGATAACCTTCTTCACTTGGTAAACACTGATTCCTTCATTTACCTTGTTTACTCAATAAACACTAAGTTTCTTCATTTACCTTGATCACTCGGTAAACAATAAGTTTCTTCATTTACCTTGATCACTTGGTAAACACTAAGTTTCTTCATTTACCTTGATCACTTGGTAGACACTGATTTCAACTAATGACTCAGTGAGCACTGAGAACTTGGTAAACACTGTGAAGCTCGGTAACCACTATGAACTTGGTAAATACTACTGAACTGCCCATATGCTTGATTTCTAAAGGAATGCTCAGTATCAACTATAGACTGAGTGATGAGCTCAGTAAGCATTCAGAATAGAATAAGCGTTGTAACTAATAACAAATATATCATAATTCCAACACTACCATAGCACACAACCCTTGTTTGAAGTTTATATCTTAGTCCCTCTTAGGTTTTGAACCTCATTGAACCTATTTCAAAATAGTTCCATTGGTTCAAGAAGGTTCATATGTTTGATAAGTTGAGTGTCCTACATAGTTTAGTGGGTTCAATATGCCGAAGGCTCTTGGCTTGGATTAGTGTACTAAGATTAAAAAACTCTGTAATTTAGATTGAATGGTTCATATCAATTTGTGTAGATGCTTTTAGATGTCTCCAACAACATTTAGGTGTATTTTGGTTCATAATATTCCATCAACCAAAAATCAAAATCAAAGTTCACATTTCAAAGATCAAAGGTTATGAATATGAAACTAGTAATTGAAAGTGTTGGTTCATCAATATGAATGTATAATTTGATGAAGGGTGCTCCTCTTAATACCACAAACCATAACAAAAATAAAGGAACAATAGAAAATGCAAGAACAAAATATGGACTTATTATTTTTGCCACAAATGTAGAATTATACAATTCACAAGTACAACGTGCTAACCTACATGGGTGCCTTCATTATAGTAATCTACAAGAAACCTGCAAACTATCACCCAAAGTTGTCCTAAACAATGTTTGGGGTTTTCTTAAATAGGAAATTTTATGAGAGTTCTGGTTTCTGGGTTAGATTGTGTGCAGTTTTTTAATCATCAACGTTTCGGATCATACTACATGATCCATCATCAGGATGCCAGAGAACAACGTTTTGGTTCTTCTTGTTCTCTGGCATCCTGATGATGGATCATGTAGTATGATCCGAAATGTTGATGATTAAAAAACTGCACACAATCTAACCCAGAAACCAGAACTCTTATGCATGGATTGTGGAAATCTCATTGATCTGGAGGAAATTTTATGCCACTCAGGAAGGTTCTAGATGCTCAAACTTAACACCTAGGGCTGACAGACCCTGACAGTACATATAGAGTTGGCTAAATACATTTTTGACAAATTATTTTAGAAATTTTGACAGCCCAACTTCTGAAGGCCATAACTCTCAAACCATTTTTTTGATTGGCTATTATAACCACTTTTTGGAAATGCCAACTCTTGATCTATAGGCTCAAATTTGAGAAAATGCCCTTTTGTTGAGTTTTTGGACCTCATCTGGGCACTCTAAAGCCTCCAACCATGAGCCTAAAAAAAATTTCAACTAATTTTTCCACTGAAAATCCACAATAACTTCTCTGATACTTAAGCTAGAGCAATGAGATTTTTATGGTAGGCTATTCATTCCAAAATGAACCCTCATGTAGAAAATGAGAACATTCCAAACTCGTATGAAAAACTTACTTAAAATAGCAAGTTCCCATAAATAATAACCACCCTATCTGCTAGTCCTTATTCAAATAGAAAAGACTAAAAAAAAAATATTTTTGGGTGATGCAAGATTTCTCTCACACCTAGGATGCTCCTGCAACAGACACCTAGGTAATTTGAGAAGTGACTTTGTCATGTCTCGGATGTTTAGAGGAAAACCATGATGATTAACCTCCTCCCTCGCTAGCCATAATGAATCCTCTATTGGCCTCCCTTTCCATTTGACCAAGTATTCCTCACAAGTTTTGTTCCTTGTGCTTTTTCCAACATGACTGTCTAGTATCTCTACAATCTCCTTTGTAGCTAAACTAGCTACTAGAATACTCCACTGCACTTCTCCAACTTCACCTCCATCACCTCCTTCATAATACTTTATCAAATCTGAAATGTTAAACATTGGTGAAATATTCAATTCAGTAGGCAACTCCACTTTATAAGAATTTCTAAAATCATGCCTTTTTACTACCTTGCACAGTCCAAATTTCTTCATCTTTAGCTTATTTTATGTACCCACTAGTAAATGCTCCTTTCTCAAATGAACCATGATTTTATCACCAATCTAAAATTCCTTATACCTCCTTTTCACATTTTTCTTATCTTTATACTGTGTATTCATCTTTATGATGTGCTTTTTCACCTCCTCATGGATGTTCTTCAAATGTTCAACAAACTCTTCTACTTTAGCACTACTTATCTCTCCTTTATCCAACTGCCTCAATTCAAAATTAGTTTTGGGACTACTCCCATATACAATCTAAAATGGTGATTTACCAATACTCATGTTGATAGAATTATTGTATGCAAATTCTGCCTATGGTAAAATCATATCCCATCTTTTTGGTTTATCTCCAAATAAGAATCTTAGCAATTTTCCCAAACTGTGATTCACAACTTTTGTTTGTCCATCAATTTGTGGATGATGTGATATATTGAACTTCAAATTTTTCTTCAACTTCCACAATATATTCTAGAAATACCCAAAAAATTTGGTATCTCAATCTGAAACTATAATCTTTGGTAGACCATGTAGTCTCACCACTTCTTTAAAAAATAACTCTACCACATGAACAACACCACTAGTATTCTTGCAAGGAATAAAATGTGTCATCTTTGAAAACCTATCAACCACCACTAAAATAGAATCATACCCACACTAAGTCCTCAATAATCCAAGAACAAAATCCATGCTAACATCCTCTTATGGATTTTGTAGTATAGGTAATGGCATATACAACCTTGTATTCTACTTTACTCCTTCTGCCATCTGACATATTATGCAACTCTATACTAAGGGCCCTTCCCTAGTACCTTATTATAAACCCTAAATGTTATGGATATGAATAGGATTTAGAAAGAGTAAGGAC